>PVLD010000257.1:0-79362 GCA_004027595.1 Dinomys branickii | reverse complement strand
ATCTTCGAAGTGTGTGTTCAGGATAACACATATAGACATACAAGATTGATCAAATAACCCATCATCGATTATTGCTTAGCATTAAGTGGTATAATACAATAGTAGTGTTTAATAAATCTCTTTCCTCTACATCTTTGCCAGAATTCGTTTTCTCTCTTTTTGGTAATGGCCATTCTAACTGGATGAAATGATATCGCATTGTGGTTTTGATTTATATTTCCCTGATGATTAATGTTATAAGTACTTTTTTAAATCTTGAATTGATCTCTCATATGAGGTGCTCACTCATTTCCATTCCTTCCTTTACGCTTTCTAATCGCTGTCCAAGTTTCACATAAAACCTATCTCCATCAGAAAACCCTAAGTGCTCTTCCATTCTGCTTGCCCCTCTGAGTGTGCTTTGAGCTTAGGTAGATTTTGCGCTTTTTGTTTGCCTCTCATGTGTATTCTGTTTTAACATCTAGCTAGATTTTAAGTAAATTGGGGGAAATTATATTCTATTGATAAAATGTTCTGCAAAAGTGGCTGCTTCATAAAAACATGGCCCAGTGTTATCCAATGCTCCATATGGAGATAGCAGCTCTTGTCTTTTCAGTCAAGATGCTCTATTTAATATTTCTCTCTTATTCGGTGTTAAGTGCAAATATGCTATAGAAATCACTGTACTCTTCAGGGATTCATAAAGCCATTTTATATAGAATTGAGCTTAATATATTTGCAAAGCATTGCAATAATAACCCTTTAAAATTATATAGTGGATTCTACTTTAAAAGGCTGCAAATTATTTCAAAAGTATATGCCACAGATATTATGAGAGAATTTGTAGCTATATTGACTACTATATTAAAAATTGTAGCGAGAAAGTTGATAAAAATATTTCCCTTTTTATGAGGAAATCATTAACATCAAACACCTCATAAGTATTGTATTTAAGTTATATCATTTTATCCTATCCTAATATTAACTACTATCTCTAGTTTAAAGATAAGGAAGTTGAAGATTAGGATGCTGAATTTTAAGGTCACCTGGGAAATAAATTACTAGGTCAAAATTTGCACCCATGTTGGTTTAAATTCACTTCTGATACCTAGTCCACCTAATGAAAATATAAGCATAATACTCAAGTCTAAATAATTATATGTGGTAATTGAATATAAACTTCAATTCTCTGTTACTAATAGCATTTTTTATACTGAGAATATAATGTTTTGTTCCTCATTGACCTAGTTTTCTGTTTGAAAATTTTATACATTTTTATTAGCATCACTGATTAAAATTTTTCTAATTTGCTATTTTTAGAAAATGCCTCACAGTAGACAAATTGCAAAATTATCTTGACAAGTGTGATGCTTCCTTCTAAGTTATACAAAGAACCTGCCTAGAAACGATAGCAACTTGAAATTAACAGACATTAATGGTCTTCCTTGCAAACTTTGGCAAGGTTGTTTCAGCTCTAAACTCAGATAAATTTGAGGTACTCTGAATTCATATTCATTCATGTTTTCCAAAAAACGAGTCTGTAAGACCACTGACAGCAGAGAATGAGTTTCGTCTCATAGCGTTTTCCAAGGTAACACTTTATATTCTGGCTGACCAAGTGTTTAGATTGAAGCACAGCTGCTGTATGTTCATGACTAGGCAATGATGTGGTTAATAAGTATGTGCACTCCAGTGAAATTATATTGCAGTTCAGCTTTGTGGTTTAAATGGTGTCCCTTGAATCTCAGAACTGACAAAGAAAGAAGATGGAGACTGGGAAACAGAAGTAAAAAGTGGCGCTGGAAAAGAAATCAGGGCTGAAACAGTGAAAAACAAATTCTACTTTAGTTTTTCCCAGTATGAGAAAATTCCTCCCATGGTACAGTAGAAATATATCTTATTCCACTGCTCAGTGACTGTAGTTAATTACAGCAGTATATTATTTTACTTCATAAGGGTAGTAGTTGTGTTCTGGTTTCAGACTGTGATTTCATGGAATTCAATAGGTTGTTTTCCTGGGAACCACTGTACTATATAAAATACCTGCAAAGAATGTGTGATCTGTTGGGGAAATTAGACATGGATGCAGAAACCATAAAAAAGGTGCCCAGTGCTGAGTTAGACAACATGTACACAGATGCAGTAGGTGAGGTGTTGAATAAAATTTGGAAGAGGAAATGGCTTTTGAGATAAACTTTACAGGATGGAACTTATCTAGGTATACATGGAGTCAAAGATACTTTAGGCAAGCCTGGAAAATACAGTGAGATGTTGTCTAGAGACAGACCTTGAGCATGCTTGGTGGTTAGGAAACATTAGAATGAGTGGAAAGATGGAGTTAAGCCAAGATACAATAATTTGACTGCAAATGCTGTAAGTACAAAACCCTGTTATGTGCCAAACTATACTGTACTGTACTGCTGTGGGACTTTGGGATAACCTTGGTGTTCTTGTATATAGCATGGAAAGAATAAGAATGCTTACTGCATTCATTTGTTATGAATGATACGATCATATATGTAAAGCTGTCAACATATTGCCTAGTATATATGAAGAGTTCTATACATGTCTCTTAGTCAGACAGGACGTTATGCATATTTCTTAGTTAAATTCAAGCATTTCTTGAGAAAGCATTGCAAAATAGTTCAAGTCTTCTAGACAACAGATAAATCTTCTAGATAAATATAAGTTAAGGAAAGAGTACACTTGGTCCTGACGCTGGTGAGAAACCAAAAGACCAATCTAATGAAGCAATGAAAGAGAGGGAAGTGAATTAGATTACTTAGTTTTAATTTAAACCATATTTGATGAATTCCAGTTTTAGGTTAAATTAACCAAGATGCAAGTTTCAATACAATGTAGAACAATATAAATATGTGTTATCTGGGAAATGGTGTTGGTTAAAAAATAAAGGATCTGAGTCACTTTGAATCATTTGGAAATTATCACATGTGAAGTTAATTGGGTGGACAGTTGTGGCTTCAAATCTCATGTGTCATAGTGACAGTATGTCACTGTCTCTCACAAGTGTTACAGACTATTTCATATATTTTTCTTTAAAGGATTTGCATGCTTAAGCCATTAGCACTTTCCATGTTAGCCAGTGTGTGTTGCATTTTTCTCCTGTGTTTTGTAACTTTTGGTGATGTTTTTCATCATTAAAAGACCATTTAAAGAAATCCCTCTAAATAGTAGGCACTGTACTATTGTATGCTTTTGTATTCATTAATTATACATTAAACTATCATTTGACTCACTATTAAAATGATCATAAATTATCATTTTTGAAATGATACATACCTTGTAATATTAAGGGGTACTGGATAAATGAACCATATCACAGTAAGATTGTGTATGTTAATAGTTTTGATTATGTGAAATAAAACTATCAGCTTCTTCTTTCAAGAGGTAAGAACCTGTCTTGTGGTACAGTTTATCTGATCTAGGGGTTTCGACTTCAATATAAATCAGTAAAAATTTCAACTTCTACTGCAGTTATTAATTGCAAGAGGCAGGTACAAGTCAGGCTTTCTTGTACCACCAAAGTAGAACATGGAGGTAGATCTTGGCAGATCATAAAGGGAAAAACACAGTTCATTCTACAAATTGAGTTTATCTACCAGCAAAAAAACTGCACCACCCACAAGGGGATTTAAACCAAATGTCCAAAGGAGTCTCAAAATGTCGAACCTGATACTTAAACCATGAGCCATTCTGTTGTGTTTATCCAATGTGATTCTTACACTGACCCCTGGATATTAGAAGGACCCTGTGCCCCTGTGGAGGCCTTTCCCCATGCTTCCATTATTAAATGAGTTTGTTTAGCTCTGACTTCAATTGTGATAGTAAATAGTATTTCCTACGTTAAAAAGTGAGGATGAACTCCAGGTGGAAATAGCACGCTTCACATCTGCAGTGATTTTCCAGTTCAGGAGAGCAGTGTGAATATGACAAGAACTCACAGATGCTTTGGGCATCATGTTTTAAAAGTCTCTGGCTCATCATTTTAATAGCATGGTTCTTTTTCCCACTACCCTTTGATTTTAACGGATGCTCAGGAGTCTATTTGGTAGGGTTTTTCATTTGTTTTCTTCTTTTTAAGTCATTTCTTCCAAGGAGAAATCTTCAAACACATGAAAAATTTGTATTCAATCCAAGCTCCAAGCTCTGTGTGGAACAACACTTCAGAGACCACTCGGAAGCTTCAGACCCTGGAAATGCTGTGGTCCGCTTGCTTAACTAGATTGGCTGCATGAAGCATGTTACAGCTGTGCTCCGCCGCCTGTGCTGATTGCCTTTTAGCTTCTGAGTGCAATTCAAGGTGATCATTTTAATCTCTAAGGCCCTGTATGGCTTGGGACCCAGTTATCTGATAAATTGCCTCTTTCCCTGGGCATGGCAATTAATATAAGCCAGAGTGCTGCCACTAGCAGTTTCCTGTTCTGAGGCTGAGGAAGTGAAGGCAGGAGAGGGAATGTGTATCTGGAAGGTGCAACTCTGAGTGTGGAAGACCCACAGCATGCGCACTTCCTGTCACTGTTCAGGCAAAAAAGCTCACAAGCAAGTGTGGCCCCCCCCACTGACCATATTGACTTTGCTGTCAAAGTTTCTCACAGGTAGCCTAATCATTTTGATGATAATTTTCTATTTTTATTGGTGTATATTTGCAGTACATAATGATCACATTCCTCATTGGGAGTTGGTGCATGTACATAACACATCCTCATTCCTTTTCCACCCCTTTCCTTCTCTCCTGCCCTCACCCTCTATTGCCTGGTCTCCTCCCTTTTACAAAAGATCTATCTCGCATTTCTCTCTTGATTTATATTTTAGGTTTCCCATGTAAGAGAAAGCATGTGATATTTAAGTGTGTGCTTCTGATTTAGTTCACTTAACATTATGGTGTCTAGGTGCAGTTGTTTTCCTACAAGTGATAAATTTTTAAATTACTTTCAACACTTAATTTATAATTTTCTTCTTAAAGTAGGGTTGCTATTTTGCTTGGACAGTACATCTTTAATTCTTGCAGATGGTGGCCCTTTTTAAACTGAATGCCCTGAATACATAAATCATAATTGACTCAGGGGAAAGCTAAATAATTCCTTCAATAACAATTGTGACAATTGTGAAAAGACAATAATCCAAAAAGCATTATAAACATTATTAGTTTCAGCATTTGTCACATGTGTTTTTAAGTGCTGGAGAGACAGCTATAAAGGTATATACAACACACACACACACACACATATAACACGTATATATATTATCTATCATCTATATATATGTTATATACATCTATTATCTATATCTATATCTATCTATATATATCCATCTAAGAAGAACTGGTATGCAAAGTTGACATTCTCTCCTTTCCCTTCATACAAGATTAGAAATGAGATTTGACAAAATCTGTGATCCTGTCTAGACTTATAGTTCACACAATTCTAAACACTGATGTTAATGGTCATTATTTGATGTATGTTAAGATTATATTTGGATTAGTGATATTAATAATATTGGTTCAAATCTGCCCAATTTTAGTTCCTTTAGTGAAAAGAAATATATTAGAAGGATATAAGCAGCTTAGACAATCAGGATGAAAGTAAAATGTCCTAGTTTGGGAAGAATAGCAGTTAGAAAAACCTCATTCTTCTGTAGGACTCTTTTTCATACCAGGAATTGAACTCATAACCTGGCCCTTGCCAGGCACTGTGCTGCTGAGCTGTATGCCCGGCCCTGGGGTTTCTGTAGGGATCACCCATTCAAAATACTCCAACCATGGTCTCTGTCCACTTCAGACTCAGATATCAGGGAATGGGGCAGCAGAAAGCACCAAAAGTCAGGACAGAGCTGGGGACACAGCTCAGAGGCACAGTGCCTGCCTGGAGAGGCACAAGGTCCTGAGTTCAGTTTCCAGTACAAATCGAAAAGTCATGATAGAATGGAGAATGACATTGGATCCTTCCATTTAAAATGACAGGTGGAAACTTTCCCTGAAAGACTTTGTATTTGCTGTGGTCCCTAGCACCACTCCTCCCCCACTAGGCTACCGCCCACCTAACGTTCAGGGTAAATATTAGATTTCTCACTCAACATTCTTACCTTGTCAAAGTGTCCCTCCTAGTGCTATTTTCATATCAGTTCTGTCGCAGCCCCTCAGTGACAGAATCTTCTGCTTTAACCCCAAGGCTTCCAGTCATTTAAGATCTAACAGATGATTGAGTCTCCTGCCCTTGACAGGCATCTCGGAGCACCTCTATCAACTGTTTAACTTATCTTGAATATTGATCTTCTTGAAAGGGCACCGTGGAGTTGAGCTCTTTGATTTTTATTAACAGAACTTACCACTTTGGTCTCCTATCACATATATTTATTCCTTAGACTAACTCTTGGTTAAATTTTTAATTCTTGGCTTCTCATTGGTAGACACATTTAAAAACTACTTCTCACTGAACACACACACACATACACACACACAAGGAAGCCATCTAACCACCCATGGTTTCGTTAGTCCTGTTAAGACTCTGAACACGTGACTCCCTCCACCCCCAGTGTGGCTTTATCTCCTCTGCTCCTGTACTAGTTAAGATGCTTCTAAAATTAATTAATTCATATTCTATTTTTGCTTCCATTAATCAAATCCAGATGTTCTACCTGGAGCTATACCTGTTATTAACATAATGGATGAATTGGAGTATTTTAGTTGCCCATTGTTTAGTGGAGAAATGACACACATACTAAACAGAAGATCTATGCAACTGTGTAAGATGATACACCACTGACTGCTGAAAAAATGATTAACAGAAGCAGGTACTAAGAGCTCCAGGGAGCAGAGGGTGCTGTACAGAGAAGCTCAAACAGCAAAGGATGAGATTTGATCTCAGAGCCAAAGTGAGCTTGGAACCTGGGTGAAGGAGCTGAGGAGGGTAAGTGCAAGGAACGCCTGAACAAATATTCATATTTATTAGTCTCTGTGTTCGGGGCACCGTGTTAAAACTGACGGAAGCCAAGACCCAAATCACTGGAGGAACAGCTGGGGGAGAAAGTTGGCAACGGAAAGTGGCCGCTGACTTCAAAGCCCGGGCTTTGAGGTTGTCAAGTGACATCCACTGCAGTCTCTCTTCTCTCCTCCCTTCCCTCCCCTCCTCACCCCTCTGCCCTCTCATTCTTGTATGGAACGAAGATCCCTCGTACTGAGCTGAGTCCCCATGTTCATCATCCATGGTTCTCTCTCCTTGTTTGCAGAACGTTGTAAAGTTAGGGTGCAGTATTGCACCTCCCCAGTAACTGCCGATGTCCAGCAGGACCTCTGAAGTGTGTATTTTGAAGCATATTTTTTGATATATTAATTATATATTCATCAGAGACTAGGCGAGCATGCAATGGCTTGTTTCCTGTTTGAATCCATTCCTGGGGCAGCAACTGATTTTTGTAAATTTAAGATATTGATAAAAGGAGTAAATCCACAAAAACTTCAGTAGCAATGAAGCAGCTTAGGCTTATGTATTTCTCAGATTTAGTTACTTTTGTCTTTCATTGTGAAAGAAAGAGATTTCTTAATGAATTCTGGAAGTGTTTTATCTTAGGGTCATTGAATTCAAGTGTGTATTTTTGTAATATTCTATGTTCTAAAGCTGAGATTAGAGGAGAATAATTCTAGTTACACATGATGTGATTCTGAAAATCATTTAGTATTTTGAGCATCAGGTCTTGAAACTGTAAAAAGTGAGAACTTTATAAAAATCCTGATTTGTAACAGGCATCTACTTTGAATATATTGGTTGGGAAGTATCTGCCTAAAAGGGGGATGATAAATACTCATAAATATAATCAAGCAAATACCAATGGCCAATCACTCTAATACAAAAAGAAACTAGATTTGTGAATAAACACTAAGAAACAAAGCAGAATATATAAGATCT
This sequence comes from Dinomys branickii, assembly GCA_004027595.1. NCBI lineage: Eukaryota > Metazoa > Chordata > Mammalia > Rodentia > Dinomyidae > Dinomys > Dinomys branickii. The sequence goes on along the minus strand of PVLD010000257.1, from coordinate 71,461 downwards.
CACAGTATCTATCTCATAGTACAATTTCCTTATATTACATAATTTCTTAGCTATTATTTGCAATCATAATTTATAAATTAAAATATTGCTTGAAGTTTATTTAAAAGTTAAGATATTCAACTTTTTTCAAGAGAGAAAATAGTGTTTAAGCTCTGTGAGGTCACAGGGAAAAAGAAAATATTAAAGAAAGGAATTCATCCCTTGAATTTTCTGGGAGAGTAAAGACTAAATAATATACATCTCTGTTTCCCATTCTTTCAAACAATTGAAAACTTTATTTAATTTAAAGGACCATTAATTTAATTTAAACTTTAATCCTGGTGAAAGGAATGTATGTTCTTGGAAGTGGCGCTGTTCAAAGAATGTGCATTTTCAAAACCTGGTTCTACAAGTCTTAGAGACACTGAGGTTGTGTCAGAATTGTAGGCCCCTGTTCCCATCATGGTTCCAGCCACTATTGTCCTGACATCCAGGACAAGTGTACCTCCCAGCATGCAACCACAGCTGAGATACTTGTGTTTATCTCATCTACAAAATCAGCTACCAAACGTCGAGCACTGGCAGTTATTAAAATTTTATGACTATAAAGTTAGAAATGAAGTCTTCGCTTTTAAATAACGGTTGATTGGTAATATCTTTGTTTCCAATTTGGTTTTCTGTAATTTCACTGATTTTAAAACTAGCTGATTTTAATATACATATATACTTACATGCAGACCCACATATTAATATGCAAGCAATACTGGTAGCATTGCCATTGTGAAGAGACATGTATGCTGTTTTATAAGTTTGAATTTTGACCACCATACGGGGTCCAATTTCCCTAGCAAAATTCATTTGTTTGACAGTGGTATGAAGCTGTGAATATTCTTCTGGTTAACCAGAAATTACTAATGGCCACACACAGAGGCATTTATTTACATGCATTTATTTGAGTATGGAACTCACTTGAACCTGGTATTCATCACTTTATCTAAGTTTTGAGGAAAGTGCTATATTATGTGCTCACTACCTTCGTTTTACCTTAGCTTTAGGTTCCTTCTATCAAAGTTCTCTCTTCCAAAAATACTTTTACTTATTGAACCTCTTATCCTGTGCTCTTCAGCCTGACTCCCCTTCTTCTATTTTTGCCGTATTAACTTTAATGAACTTTAAACTCATTATAATTAGACATCCTGTTATAAATCTAGTTACATTCTGTGCTGCAAAAATCTATTAGATAATACTGAAAACAAATACCTAGGATTTAGAATATAATAATTATAAAATACTATTTACATTAGAATTAAGTTTATTTTGTGAGGCCCTTTGATCATGAAATATAACCCACTGATGGCTGTGGATCATAATCATCTTAATTTAGCTATAGTTGATTCATAAAATTATTAGGCGTTGTTTCTTCTGAACTTTCTAATCCTCTTTGTTTTTTTCTGTTTATAAAAGAATAGATATAGCTATCTTTTACTACCATGGACATGTTATTCCTTAATTACCAGTGTGATAGAAAACCCTGTAAACGCTGCTGTCGAAAGCCATCCCACTGAACGGCACGCTCCTAAAACGGGTCCTCATCCATCTTATTCAACAGATCTGGTACTTTCAGTCCAGCTCTTCCCTAGAGTCAAAATGACGATGAAAAGTAAAAGTCTGAGCCAATCAGGACATCAAGGCAGCCAAGGAGTGCCGCCCAAAGCACTCCCCGAGAAGCGTTTCCAGAACTGCCTCGCAAAGTTCCAAGCACAATGGGATGAGTGTGCTGGCAGCAGGGGCAGCATTCTGAGGAGGGTTAATGTGTCTTTTACCAAAGACATTCTTCAAACATTTTCATTGCTTAAACACTCACTGTATGTTTCAATCACATCTCATATACTAGTTGTTAATTGAAACCTGCTTTCTTCTGAGGGCATTCATCTCAGAGTTTCTAAATTTCTATTTCAATTCTAAAGGGACAAGTGACCTTCTAGACCTGCAGCAGTTTATCACTTGGACCTTCTCTACCAGGGAACCAGGAAACAGCATCTGAAGCAATGGATTGAGAAACAAAGATTAAAATACATTATTTAGGTTGAAAAATACTCAGGTAAAAAATAAAAAGTTAACAAATATCTGCATGCTTTCTTGGGCAGAATGTAGTACAGTGTGAGAGGTAGAAAACATTATCAGTTTATTTTTTATTTAAGTTTTTTTCAGTTGGTCTTTCACTATGTAGTCCAAGGGGGCCTCAAATTCATAGTGAGCCTCTTGCCTCAGCCTCCTAAGTGCTGGGATTATAGGTATGTGCCACTACACTGGGCTGATACGTTTTAACAGTAGATGAAAACTATTGTTCATAACATTTCAGTTGATATATTTGGAAATGAAATTATAAACACGCCATTTTGAATTATTTAAATAACTACTAAACAAAGTAAACTAAAGTTGGCTGAGTGTGGTATTGTTTAAGGAAAAGACCAAAAGTATGAAAGAAAAACTTTCACATTGTTCAAACATCTGTATTTTTGGAAGGAATATTATCCATCTCATCTTACTCTTAATAATAACGAAAAGTAACCACTAGGAAAATTAATCTTTGTTAGTCCATAAACACAGAATCTAAAATCAATTAACAAAGGACAGTTTATATCAATTAACAGAGAATAAATAAAAGAATGACTGTTGTTTTGTTTGGTTTTGCTTTGTTTTGCAATGGGGTTCTTTGTAGTCTAGGCAGGCCTTAAACTCACTATGTAGCCCAGGGTGGCCTTGAATTTGTGAGTGGGGGGGGCACCCTCCTGCCTCAGCCACCTGAATGCTGTGATTACAGGTGTGCATCACCATGCCTGACCATAATGCAGCGTGTTTTAAAAATGAAAGTGCATAGTACTGCATGGCACAACTTGTTTACTGAGGAGCACCTCATCATCAGCCAGGAGAATGTCCAGCCCATAAAACAATGTGAATGCTACATGGGGAGATTTCTCTGTGTAAAATGTAAGGTGACAAGCTTGATTTGAAAAAGCAGAATCCTTCACAAAAACAGGATTTAAAGGTGAAGGCGGTAGAGATACAGATGACTCTCAAAATATCATCTTCCATGTACTTCCACCTTTACCTCTCCGCACTTTCCCTTGCAGCACAATTTTGTATATCAGAAAAACACTCCATGCACACAAAATGAAACAACACCCCAAACACACATGCACACGCGCACGCGCGCGCACACACACACACACACACACACACACACGTGTTTGCAAGCAGACATGCTATAGCCTTTTAACTTTGCATTGGAAGCCAATTAATTTTTCCATCTTGAGCCATCACATGAAGATACCTTCCTGTTCTAACATCAGGATCCTGCACTGTGCCTCATCATGTAATTTCCAACACAAACAATGCTATTGGCCATAAAAATGCTGTGTATCAAATTACTGCAAAATCTCACCAATCTGCAACCTTCAACTTTGTTTTAGGTCTTTGTTAATGGGGCTTAGGGTCAGCTGATCTATGCCCAGGACTGTGTTGGGGTCCTGCTAATAACAGCTGGCTTTGCTCAGTGGCTTGGGGCTGAGGTGAACTGGGATGATCCAGTTTGGGGCCACCAGGCTCCCCAGGCATGCTTACAGGTTGATGGCAGGGCAAGAAGGAGCCCTGGGATATGAAAGGACTCTGCAGGTGTGGCCAATGGCAGGAATACCTTGAATCCCATTTCATCCTACTGACCAAAGTGAATACGGAAGCCAAACCCTGAGAAAATATATTTTGCCCCTTTGCTGGGAGAACCTGAAGTCATACAGCAAATGATGTGTTGAGAGCAAAGAGTGAAAAATTTTCAGAGTTGAAGTATGTACTAAGACAAAGACCAATTGCAGCAGAACCTATAAACATTTTCTAGTGCTATACCTACTCCATCTCTTTTTAAAAGTCAGCACACATTAAAATATTTTAAGAAGCCCTGGTTGTAAGTGTAAACTAAGTCTGACTTCTGAACTATACTGCTCTGCCATGATGAGAAGATTTTATTTTCAACAGAGTTTTTATAGTTAATTGCACAAAATAAAATCTTCTAATCATGGCAGGGCAGGGTAGTTCATACTTCATGGTGGTCTTTTATTTGATTGACTTGGCACTCCCGTCATAAATGGCTACTGTGAAATATACCACAAATAATATGATAAGAAGAGTGTTTCTTTGCCTGTATCAAAAGCTCTTCACAGTATGAATTTGCAAAAATCCCATAAACTGCTAATTTGCATCTATATAGATAAAAGATGACAATATCTCTTAGTGAAGGTGAGACGGGAAAAAAGTAAGGCATCTGACTGAATTCCTCACTGATCACAGGTTTGTTGTGACTTTACTATCTATCTCTAGTCTGTGGAATCTTCAGCGAATTATTCAACCTCTTTATAGCTTTAGTTTTGTCATATGCAATCATGAATGATCACATCTACCCCAGGAGGTGTCATGAAAATTGTAATAGTGAATCCCTAAGGGGTTGGATGAGAGACTGGGACCTAATAATTACTCAGTGAGCGATTAAATACAGCATCTGCTTCTCTTTCTCCTCCTCCTCTTTTTCTCCCTCTTCCTTCTCCTCCCGCCCTCCTTCTCATCTTGCTCCTTCTCCTTCTCCTCCTCTTTTCCTTCTGCTCCTTTCCCTTAAGCTCTCTTTCTCCTCCTCCATATTATTATTGATGCCAAAATAGAGCCTGGTGAACCTATGAGCAACAAGAATAATTAGAAACCTCTTGGTTATGGATTTTTAATAAATCTCACGCATCAGTCATGTTACATTTCTTTATGGAAATTATTAAAACATGTGAAATTATTTATTGGTTTATTTTCCAAACATAGCTTTTCAGTATGGATAACACAGGGTGTCCAGGCAAAGGAGTGAAGTGCTTAATAAATAGAGGTGAGCTATGGCCCTACCTGTTGCATGTTTACAACTGAGATACATTAAATTAGAAGTACTGTTTGAAACATTAACTAATACATAGCATGTAATTATCCAAAAAGTTGTAGTTGATCTAATCTGCTAGAAATGAAAGAAGAGAATGTAATGATCAGAGCAAGGGCTGGGAGTGGCAGGTAGAAGCCAACTGTAAACTTGAAGTGCGATAAACTATCCTGAGTGTCAAGGAGAAAGTAGGAGGTTTGTCTTCAAGGGCAAATGAGTCCAGACCAAAAAAAGACTTTAGAGTAGACTGCAGTGGTAGATCAATAGAGAAGGACAAGATAGGTGAGGTTCAGGCAACCACTGACTAACAAGAATTTGAATATCATGTTTAAACTTAAAAGTTAATCATAAGCTTATCTATATTGAGCTTTAAAAATATGCTAATTATTTTTGTTTATATCTACCACTCTGCTTATGTATAATTAACATCACCAGTGATGTGGTAAGTTCTCACACTCACATAACATGTGCAGCTATAGAGAATTTTGTTTTTAATTGGACTTCCCAACACTAATTTTTCTTTAAAATCTGCCGTTCTGTTTGTGTTACCTCTCTAAAGAACACTTGAACTCCTCTTCACATCAGAATAACCACAAACAATGACCAAAATTGCTAAGTGTCATGCTGTTGTTGTTGTTATTATTGTTGTAGTTGCTTATGGTTCTGGGTGTTGAGACCAAGGTGTTGCACATGCTCACCAACTGCTCTGCCACTGAGCCTCACACCTGACCCTGCAATGTTTAATTTTTATGACTGTACTTTGCACTATTTTCACAAATCTATATTATGATAGTGAGCAGCACAAAGGGGGCCCAATTCATTGCACACCTGATAGAAAACCTCTATGGGATCCAATTAAAAAAGCCCAAGTTGATGGTAGTAGAGAAAATAAACTCAAATAGAAAAAATAGGTTCAGGTTAATGGTGGGGACTTGGTAAGACTGAGTAAAGGAACTTCTAGAGAGTTGTTCATTTAATTTGGTTCACAAGTGTGAAATTTAAAAGCTACCATTTATAAAATTACTCCCAAAATTGTGCACAATTTTAATTACTGATCAGTTAATACTGTATAAAATGCTTCTTGCTTGTGAATTATTTATCTAGGGCTGTGTTGGACAATATGTAGATTTTCCTGGCCCTCAAGAAGCATACAGTCCAGTTTGGGATTTGTGGGTCAAACAACAAACAAGAAAGGAAATGTTAAATTCTTAGATCTGATACTAAGTCCTACCCACTCCTACAAGGAGGTCAGTGTGATTAGAATGGTCAAAAGCATTTTCTGGAGAAAGTTGAATTTCATATATATCTTAAAAATACTGAAGATGCAAACACGTAAAAAAGAAAGGAGGGGAAGCATGCTGGCAGAAAATAATATTAAATAAATACTCAACTGTGAGAATGGTCAGGGTGTGTTCACTCTCAGTAGAAACCTATTTCACTGCAAGGGGCATAAACATCCTGAGTGGATCCACTGGAGGCAGAAAATGCAGACTGAAAGCCACTCAAAGGTGAGTGCCAGTGTGAACAAGATATCCTGAGGAGGGCCGTCTGATTGTGATGGGCAGACCAATGTGAAAAGGAGAAACAGAATTCAGTATTACTGAGGTTCTTCTCTTAAATATTGTAAAAGCAGGAATACCCATCACTGGACTTCTTTGTATTTATGAACATATTAACTCATTTAGTCTTTACACACACACACACACACACACACACACACAAAAGGTAAGAGAGAAAGGCTTTACAATTTTATTTTTTGAGACAGGGTCTTCCTAAATTACTATGTTTCTCAAACTGGGATCCAACTTGCAATCCTCCTGTTTCAGCCTTCCAATGTGCTGAGGATTACGGGTGCATCCATGTGGAAACAGACACAGAGAATTTAAGTGACTTGATAAAGTTACCCTCCAATTAAGTGGCAGGGCATGGGTCCAAACTCAAGTTATCTGCATGATTTGTTGCCTTAACATTTGTTTCCACTGTACTTTTCCTGGAACAACTGCAAACTATGAAATTTCATGTAATTTCTCATCACATTAACATTACTGTGTTTGTGTCAGGAAACAGCAAGACTTATGAAGGTTTCAATTAGATAGGATTTGAATTGTATAACAAACTTCAGAATAATTCTTTTAACTTTCACTCTTTTTATGCCACATGTAATGAGTTTATCCCAAGATATATAACCTCAGCAGTAAAATCTAGTACTCCTAAATGACGATCAAATAACGTTTTGCAACCAGAGCCTGTTCTACACTAGTTTTTTCAAAGGAGCTAGAGACATCTTTGTCATTATATGCTATAAACGTAGATAACAATATTAAATTCTAATTTGACAACAAGAAAACCAAAATAAAGCCCTACAAAAGAGTCTTGAATAAAAATCAGCTATTGATTGTTTATGTTTCCAGATTAGTTTTCAGCAAAGTTTTTAAATTTTCCCACATTTGCTCTTAAAATTATTGATGTGGCTGTGGTCTATTCCATTTATTTTTAGTGTTAGCACCATTCATTGAAAAAGAAATCAAAAGTGTAGGAAGATCACTTTTTTTAAAGTTCCTTAATCAGGGAGGGCTGAACAACAATATACTGTTTGTAATTACGGAGGCCTCTTCTCTGGAATTACAGACCCTGAGAGAACCAAGTGAAAGCTCTCTGATCTGGTCATGATCGAGAAAGACAGAACGCAGCCATGAAAATTCAGTACCTTACATGCTACAAGTAGGCTGAGTTTTCAACTAACATCCTAGTGCAAACTCAGTGGTAGAGAGCATTTTCTCAATCTTGAAATGCTATTCTATTTTTGAAAAGTAGAGATTTCAAGCATTTTTATAAAGACAGCTTTCTTAACATCAAATAACTGCTATAAACATTATTTTGATGAGTAAGGTAAATGAATCAGGCTATGTAGATTAAATTTTCTTTGAAATGCTCAAGGATTTAAACAACTAAGGGTGTGTGATTGGCCCCGTCAGTGAGGGTTTATGCTTTCAAATATCAAAAGGGGTTTCTCAGGCTACTAGAGGCAACTATTACTTTTTCATTTTCCAGATACTTAGAATTATTTTGCAATAAGTTAAAAGTAGCTGATGTAAATAAAAATAAAGCAAACACTTTTGCATGATGTGTTCTTACAAAATCTTGTGCTAAGTTTATCTGGTTGTTAGTACAACTAGAATCTTTTCATATGCATCGCTAAATGCTGCTTCTGAATTAGAATTAACTAGCTTTTCCAGAATTTGTTTAGAGTCAAGAGTGATGAGGTCCACGGGGAAGTGTGCAGGTGGAAAACCAGGAAATTATACCCTTGAGAAGCTCTGGGGTTTTTAATCATTGAGATCTGACCCATAGCACTGATGAAAACATTCTGTTCCTCACTAGTGACTTGCAGATGGTGGGGCTCGTTCAAACCCATTTGGGTTTCTTTCTTCCTTAAATTATCAAACGTGCTTGTATGAGTACATTTACAAGAATACAGGATTTAGATAGCTAGCAAAGACACAAATTTCTATCTTCACGGTGACTAACACGCTAGCTATGACTTCCCACGCAAGGGTTAGCCTGTGAAAATCTTTCGCCATGCAAATCAAATCAATAGCTACTATTCTATCACTTAATCCAGTCCTAACATACATATGCACAAAGACATGGACACACAACACATATCCCCCTCCAATTTTTGACAATATTCATCGATTTTAGCTTGAAATCAATGACTGAAACAACTAGCTTTCTCTCACATATAATGTATGCCTACAAGGTAGATTCTTACAGAGTAAATCCCTGCCATCACACAGAGAAATGTGGTATCCGACAAAAATACAACACGTAATTATGAACCCTAAGTAACTTTGGTCTGTTATCTAATATGACTGAAAGCGTACTTTGAGTGCGCAGTTGATGATAGAAGAGACAGACTGAACCAACTGACAAGTCAGAGCCATCTTTCTTCTATCCTCCCCACCACAGAATCTACGTTTACATGATTCATTTTTGTTTAAGAGGAAAAGTGACTCCCACTCTGTCCTCTTTTTTCCCATTGATTTAAAAATATTCCTATGGTATTTTAATTAACAAGAAAATTTAGCTCAGTTGAAATTAAGTCACTATTACTGTATTAATAATAAGGTCACTACAATGATGCTTGAAGTATAGACACCATTCTGACAATTTTTATTTTTGCCTCATTATAAAATGAGCATCATATTATCAATGTGTTATTGCTTGGCTCTCTCATTGTTATTGTTTCTGTTTTACAGAGGGAAAATTTGTTGAATATTTAAAGCATGTTAATATGTTTAGTCACTAGTAGAAACTGTTCAATGATTCATCATTAAAACAATCAGGCTAGGTGTGGTGGCGCACACTTATAACCCAAGCACTTGAGAGGCTGAGGCAGGAGGATCACCATGAGTTGAGGGCCAGCTTGGGCTATATAGTGAGTTCAAGGCCAGGCTGGATTATGTAGCAACATCTTTTTTAAAATAATTAGTTAAATTTTTAAAAAATCAGGGGGAAAACTGTTGTTAACCAAGTTGGTAAGGGTATTAAGGGAGATTTAGATCATTCTATTTTATAAGGAGAGCACAATTAGATATGATGAATTGTATAACTTCAGATATTAAAATTTTGCTTTAAAAATGTATGCTTTAATTATTTACTTTAAGTTGATGATTACTGTTACCTAAGTGGTGTAAAAAATCTGTTCAGGTCTATATCTATATCTGTATCTATCTATCTATCTATTTTAAATATTCACACTAAAAGAGGGGTCACACAAAAAGAAATCATAATTTTCTATGATGGTAGCTATATTATAAAGGCAAATGCAAATCTGATGTATTTTAAATATGGCATTTAACATTAATATAGACATACAGCCATAGAGATGTGCCACAGCATTTGCAAGTTACTCCTCTCAGAAAGTGCCATATACAGACACATATTCAAATTATAAATGTTAGTTATAAAAATGGATAAAGTCAACTCATCTACTTTATTTCAGTGTTTCCAATATTTTAAACTACATTGTCAAATATCTTGCGGTTTTAACATAGTTTTTACATATGTTAAGACTTTTCATGGTCCTTATGTCTTGAAGATACAAGTTACATTATTCTCTCTTGGGGAATGCCGCCCTCAGACACTGTTACTAGTGAGCCATCATACAATAAATCATATTGAGACATGTATGCATATATGTGCATGTTTCTAACCTCTATTGCCTTCTTTCTTTATTTTTTGATATACACTCCCTTGAAATCTATCGTTTTTATTTTTCATACTTTATGTTCCAGTAAATTGAGTCTCTCTGGACCCGGCAGACCATAGATATCAAGGCTTTCCTACAGTGGGAGTGTAAAGGTCTTGGGCATGTCCTGGTGCCGTGAGCAATCCGGACTGATCCAGTACGCAGTAAGACTTCTGCTTTCTACAGCTGTTCCAGTCTCCAAGTCCTGGTTACTCTGGCATCACCAGTGACTCTTAATCACCAGATAACATGACTTTCATACTTAACAGCCCAAACACTGTCTAGGTGGGTGTCAGTCACTGGTGAATATTTCCCCAAGACAGAGCTCTAATCTGATATATCAGTGTTCATATTACTCTTGTAGGAAGAATTCATTACTTTCTTGACCATCTAGTTTTTCTTTCAGTGCAAACCTTGATCTGATAAAATAATTTGTCTGCAACTTAATTTCACATATTTGCCATCGCACCTCATGGAAAGTCTTTGCACTGTCAAATGCCTGTGTGTAAACTCCATGTGTATGCAATTCTGATGAACAACTATTTTTTAGCAAAAGAAATCTCTGATTTATTCCCTTGTATTTTCAGTGATAAAGACCAGTCCTATGTTAGTTTTTCTGAATGATGTACATTTTCCCTAATTTCTCTTTCTTAAGTGTATTTTTATTATACATATTTGTTATCTTACAGAGGGGGCACAGGCTTCATAATATAGTTTGTTTCTTTTTCTGACCTCCATCCTCCATCTCCCTCCCTTTTCCCTTAAATCCTTTTTCTGCATTTTCATTCTTAATGATGCTATTGATTCGAGTTCATATTTATTACATACAATGATTAAATTCATTGAAGTTCTTAAGTTCTCATACATGATGTATCTTTATTCTGTTTATTTCCCTTCCCCCTCTCCCTTTCCTCTTGCCTTTGTTCTTCTGGATCCCTTTCTGCTTGCAAGAGATGCGTCCCTCATCTCCTTCTAGCCATCTATTCTCATGAGCTTTGTTTGTACTTCTCTTTACTCAGTTGAGAGTTACTGTACAGCATTTGTCATAGTACTGTTGAATCCCTGCAGATTTGACCACTGAACATTTCTGAGTCTTGTCAATGACCAAACGGTAAGTACCCTTTAATACTTTTTTATTTTAAAGAGAGTAGTAAATGAAAAACAAACAAACAAAAAATAGAACAGTTGTAGCATACCAGTATCACGAACATAAACAAATCAAAGCAAATCACAGTGATACAGGGTCTCAAGACAAAATAATATGAATCAATAGTGGTTGTTACATTACATACTGCTGTCCTCAACTACACTGCTCAGATTACCAGATGTAAGAATGAAAGATTTCTCAAACCATTAAAGAGAACACGGACTGGACCTGCCCCCACCCATAGCATGGCGACAGGGCGGAGCCAGGTGGTCTGCTGTGAGCATATGTGCTTTTCCACCTCCGACCATGGCAGTTTGTATACACCCATGTATGTTATAGTATGGTCTGAGGCAGCTTTATCTCTTCCCAAGGCAAGAGTCCAGGGGTATAGATAAACCCAGGAGTATAGTTATTATCACCGGGAAGATGACTGATTGAGTGGTGGGGCAACAGAGATGAGGGAGGAGAAAAATTGAATGATCAATTGGGCCATCATCTGTGTAACTGAGTAACAGAGGTGAAGGTAACATTATGTAGGACAGCATCCGAGCTAATTCCCTTCTATGTTTTCTATAATTCCATATTTCCTCAATCGTTTTTGTATTAACAGAAGTGAAGATAACTTTATATTATACAGCATTCAGTGCAAATTTCCTACTATCTTCTCTTTAATGTTTTTGTGTTAACTAATGTGAAGATAACATTATATAATACAACATCCAGTGCTAATTCCCTTCTATATACTGTATAATTTTGTCATATGTCTCCATTCTTTTCTCTTTAAAATAAAATTAAAAAAATAAATAAAAAGAGAATAAGAAAATAATTCTTTGATAAAACATTAGAGATGATACAGAGTTTCACTAGACAAGATGGTAAGAGTTCACCATTGTAATTCCGTTGCATATTATTATCTTCAAATCAGTTGCTCAAACCACCAGACATAAGCATGCAAAATCTATCAGAACATAAAAAATTGTATGCATTAACTGTTCATTTCAGTACACTATCAGACATCAGCAATACAGTTCTCACAGCTATTCATATATATATTTATATTTTGCCTTCTTTCTTTTTTCCCTCATCCCAGTCATAAAGGTATGTATCCTTTAAGTAGAGGTATTTTAAAAGTGAAATGCACTTTAAAATTATTGATACTTTTCCTTTTGGATCATAGTTAACTCAGAGTCCCGAGCATAAAAGGGTTCAGCTATAATCAGACCTCTACACAGTGGAAGGAAGAGGTGCGGAATCTCACAATTCAGGGTGGATGCCTGGGGCATAATAGAATTGAATCACCCTCATTTCTCAAACAATCTGGATTTTTTAAACTTCTTTTGCTGGGTCTTTCCATGTCACAGCAGACCACTGGGAAGGCCAGTAACCCAAGAACCATGGCCAATTTCTTTGTTGAGAGGCCCATCTGGTTATAAACCTTTGTTATTCCTTGGAGATAGACCAGAACCACAATTCCAATTTACATGGGGTAGGTGGCACAAGTGCCTCTTGGTCGTGTGGTCCCCGCAAGCTGCAACTGATTAATTTTGTGGTTTATTTACTTTACAGCTACCTCGTAACAGCAACATGTGCCCTCATGACCACATGGCCTGATTGCAATCGAGACTTCCTAACAGGGCTCTCTCCAGAGCTTCTCCACTGCTAGCAGCTTGTGTGGAATGTAGCAGCACAACTTCTCAGTGGCATGAGTAACCAAAATCAGATTGCATCTCTCCAACCCAGTCTGGTTCAGCTGCCTGTGTGTTGGATTGACTCTCAGTTGGTTTTGCAGATTTTTAATGAGGAGCAAACATTGTTTTGGAGTGGCACAGCTGAGAAGCAGGGTGCTGGTGGAAGATGTTGTTTTTGGCAGCAACGGTCGTATGATCAAGTGTAACAGCTGGTAAGAGTGCACTTCCTATGAAAAAAGAAGAGTGTCTACAAACTGGAAAACTCATAATAGTGTTGGTAAAGCTTCAGCCAGCAGCTTTGATTTAAAAGTCACACATCTTGCACATTACTGAGCCTGGAGTTATTGCTTCTGAGAATCTAAACTATTGCTGCACAGTAAACTGTATTAGTATTTCCCCAGAATTTCTGTTGGATTTTCTTTAGTTTTCGTCATGTTACCATTAAGATAAATTGTTTGTTTATGTGTTTATTCCATTAGTCTGTTTGTTAAGGATTAACATTTGTACTTTGGAAGACAAAAAATTTAACTAAACATACCCATTCCTTGTAATCTTGCAAATGAAAAAAAATCTGTGAGTAACTATGCAAATTAGGTTGGCATCTAAAACGTTAGAGAAGTTCAGGATGGGGTTGTGGGTTAAGAATAAATCTTTGTGAACCATAAAAGCTTGTTTCCGAAAAAAAGGCCAGCTTTTATTGTACGTAAGAAGTTTAAATGTTTTTAAATAGAGAGGTTTAGGGAGCACAAGCTTATAAAATGACAGATTATTCATTAATTGTTAATATTACTGTATGCTTTGCTTAATGTTGAATGTATTCTTTTATTTGCCTTTGCATATCTGGGCATATAATGCAATACACTATTTTTAATTCAGTAAACAACAAAAAGAAATTTGCAACAACACAGGCAGAAATGTCAATTAAATTTATATTCTGCTTTTATTTATACAAAATTTAGGCTAATCAAATTGATAGCAAAGGAAAGATATGGTGAAGTAGACATATATGACCGGTGTTAGTCCTCCAGTTCAACATTTTGTTTAAGAAATGTTCTAGTAAGCTTAAGAACTCGTGAAAAATTAAAGTTTTAAAAATTAGGTGTGTAAAAACAATACTATCTACAAAAAAACCTCAAATTGTCAATAACAAATTGCTATATATGAAATATGATTGAGAAACATGGTGTGGGTTTAAAATTTTCCTGTTGTGTTGAACCTCTGGTGTGATACAGGTGTGGCTGTCCCATCCTGTGACTTGTACCACTGGTGGTACACAGAGATCTAATCACTTTTCTTGGTGTTTATACTAATAAAATTAATTTTAAAATCTATAAGTGACTAAGTCTAGCTAATTGTTTTAATTTGAATAATTACTGGCCATGTAGAAATATTAAATAATACTATTCATACCATTCAAAATAGTACTGTAATTAACAAATTTACTTAGCTGATTAAACTAAGAGGATAATCCATTGTGTATGTTTGACACTCTAATGCTAATGGGAAAAAATTATAAAACAAGTAATCTTAAAATTGATAAACATATATATATATACACACACACATGAAAAAATTTTATATTACTTATAAAAGAAAATCACAAATAAAAATGGGAAGACCCACAAGGATCTACAAAATAATAATAAATGAAAAATTTACCACTGAACTTAACAATAATGTAGTCTTGAAATAACAATGGCTCCTTGTGGAAAACATTCCAGTGGTGTAAAAAGTCGTAATTCAGCTAATTTGTGGTACCACAGTTGTAAATATAAATTATATACGACTGCAGTGGGTTACTTGTAAGATTTCCATGTTACCTTTAGAGAATTGAATATTAATGAACTATTGACTTGTGAAGAAATGCCACTAGCACAAATTACTCAAAAAAATCACTCTATGGAAGCTAATATAGAATTGGGAAGAAATACATGCAAGCAATGTAGAAAATGTCATCAAAACTTACCTGAAAAATGGGCCCTGCTGTGTCCACGTAAAACGCCAAGTATGTGAATGATGTCTTGTACACTCTGCACAAATCAGTTACTTTTATGTATAAATGTCTTAAAGACATTCACAAATATAAAGGACTTTTAATGAAATAATTTTTGTTGATTATTGTATGATTTTTAATTGGTAAGGATAATACTACTTATTCAAATTAAAGTCATTAACTCGATTTGGTCCACTTTTAGGCTTTCTCTTAATTTTACTAGTAAAATGATCCATAAAAGTGATTAGATCTGTTTGTACCTCCAATGGTATAAGCCACAGGATGGGACTGTCATACCTGCATCAACTGTGGTTCAAGCCAACCAGAAGGGTGGAATCCAAATCAGAGCCAGCTGGTAGTGAGACGTACAAATTACGAGCCTGTCAGGAAGACTGTTCAAATTTAAAAAATAATTTATTATAATAAAAGACCCATTGCCTTTACATAGTTTGATTAAAAAGTATGGTGGTTGCTGCTGCTGAGTGCCACCCAAGAGAAAAAGGCAGGCTCATAAAAAGCATGGTGGTGTATTCTCATCCACCTTATTCACCTGATACAGCACTGTGAGGCTCTAGGCTCTTCCCCAAAGCCAAAATGACTTTGAAAGCCAAGCATTTCAGGTACATTCTCCACAGGTAGCCAGCCATAAAAGTGCAAATAAAGAAACTCAAGAAAGAAGACTTTTGGAACTGCTTCAGAAACTGGCAAGGATATTGGGACAAATTCCTAGTCTTGTGGCATGACATGCAACCTATTTTTAAGAAAGCACATGGAAAGATCTTTCTTGTGACTATCCTAGAATTTCCAAATTGTCATTATATTTTCTCATTTATAAATTTGGTGCTTACATTCTGAGACTAGATTTCCTTCTCACATAGGAATTACACTATAGAAACAATAAAACAAAAATATTTTAGTTATTAAAAAGTCTATAGGTTTATTAATTTTTCTTTTGGCTTTTGGGAGAAAACATTATGTGTTACTACTTAAGTTATTTGTGAGCCTAGCGCTCCCTGTGCTTCAGAGGATCATTTAGCGGAATGTCAGGCAGTGTAGCTGTTCCATCAAGGTTCGCCTTTCTACCACAGTTAAATTCATGCAATGGCATACATCTCAAGAAACCACAGTATAACAAACATTATTTAATACTTTCTTTATGTTCCAAAGTCATGTTTGTAAAGAATCACAATTATTCTGTAATTCCCAACTCATTCCTTCACCCTCTCTCTGTTCTTTTCCTGCACCTCTTTGTTAGTGACTTCATATACCTTTTCCTTCTGTATATCATTAGATTGTTTTTTATCACTGGGTTTCAGTTCTGTCTTTCCAGAGATTCAGTTTGTCAAGAAATCCTGAAAGCCCAACCTTCAAAATGTATTTAGACTCTAAGTACATTTTACCGCCTTTAATGTTCCCAGGCTGATTCAAGAAATTTTTATGTTGACTTTGAATTTCTTTTACCATCTCTGTAAAGCTATTAGTTGACAGTGCTGCTAGTTACATAAATTATCTTCTGCACTTTTAAAAATTTCTTGCAACTAATGTCACTAAGTTTAATAGAATTCAGCTCAAAATGAGAAAAATGGATTTTGGAAAGAAACACATGAGGTTCCTAGATATACAGAAAGCATTTTTGTAAATGTATGCATTTATAAATTTCTTCTGGATTCTAAAATGTAACCAATTTTTTGCTTTCATTTTTGTTTTTGTCTGTTTCAGATAGTCAGCAGTGAGCTATAGAAATTTGTCCTATTGATCTCATGAAACCAATCTTTAAGTTTTGGTATTTTCTCAATTTATGAATGGCTTATCCACTTGGGAAATGTTTTTTCTCTGACTCTTTTGTGAATTTGCCTTCAATAAGACCTTTTCCTCTTCCTCAAATGACTCTTTCATTTTACCATAGGGTTCTTAAGTTTCCTCTTTCAGGAGAGTTCATGTATTTAAAAGACATCAAGTTTACATTAAATAACACAATACCTTCAAGAGAAACCTCAAATTCTGCCATCATTTCTACAAATTAATTAAGAAATTTGGATCCAGCTTGCTGATGTTTTAAGGTCAAATTTTATCATTTTTCTAAGAAAATATCTAATGTGCATCTAGATGGAATAATTTGCTGGCCAATGGTTTTATTTGGAAATGGACAATAAAAGGAAAATTTGAGAATATCAGAATTGGATTTTCATTCCAATTTAACAGGTTAAAATGAACTAACTGAACCTGCCAAATCTGTTTTTTAAATTTGAGCATATTATTGTGTAAATTCAAGCATTCAACTAGAATTAGTGGGATTAATGTTAATGTTTTATGATATTTAAATTTAAAATGTGTTTATCCTAAAATTTTAGCTTAAAATGTCCATCAAGAAAGAATATTTCATGTTACATATCTTCATACATGCAATGGTAGTTTTGATTCTTCCTGTGCAACATTCATTTACTTTATCTGTTTCCTCACCTGATATTAAAATATAGAATCTGATTCCAAGGACATTTTTGCCCTGTAATTATTACTTTTCTCATATCATCATGTAACATTGAGGTTTTATTGCAGTGAATGTTTTGTTTCTTATCAGGGAAACTGCATGCTGCCATGCTGGAAGCTAGCGCTTGGGTTACTAAGCAGGACAAAGCAAAACAATAGATACTAGAAAAAAATATTTCTGAGGGGATTTTAACTGTGTCCAGAAATCAACCTACACACTTACATTCTCCAGAATAGAATTTGAAAGACTGAAAATCAATTAGATATCTAAACTATGGGAAGTCCTTACAGAGCAGTGTACATTTTAAAGCTTCGGTGTAAAAGTTCTATGGTGCATAGACAGAGACCTATACAAGATTACTTCTATAAGCTTTTACATACAAAATCTGGTGTTATGGTGGGATCAAAGCCTCTGTCCATCTTATATATCTGTCCTGTTGGGGAAAAAGTTAACTGTGAGACAGGGGGAGAAATCACAGTTGCTGAGCAATAGCTCCATCCTGAATATGCTCCTTGTTTTCAACTGGGAAACAAGAAATCTATGTATTGTATATGTGATGAAACCGGTCTCTTCTGAGTAGAAGAGTCAGTAAAGGACACTATGGTAATATAACTAATCGTAAGATTACAATTACTTATCTTTAGAGAAAAAGAAGTTTAATAATATCAACATGAAGGAAGAGATTTTTACCATACACTTTCCTGGGCATCAGTGACTGATTGCTCTATATGCAGAAAAGGAACAAAATTAGACTATTAAAATATTTCCGTAGAGTCTAAGTGATTAAATTTTCTCTTTCTAACCTATTCCTTAGACTGTATGTGGTGAGGAATGTAGTTATTGGAATGATTCAAATGACTTTTCAACTTGGAAGCACATTATGATTTCTGTTAAATAGGGACATGGATAGTTGGGAATACTTTGGATTAAAGTCTAATTTACTTTATTTGCCTTTCTTCTTATAACTGGACAACTACTTGTAGTCTCATAATTTTTGAATCACCACCTATGAGTCTTAGGTCTTTCGAGTGAGCTTCCTGAGTCCTTGTTATTAGTTAGCAAATTTAAAGAACAGAGCGCATTGGCCAAATCTCCATATGCAAACCAAATGGAATGTGGAAATTAAATGATCTAATGTAACAAAGGAACAAAATGAAATTATTTCTTGCAGTATCCTTTGTTTGTCTATTCTTAACCACCATCCTGGAGAAGTGTAAATTAAAAGCCGAAATGATTTATTTCAGAAACTAAATAAATAGAGCATACTGCTGCTTTTCATTTCATTATGTACCTTCACTTCTGGTATTTTTTTCCTCCCGATGCAAGTGCTATTTCAACAAGACCATGTAAATGTCTATAATTGCGAGAGAAAATGTTAATATAACATTTACACAGTTCAACAGCTTCAAAGCTGTTTCATTGACTATGCTTAAAAGGAAACTTACATGCAGAGGCCTCAAACCCACATAAATGCTAGTTTAGTGGGACATTTGGTGACAGAGACTTAAAAACAGAAACAAAAAGAGAATCAAACAGCCCCATTTTGCAGCCTAATTCCAGCCATTTAGCAGCTCTGTGCTTAAGCCAAGGATTACCAGTGATACCATCTACATCAGCTTTGCTGTTCAGGGAGAAATGTCTCTCCTATTAAAGAAAAAAAGAGATAGGGAGAGAAGGGGGAAAAAAGAAAATAGTTTAAAGCCAAGTAATTCAGGCTTGCATAAATCTTTAATGGGTTCTGTCTTCCTATGATTGGCTCTGCGTTCTTTTCTCTGCCCAGGGGAAACACTATATGTCTTAGAGGAGAATAACAGTAACTCCATCTTGTGTGCTATAGGATAGCTCCAGTAATCCAGAGGATTTTGGCTTTGTCTGCCGTAAACAAAAGGCCACCCATACATAATGTGTCTGGACTATTCCAGACTCCTCACCTTAACAGGTGACACAACAAGATGGACGGGCGGAACTAAGGCCCTTTGTAGCTGGGGAAGCTTGCTCTCAAGATGCCTCAGAAAATGTACAAACAGAAAGCACATTTCTCTTCTTGTAAGAACAGAGTGTGATCAACAACCCACAGTTGTGTCAATTTTTTAGGCTTTGGTCACAAGTAAGGATGAGATGCCAAATAATATCATTTGCTTTGTGAGCTGATGAAAAAAGATACCATGGTGTAGGTTAATTGGGAGGAAATATTTGGATGATTTCAAGCCTTTTATATCAAACAGAAAAACCAAAAGAGAAATCGAGGCATAAAAACACCTGTCATTTACACGTAAGGAGTTCACAAGTGATGAATAAAAATTTTGTGGAAAAGCCTATTTTATCACTATCTCCCCAAGCACATGCCCCCGGGGCACTACTTATTGAGATGAGCTGGATTCTGAGTACTTAAGCTTCCTAAACTGATGGATTTACTCACTCAGACGAATGCACACCTATTACCTGTAAGCGATTTTATTCAACTCTGAAAATATATAAAAGCTTTGGTGTTTGTATGTACTATAGAGGATAGCTTTGTTGAAATTTAAGTCTAAAATATGGCCAGATCTGAATCTGTTACATTTTTTAACATCTCTGATATACCAGTTCTTTGCTTACTAATTACACTGCAATAAAATTGACATGATTCTTATGTCATTACTTTCTTAAAAAATAGAGTGAAATTTCCATGTTGATTGCATAAAGTAAACCATTTGGAAAACTAGATTTTTATTGCAAACTATTTTAAAGGAAAAGTATTTATTGTTCCTGCACTTCTTCAATGAAATCAGAATGTGTTTGCAGGATACATTTATTTTTATGCATAAATGTAGGTTTATTTAATTCCATATTCCTAGAAAGGTTTCTACATAAGGTAAAGAGGATATATGTTTTGTTACATACCAAATTGGAGTGAAGATGTAAATTATAAATGAGTGAATTGATATATTTTAACAAAATGCAAGATATTCAGCAACAAACTGGTAACATTTCTATTGTTGCAAGTCTACTGCACTCCAAAATATATAGTGGAGTATAGTAAATAAAAAAATGAGTATACTCAGTGAAAGATAATTGATTCATAGATATATTATCATTAATTTTAATATGGACTTGGAATATATATTTTGTCATATGCTTCTAAGCAGGGGTTGATATTTTCAATAATCCTTTCTAATTCACTTAAATTGCATTAGTAACTTAGTTTATACATCATAAGCTAACAGAAGGAAAGATCAATTAATTGTTCAATAGATTAAGCACTGCTTAATCATTTTCAGCCCTCCATGTATAAATTTCAAGAAAGCAAATTTTAAAAATTCAAAGACAAGTCATAGAATTCAATACTTAGTAAGAAAGGTTAGAAATTCAGTGTACGTCAAATAGAATTTGACTTGTTTAACTGATTATTAACTTCTTAATAACAATGTGTTGTGTTATGTACTGAGCTGAATTTATTATCACTTAATCCATTAAATTCTAAGATTAATTGCCCTTAGCATTACTTTTCTATAGTATAAAATCTATGTTGTAATACATTAAACATTTATTATTTTTAATGGTTATCAACAAGGATGATTTTGCTACCATTATGCATAAAACTCAAGATTTCAGAGACAGCAACATACTGGTTTCTTTTCTTGCATCACAGCTCAGTACAGATATGACTGGTTAGTGGATAGCTTTTCTTACTTGTAGTCATTCAGGGTCGGAAACTCATAGCATCTTCTGGCTCTAATAAACTTCTAGGCTGAGGTCTCTTAGTGTCCTGTGTCTCTTTATCTGTGACAGGGAGACAGCATTTGAATAAGCACGATGATTGTCCTGAAAACCCACAACAATTCTGTGCTCCTACCATCGCAAGTTCTAGAGCCAGGAGTGGCTGGATATCTGCTGCCAAGACAGTTTCCAACTATGGATATTTGAATTAGACAGTGACCTCTCTCTGGCACCTAGGATACTACACTGGGAAAACTATATTTGTTATATATTTTAGGCTCACGTTCTTCACTTTGGATTTGGTATTATTCTTCATTATGTATTAGATGGCAGTGCCAACTCTCAGAAAATTTAACTATTTGCCCATGTAACACAGATCAATCTAATGTTAAAAACATCGTGTGTGTATGTGTGTGTGTGGTAAAAACGACTAATTACCTTAAGAGTTTAAGGCATTTAACGATTAAATACCTTAAGAGTTCATACTGATATTTACAACCCAAATCCACAACTATGGAGATTTTATGGTGGGAAAGGCTGGGCATAGCCTATGTAAAAATGGAGGGATTCTGTCTTGGTGTCTTTAATGCCTTGAATTACTATGTGGGAACTCAATGGCCTTGAAACCACCATGCTTGGAAAAGTTAAAAATCATACGGTCAAAACCAGGAGAATAGGGTATCCCCAGAAAACAACCTCAGAGACCAGCAAGATCATGGTTGTGTGTGTGAAGAGGTTAAGAACAGAATGCCCCAGCCTGTGCTCCCCTATTGCATGCTCATAAATCAAAAACAAACTATCTAAGAAGGTTTCCCAAATTCTAGAGCCATGAAATTGTGAGCAAAGTAAATGATACTTTGAGCTAGTACTATTGGGGATCATTTGTTACCTAAAAATGGATAATTAAAGCAATGTCTTTGCGCTCCAGTTGAGAGAGTACACTATTGTAGTATTTAGGGTTTTGCTTTTCCTTCTAAATTGCGTGTCTCTGGTGTACATTTACTGATTGTAGAATTATTATTATTGTTATTATTATTATTCTGGTCCTTATTCTCATGAGTTGTCTTTCTCATAATACCTGCATACAAGCCTTGACCTCGGTACTCTTCAGTTTGTCCTTTTTTGCCGAGGTGATTTTCCTGATTTGTCTGTAAGGCTTTCCTCCCTCCGCAGCGCTCCTCACCTATTGTTTTCATGCAGAGATGACACATTGTCCGCTTCCTTCTCAGCTGTCCTGGATCTGATCCCTTACTTTATTTTGCTCCAGGTCTCCTGCCTTTTTCAGTGTCTCCTTCCAAGTTTGATTCCACTCTGGCATGTTCTTTTGAATGTGTATGTTCGCCCAGCTAAGGAATCACCTGTGGGTCAGTTTAAAAAGTTTCTAGGCCCCAGATGCTACAATCCGTCCGACTGGGTCCGCAGGTGCTTATTTGGTGCTGAAGTAGGCAGTGCCACGCTCCTAGCTTCCCGTCCATCCACCCGCCTTGCGTTCTGTTTCATAACTGCTGCACGTTGTGGTTTTCCTTCCTCGAGAGTCACTTAGATTCCCTGTCCTTCCCCGCACTTCCTTCCCATAGACACTGCTAACGCGCAGAGTTTGGACCAGTTGGAGACTTGGACCCTCCCTCTATTTTGTTTGTGCGCAGAGCGTGCTTTGTCGCCTACATTTTTGGAAATGTCAAGGTGTTTGTTTTGCTCTCTAGTGGATTTATTTGTTTTTACATGGGGATTCAGGAAGTTGTACGAACTCCGGTGTTTCCACCTTCAAAATCTTCCCATAATCCTCTCATCATACAGTACACTTTAAAATCATGGATTGGTTACAATTCACATGAGATTTGATTGTTCTGAGTTTATACCTACTACACAGGCTTACAATTTCCCTTCATTTATGTTCGACCCAAAATCATATACAAATATAAGAAATAGTAGCTAAGCATCTATTTAGATACAATTCTGTTATAAAATTTAGTTTTGGAAAGAAAGATTAGGATGAAGTCTTTTAAAATGAGTTGAACAAGGAATTACATGTGATTTCTGCCTTTTTACCTGAGGGGAGGGATACGTATTTACACCTTTCCTTTAAGTAGCAAATTAATAAAGTCTGATAGTGCCTGACAATAGTGAAGAGACGGAACTTTGCAGCAAATACACATTCATTAAAGTAAAGGTTAGCTGTTATTTTTGTCTTTAAATCATAAAATATAAATTTGGTCAAATTTATTGACCAGTTGTTATGTGTGACTCTGTACAAGCCATCCAATGAATACATAAAATCAGCATTTACACAATTAACAACAATGTAATAAAGGTTGACTGTATTTTAAATTTTTTATTTATTGTTTAGCAAATATCTCCCTTCAAATACATGATAATTACATGATCTTCACAATGCAGAGAAAGGATTAGAATGATTCTCAATTTATTTAATAAAGTATCCAAACATTTAAATATTCTAATGCCTCAAGTTTTTCATTTGTAAAATACAAGTTCACACAGTTTTGGAGAGCTATCATGGTGTGCTTCTATGATTCCTTGTCAAGTTACTAGGACACACATATGTACCCTATCCAATCTGAAATAACTGATTTTCTGCGTACATTAATTCAGAGTATAATTACAGAAAGTTTGGAATTCTCATAAGTTTTTGCATATATACATTTACACAGATATACACACTCCCTATTCAGAAAATAAGTGGATTTTATAAGTTTCTATCATTTTTATAGAACAAAAGTCCATTTGCATCATGATTGCCATTTCAGAAAGCTGAAACTTATTTGAATTTTTAAATTCCCATGTAGCTGTTCTTCTTAGTTGTATTCTATGAATTATTGAGTTATTTGACCTTATTTAGTTACCTTATTAACCAATTATGCTACCAAAAGAAAGGAGAATTCTTTACCTACTAACAAAATTTTCTACCATGAGCGGCAATCTGTGACCTGGCCAGTGATCTTGGAAAGCATGAGGGATAAAATAAGAGAACATCCTTGATTAATCAGTCATTTAATCAACAAGCATTAAGAGCTGTGAGAGATGAAAAAAAGGCAGAGGATAATTATCTTTGTTATCAAAAAGCTTATACTCTTGTTCCATATGTAATACACACAAGAGGTGATTAGAGAGTAAGACAGTACATAATGCAGTGTTTAATTGGGGTGGAGGTGCAACAGACACTTTTTTTGCTATGAGCTGCATGATTAGACCAGGTCACTTCTGGTACTATGATATTCATTCTAAGGTAAGGTCCTCAGGAAGTAATTTTTCCTTTTGCCAGTTATGTTTATTTTCTCCATCTCCTATCGTATCCTGAATATTGAAGAAATCCTTTTATAAAATTCTCACTAAGGAGAGTAATTTAATCATTTGAACACCTGTCTATACACCTAAGCCTTCTTTGAAAAATAAACATGCCACCAAGAAAAGTAGAGCAATAAGCAATTTAAAAATAACAGTGTCTACCGTTCTTTACTACAGTCACTTTTGCTGAAGTGGGACATACACCTTGTCTGTGAAAGTAAAATTCTCAAACATCCGCACAGTCGGGCTGGATGTCAGTCTCATTAGCATGAGAAGACAAGAGGCTCCGGTAGTTATGCAAGGGATGCACAGATGCGAAGTTATCTAAGGTATTTTCCGAGACCACCCAGGAAGCAGTGTATACTGAAGAGAGGGCCTGGTGCTCCAGGCGCCCGCTTCATCAAGCCATTGTGTACGTAAAGGGAAGACAACTATTTGGGGATATCTGCTCCAAATATTCTGATAAGTTCTAAAAAGTGAAAATTCAGGATTATAAATCCTTAGTCCGAGATGCCATTAGCATGTCATGATCATCAGAAGTAACCTAAAAGAAATCATGGCTTTGAAGTGTCTAATCAAAATTACCAAAATAGGTCAAGTCTGCCTCAGAATAATAATAGATGTTCTGTTCTGTTCTTTGCCAAGATTCCTGCATGTCTCAATGCATTTATTGTGAAAGAGTATGAAACCCGATTGGAAGAAGGGAATTACAACATTCAGACCATCCAGAGTTGTGTATGTAGGGTCCTGGAGAAGCAGCTATGAGCCTTGCTGTGCCTTGTGTGGATATTTTGTAAGAAATTCGCCTGATAATGAAAAATGTCAGTTTTTCTGAAATTTTTTTCTAGTTATCCCACCAGAGTTTCTCCCTTAATAGTAGCTAAAATCTGTGACAGAAAGGGGCAAGAGTGTGGCAGAAGCAGAGGGTCAACATTCGGTCTCCCCACTGCACGTGGGTTTTCCCACTTTCCATAGTTCCAGCCCAGGTCTGTGTGTAACATCAGGTCACTAGGTAGCTTCACACCTCTTTACAGCAGTGATTTACTGCAAATGTAGTGATGTGTTAACTCCAGTGTGCATAACTATACTAGAAGCCATTTCTTTACTACACATCAACCCAGGTTCCAGGCATGCCTGTGATAATTTATTTAACAAATGCAGTTCTTCTATATGCAGAAGCAGAGAACTTGCTTTCATCTCTCAGGCATAGTAGCATAACTTCGCTGAATTCCTTTGATATGTCACCTTTTGGATCTCTGTTCCAATTAATCTGTGGGAATCTTAGTCATTGTACCAATGTATAGAATTTCTCTTGGCCCACATTGTCAAAGTCAATGTGCTAGGAGGAAGCTGGAGGCAGAGAATACCTATGATCTACCTGCCTATATAAGACACATACATACAAGAGGGTGAAATGTAACCTTATAAAATTTAGGGAAATTTTAGCAATCAAAAGCACGCAAAGCAATGTCCTCAAAAATTAAAGCTAGTAATATTTTGCAGTAATTATTATTAAGAAAAAGACCTAGTGCTTGCTGGGAACCTTTAGATTTACAGAGGCAATTTAAACCCTACTGAGGGGTGTTTTAAAACTCATCTACTGAGCATTGCTTAAGGTTGCAAGCACTGAGCTGGATGCCAGAGAAAGAGAACTTTCAGTTGGACCAGGCTGTAGCAGAAGCAGCATTCTCACTTGGGTCTTAATAGCCCAGCACATATAATTGTACTTGGAGATTAGGAAAACATGCGAAGCCTCTGGCAGTGCAAACAACAGAATCACAGCCCAGACTCTCTGGTTTTGGAGCAGAGCTTTCTGTGATCATAATTATTCTCTTGGCAGGCTGATAGAATAGATTGACTATGAGACGTGAACCAAATGACCACATGTCCTGAGCAGCCTGTCACAATAAGCCAATGTTCTTATCACAAAACCATGAAATTGAAGTTACTTGTATGAGCTCAACTGCAAGCACATTTACAGTCAAGAAATACTTGCAGGAGAAAGTGTCTTATGATCACCTTGTATACATTCTGGTTGAATGAATAGGCCTCACCAAGAATTCCGCCAAAATCCAGCCTATTCACTTACAGATCAGTATGAATGCAATGCTTTCTAGCCTGAAGTAGATGATTCCAGGACAATAACTGTTTTCAAAAGAGGGCTTGAGGCCAAGCAGAATACTGAGTAATTTTTCTAGAAAGAGGCATTGACAGAGCAGAGAAGCTTCACTACAACTGTTTCATTAGGTGAGTATAGGAAACTTTAGTGACAAAAATCCAAGGGCTTTCTTAATTATATAGCTGACAGCTACATGTCATGGCAGTGGAGAAACTGTCTCTACCCCAGGGATCTTGATGGTCCCACTGGTATGACTGTCCAGGAAGACTGGACCTTCATCCACATAGGTAAGACTCTTTACGGTGGGACAGAGTTCTTGTTCCCCTTGTTATTACTAAGACTGAAGGTTAGTGTTGCTTGAGATGTAGAAGATAGCCATCAGCTAAATTTCAGACTGAGGGAAAGGGATTTGGACTGGGTCATATAGGAAGGAATTTAGTATGTTCCAACTCTGATTTTATTGTCATTTATAGAAATAAAGACTATAGTTAGTATCCATAGTGTACACATTTATATAGGGGAAAAAAGAACACATAAAAGTACAACCTGCAATAACAGAATTTCAGAGTTAATGAGAAGGGCTAGGACTCTTGTCTTCCAGGGCATCCTTCATTCTACATGGGGTGAGTGTAGTTCCTTTCTTCAGCTTCTGCAGAGGAGCAACATCAAAGGGGCAGGAAGGTAAAGCCTAGTAAAGAGTTGGTAAGGGAGTCCATCTTGAGAGTCCTTCAAGGGGCCAGTGTAGACCCCTTATCCCGGGTGTCTTCCTGCTCCAATGTTCCTATGTCAGAATGACTAGAATCACTCTTGGACCTGAAAGTTATGATCAGAGATGTGATGGGAAATTCTCCCCACTGATATCTACTTAAAAACTGATCAATCCAGTTCGAGGTGGCTCCATCTAACAGCAGGGCTGGGATCTACCTGGTTTGCCCAGGTAGCAGCCTTGTTGAACCATGGTAGACACTCACTCCAGTCTATACCAGGTCTTCACTCCAGTGTGCATTCCATATGACTAGAGGGTCATAGACCCCACTTTTATAAAGTATATGACTATAGTTTATGTGCTACACAGTACCTACATTAGAAGATAATGAAACAGGACTCTGGCTCAGAAAAGAATGGAGTTATCAGAGGTAACAGCAGCAATGGATAGAGTTTGTGTCCAACCTATAGAGAGGGTGTGTGCATTCTTCACTTATATTCAATATAATTGTATGATGGGGGCACTGTTGTGATTTTACTTCCTGTTTATAAGTTTAAGTATGGTATGAAGTGGATAAGTGAATGCTTGACGTCGAAAAGATGGGCAATTTACCTCTGCTGATCTGGTACTAAAGGGCCCAAGGAGCTAAAAGCTGTACATCTTAGCCCTTTCAGTCATAGACCTTGGGTGTGACTAAGTTCTGCCAATCCAAGCCAATCACAGAAGAATCGAAGGCAGGTGAGGCAGAGACCATACATTAATGCTGTCTAGTGTATTTATGACAAGCAGTGTTGTGAAGGGATTCGGTTTCTTGTTTTAATATTATCAAAATACTAATGTCCAGTTAAAGGTGAGTGTGAGAGACAGGCACAGGGCCACGGGCTGTACTGGCTTGCACTAGGCATTGTATGGTTCTGGAGCATGTAGACTTGACAGCTAACTTACTCATTAAAAAATATTTATTGAGCACCTGTCATATGCCCCATACTCCTACAGATATGGGAGATCTGCATGCAGAACAATCATGACCTTGTGCCTTGCAGAGCTTACTGCCCATGTGGTCTCCCTGCCTTGCAGCGCGTGTATTTGTCCCTAACAGGAGCAGCAATGGTGTTTTCTTAAACAGTGTTTTTTTGTTTTTGTTTTTTTTTTTTGCGGTACTGGGGATCGAACTCAGGACCCTGCGCTTGCTAGGCAAGCGCTTATTCCACTGAGCTATATCCCCAGCCCCGCAATGGTGTCTTCTTAGCCTGAATTTCCTGGTTGTTGACTAAATAGCTGCTTGCTTGTGGCCTGGCTCTGTGCTATGATTTTGCTAGTCATTTCTGAAAATGCAAATGAAAGCCCTTCTCAATACTCTTAGAGACTTATAAGTTGAATAGCTCATATTTTAAATTCCTTGTTGTTTAAATTATTTAGAGAGAATCAAGTTTGCAGCAAGGGAAACAACAACCCCCTTTTTGGAGTAACTTATTCATTCCACTTTGACCACTTTCATAATTCCCCACATTCTTTAACGTGTACCCAGATGAAATGTCACCTGTGACTCTCTGACTGTCTCTGTTACCCAGGCAATTCATAGCAGAGTCAGGCTCACCAGAGAAGTGTGTATGTCTGACCTCATGCTCTGCAGCTGACACTCCGCTCCCGCTCTGCTCCTGCTGCACACACTAGGGGCGTGCTCTCACTCACGTTTGTACTGCCGACTTTTGACAGTCACAAATTGGAGTCACCCATAGTGTACTCATATGTTAATAAATAAATCACAAATTTCACTATTATAAAAGTATTTTAACTATATTATTACCTCCTGATTTATTCATATCATTTAAGACATTTAATGTGATATTATACATTTTAAGTTTAAAAGAACATCAGAATTTAAGAAGCCCGAATTCCTTCTTTTTGAGATCAGGAAGGTTAGGTGAAAATCATCTGCCTTCTTGTTTCAAGTTATTTTGTTTAATTCTAGTTATTGCTAATTGATTACCATGACATTAATCTAGTTTGTCATGCCAACAAAATATGAATTGTCTTTGAAACACTGGCAAGATACCCATAGTTTTCAGATGAGAAGGTAATCAGTAACTGAAGAGTTTTGCTACACTTCACCCAAAAGTGAACTTAGGAAGATTTGGAATGTTGGGGAGAAGCATTCACCACTTAGAGCCAGTGCTTTGTCAACAAATAAATTCATGGAGAGACACTAAATAAACTGTCAAATATTTGATTCTGATTTCATAAATTATATATTATTCTTCTGCATTATAAATATCCAGCGTAATGTGAGAGAAATGATCCCAAAATATGACTGCATGTGCTTCTATTTATAAAATTGGAGTAAAGAATAGATTATTGATGTATTAAAATACTTTGAAATATTATTTTATTTTTAAAATTTACAGAAAAATTGGATGATTTATTGTGTACAATACAACCTGATGTTTGAGATATATATATATATATATATATACCTGTGCAATGTTTAAATCCACCTAATTAGCAAATGTGTTTCCTTACATAGTTATTTTTGTGGTAAAAGCTCATGTTATCCACTTCCTTTATAGCCTTCAGGGTTACAGTGTATTGTCAGTAACCACAGCCATCTTGCTGCACAGTAGAGCCTTGGCATGTGTATCTCCTACCCGACTGTGCATGTGCATCCTTTGTCCAGCATCTGCCCAGCCCTTCCTCCTGTTGACACCCCAGCCTCTAGTAATCCCCTTTCTGCTTTATGACGGCTCCTTTTTGAGATCACAGATACGTGTGAGATCACACAGTTCTTGTCCTCCTGTGCTTACCTTATTTCACTTTATGTAGTGTTCCCCAGTTCTATCCATGCTGTCTCACACAAAAGGATTTAATCCTTTATTGTGCTTGAATAATATTCATCTATAGGTCCCATTTTCATTACATAATCATCAGTTTATGAACAGTGAGGTTGTTTTTATTTTTTGGCTGATTGTAAAGAGTGTTGCAATAGATATGAGAACGCTGAGCTCTCTCAGGCATACAGATTCAGTTTCCATGGATATACACCCAGTAGTGAGCTGGCTGCACCACGGCCTAGCTCTGTTTCTAAATTTTCAAGGAACTTCCACTGTGTTTTCTAAAGTGGCTGCGCTAGTTTGCATTCACGCCCACAGGTCAAAGGGTCTCCTTTGCTCCATGTCTTCACCAGTACTTGCTCTCAACTATGCGACAGTAGCCGTACTAACCCCAGGGAGGTGACAGCTCTCTGCAGTTTGGGTTTGCGTATCCCTCACAACTGGTGACGCTGATCATTTTGAAATACCTGCTTGCTATTTCTGTCTTCCTGAGAGATAACTCTTTTAAGCTCTTTCGCCTCTTTTCAATTGAATTATTTGCATTTTGTTTTGAGTTGTTTGAAATCCCTATGTGTATTTTGCGTATTAACTCCTTTTCAGATGTATAGTCTGTAGATACTTTCCCCATTCTGTGGGTTGACTCTGTTCAGCTCTTTCCTTTGATGCATAGATGCTTTGGAATCTCATTTATCTATTTTTGCTTTTGTTCCCTGTGATTTTGTAGACTTATCCAAAAATTCCTTGCATAGACCAATATAACAAACTTTTTTTTTTTCAATCTATTTGAGATAGGGTTTCACTGTGCAGTTCAGGCTGACCTTGAACTCACTTTGTAGCCAAAGCTGGCCTCAAACTCACAGTGATCCTCCTGCTTCAGCCTCCTTAGTGCTGGGATGACAGACATGCTTCACTCTGCCAAACCATGAAGTATTTCTGCTATTATTTCCTCTAGTAGTTCCATAGTTTCAGGTCTTACATTTAAGTCTTTTATCTACTTTGAGGTTTTCTTCCCAGGGGTGTGAGATAAAAGTCTGATTTAATTTTTCTACATGTGGATATCCATTTTCCCAGCTCTATTTATTGAAGAGGCTGTCCTTTCCCTACTGTATGTTCTCTACACATGAAGAAAACCAGTGGGCTTTAAATGTGTCACTTTATTTACAGTTTCTCTTCTATGTTTCATTGTTCTATATTTTTTTGTCAGTATCATGGTGTTTTGGTTACAATAATTTAAATTTTGAATGCAAATGGTGTAGTGCTTCCAGTTTTGTTCTTTTTTGCTGAAGACTGAGTTGGCTATTCTGAGATTTTGGTGATTTCAAACAAATTTTTGAATTGGTTTATATAGATCTGTAGATAATGTCATTAATAGCTTGTCTCATTTTGCTTTTGCAGTGCTGGGGCTGAAACTCTGAACCTCGCACATGCTAGTCAAACTCTGGGCCAATACTTTTTCTACATTTATTAAAATGATAGTTCGTTATACTCCCAGCTCTTTCATTGGTATTTTGATAAGGATTTTGTTTAATTTGGAGATCATGTAGGTTAATGTGGACATTCCGATAGTAGTAACTTTTAAAATTTATGAACATATGATATCTTTCCATTGATTTGTACTTTCTTCAATTTTTTTCATCAACATCCTATACTTTTTATTGCTTAGATGTTTTTCTTTCTTGGTTAAACTTATCTTGAGGTATTTTTGTTTTCTTGCTTTATTTTTCACATAATTCATTATTGAAATATGGAAATGCTATGATTTTCTGTATTAATTTTATACTTTGCAACTTTCCTGAATTTTTTTTATTCTAACAGTTTGTTTTTTGGTGGGGTCTTTAGAATATTTTATATATAATATCATATAGTCTTTAAAGACAGACATTTCAACATTTTCCTTTCCACTTTGGATGTCTTTTATTTTTTCAGTTGTTTATTTTGTCAATCTAGGATTGCAGTATTATGTTGAATAAAGGCGGTCAAAGTCAGCATCCTTATCTTTTTGAGAGTCTCACAAGAAAAGCTTTCAACTTTTCCCCATTTAGTATGACGTTAGTGGTGGGTTTTTCCTTATGGCCTTTACTGTTCAGCTACATTCATTCTGTGTATAATCTCAATTTCTGCAGAGCTTTTATCATCAATAGATGTTGAATTTTGTCAAATGCTTTTCCTGCATGTACTGACATGATCATAAGGTTTTTTTGCCCTGAGTTCTGGTAACATAATGTGCTGTGTTTATGTGCTATTGGATTCAGTATGTTAGTATTTTCTTGAGCATTTCAACATCTTTGTAAATCAGGGATATTGGTCTGTAGTGTTCTTTTTGGTTGTAACTGTGTATAGTTTTCATGTCAGGGCAATGCCTATGTCATAGAAAGAGTCTGAAAGAGGATTTTAAGTTTAGTTTATTCTTGTTTTTCTAGCTCCTTGTACTACAACTTTGGTTTCTTACTTGAGAATTTTCCTCTTGTTTGATATAAGCATATATTGCTATAAACTTCCCTCTTAGATCAGCTTTCACTGTGTCTCAAAATTTTGGTATGGTGTGTTTCAATTTTTAATTCTCAGGAAATGTTTTAATTTTTTTTGATATTTTTTATGGCATCATTACTTACTCGAGTATATCATTTAATTTCCATGTATTAATACATTGCTGAGGTTCCTCCTCTATTATTGATGCTAGTTTTATAGCACTGTGATCTGTAAAGATGCTAGATATGATTTTAATCTTTCTCAACTGGTTAAGACTTGTTTTGTGGCCTAACATATGATATATCTTAGAGAATTCCATGTGGCTTGGGAAGAATGTGTATTCCTGCAGCTGTTAGATGGAATGTCTGTAAATATCTGTTAGGTCCATTTGGTCTAAAATTTAAATCTGATGATTCTTTGTTAACTTTCTGCCTAAGTGATCTGTTCATTGCTAAATGTGGGGTGTTGAAGTGCTTTACTCTTATTATATTACATTCTCTCTTTCCTCTTTGGTCTATTAATATTCACTTTATATATTTAGGTTCTCTGATGTTGAGTGTATATACATTTGAAATCCATCTATTCTCTTGCTGGCTTTAGCTTTTTGTCATTCTATAGTGACATTATTCATCTCACGCTACCGTTTCTGACCCAATGTCCCTTTGATCCGATGCTGGTTACTCCTGCTCTCAGCTGGGATCCATTTGTATGACTTGTCTTTTTCTACTCCTTCACTTTCACTCTGTGTGTGTTTTGAAAATAATTTTTATGCAGTTTTCCCTTTAACATTCAACTGCTTTTGTTGTAAGCATGGGGTTCCATCTCTCTCCTGGGAGATCTGGCCCCAATGAGCAAGAACCATGGCTTCTGGTTAGTGTGTTTAATTCTCCATAAAATGCTTGGCTGAGACTATATGATTTGTTTACTCCATGAAGGTTTTGAGACAGAAATATGCCATCTGTAAGGTAACAAATCATATTAAACATCATAAGTTAAATGAAGTGAAACCAACCTCTTCACCTCCCCAGAGGAAGAGTTGATTTTTTGTAGAAATTAATAGTTACTTCCCTCTACTTCATAGATGAACCCTTTAACTTTATGAAGTTTCTGGAATCTTTTACAGTCATTGAAGGAAGAGAAAATTTTGTTTTCTTTATTTTTTTTTAAAGCCACTCAGATTTTTTTTTTTTTTTTATACCTGAAATTGCTCCACACAGTTTGAAGTATCTAAAGTACAGGCATGTTAGCACTTCGAAATGACCCCAATTAACAACTTGACAATTGCTTCAACAAATGTACCCAAAAGTGGAAAAGGTCTATTTTTAAGTGGTACTTCTGAGAAGTGTGAACTCATAATGAAAAACATACTCACATAATCACTTATGAACAAATCATCTTGAAAATTAGTCCTACACAACAAGTTAGATATAAGACACTGTGTTTTCTGTAGAGCCCACACATGTGAACTCTAAAGTGCAAAGTGATGTAGCTTCAGTCGATAGCTGTAGCTGATCAGTAGGTGCAATGCATGGAGACCAGTGAACATGGAGACAATGGAATCCAATGGTCCAGAAACTTCTGCTCCAGAAGAAGTTCAAATACAGTTTCTACACACTTGATAACAAGGAGAATGAGATATAAGGATATTTCTTTGTCTGCATTCCAAGATAGTGTGTATTTAAGTGACATAATGAAAATCAAGAGTCAAATCTGATACTGGGATATTTGGCCCACTTGTCCATTTGCCAGATTTCTCAAGTGAGTTGGAAGGAAGGTAATGAGCCATTTGGAGATTAGCTTCAGACTAGCAGAAGCAGAAAGGCAAAGGTTTTTTTTTCCCCTTAACCTCATCCTGGTTACAAATATGTGTTGACCATAGGTCAGGGCCTACCTATTCTTTAACACTTGTGTAAGACAACTAGGTCTTATAAGCAATTGAAGTGTTAACTTGACTTATTAATGCAGAGAATATTCACAATTTTCCACCTTGGAGGAGGCAGATTCTGTCATCCCTTTAATAGAACTCTGTTGGAAATCAAACACAATTTTTATTCTGGAGGATGATTACTGTGTCTTGTTTAATTCTCCCCTAACAAATGTCAGCACTAATGCATTACAGATTATTCAGTCAATTTGACAGTTCCAGGTGAAAGAAAGGAACACAAATCTCTTCTTTTAGTGTAAAAAGGGTCAGCAGGATGACTTCCTCTGCAGGAGCCGAGATGAGGCTTGACATGAATCAATCAAGAAGGCTCAATTTTACAGTTATAGTGCCTAATGCCTAAACATGAGCGTTCGGGTGGAAATTAGCACCCGATTATGAGCATACATGATCTTCCCCTGGAAGACAATAATATTGGCATTAAGCTTCTCAAGAGGGAAGATGCTGCTGGTT
This sequence comes from Dinomys branickii, assembly GCA_004027595.1. Taxonomy (NCBI): domain Eukaryota; kingdom Metazoa; phylum Chordata; class Mammalia; order Rodentia; family Dinomyidae; genus Dinomys; species Dinomys branickii. Next base: position 36,433 of record PVLD010000257.1, on the reverse strand, counting down.
TTTAATATGTCTTAAATTATGTCAGGAAAAACACTGGAACATCACACAAAAGCCACAGTCAGTGTCTATTGCTATCTCATAAAGCTGGAGATCTTTACAACAATATTGACACAGGAGCAGGCAAGCAAATGTCAGCCAATATAACATATGAAATACTTAACGTAACCAATTTTCACCTGTCAATCAGCAGGGAATAATGACTGATGCAAGGAATCAATACACCGCAATTGAATTCCAGCTCACAAACTTGTTTCGTTCTGTGCTATAAAAGACTGTCAAATGTCACACCCCAAGAGATGCAACAGGATTCCAAAGATTTATTTATTTCAAGCTCTGAAGTCTATTAGCAATAGTGCTCCTTCGCTATTGGAAATAGAGCTTGGATGACATTAAATTTTCAGGAATGACAACTCGCTTTTCTGACAAATTAATGATAGGACTTCCTTAGTCCCATATTTATTTATTTTTGCTAACATGAAGTACAATTATACTCAACCAATTCCAGGGATTTCATAAAGCAAATATTTGACATAATTTGTCAAGTAAACTGCTCATAAAGCTAACTATTCTTAAACAAGTTGTCCTACACATGGTAAGTTAATGGAAATTGCATCAGACAAACCTCAAGCTTATGCTAAATCTAAATCTTAACATTGTACTGATGTTTGACAGAAAATTAAATCTTGAAAGTATTTTTATCTTTTTCAAACATAATGCTAAACTCTTTTCTTTCTACAAGATGTGAAACTTTTAGGAAAAATAATGAATTAATACAAAAGAGGTTGCACCAGCTCTTTTCATTTTTTCCTATGAGAGCAATTTAGAAATGACAGCTTAATCCTATATTTTTCAAAACTAATTTGGTATTGAGAAAGTGTTTTTGAAAATGTAACTTTGATGTGTTATAGCAACCAGAGATATGGTTTTTCAAAAAAATAAATAAGGAGAAAAATAAAACAGAATTACTACCTACAATTTCTCAGAGCCACAGAAATATTTCTTCTTTTCAAATGTGTGATTTTTCTATTTTGCTAAGTATCCTCCCTAATTAAAGAGGAAAAGCATAAATAACAGCTTCATAAAACAAGGAAAAATATCTCAGTGGTGATAGCTTACACAGCAATCTCCCCCCCCCGCCATTGTAGCCAAGAAGAATAAAATAAATTACACATTAACACACTTGTCTAAATAAAATGAAATAACAAGCTAATTAACAGTCAAAATCCACCTGTGTGTGGCTGAATGTGGGAACTTTGCACCATCACCAGTGACTGTAAGTACAGAGAAACATCAGAACAAGCTGCTATTTTGTAGAAGTTCCCAGAGGCACCTGCTAAATGAGCAGCAAGTCCTTGCCCGTGGTTCTTCAAGCCCTGCGACCCAGCATCAATGTCGCGGGGGTGGGGGGGGAATAGAAGGAAGACTCTGCACTATACCTAATCTGACACCCAAGGTAGATTGGATGACTTCATGGTAACTTTAATTAGGATGCTGATCTGACTTAGCATTAAATGTTTAAAAACATGTTTTTCTTTAGATGTATTTGGCAGGAAAATACATAACTAGGTCACACTGCAAATCTGATGCTTGTTTATGAGCAGATCAGCCGAGTGTCTGCATTGTGTATAAATGGGAATAAGACACCGTTAAGGCAGAGTTACTCATGTGGTTGAGTGGACGGATTAAACCTAGAGAGAACATCTTGGCAGTAGTGTCGTCTCCTTCATTTGTTCTTCACTGAAAACGATAACATTGAACTGTAAAAGTTGAGATTGAAAATCCACAAGTGTGTTGTCTAATTTCAGCTGCAGAAGCCACTCTGCTCTCTCAGTGACTTTATGAGGGAATAAGATTATAGGTCACAAGAGCTTCTTTATTTCCCACCTGTAGCTTCTAACAACATTTTATGAAGGATTTTCCCATCTTCTCTCTCTGACCTATTGGGGTTGAAATCCTAACAGCTGCTACAAGACCCTGACCAAAATGGTATTAATATAGATTAGTAATTCTAAAATGAAGTATCGTTTTATTGGAGCTCTGTTAATGAATAGATGGCTACTAATATTTTTACAGGCTAACAAGGTAAACATGATATATCATTATGTGAATACAAAAGATGCTCTTAATACAGTTCAACACTTATATCTTCATGTTTGTTTCACAGAAAATCCACATCAAGCTATTGTTATTTGAAGGTTTAATGTTAATTTGTAAAACAAACATATTGGAGAGTAGCCCATAAATAACTTTTTGACATGCAGTTCCTGGCTTGTGTAGACAGTTCCTTAATTGCTGGCTTACTGACTCTATTTCCAAAACAAAAACCGAGGGGAAGGTTTAAGAGCACATATAGTATACACATTTATTGGAGGATATAAACTCTCATTTTCAAGGATCATTTCTGAGACGAGATGTATGATTTCTTGCCAAGATAGTTTTGAAGAGTAATGGGATGATATTTGTGAGGCACTTGTAGGTAAAGGAAGGTGCTAAGTACCCAGCCCTACCACAGCCTTCACTCAGAGACATACTTTAACTGAAAAGGCAAACACAATGGAATAATGACACAGCGCTCACTCTTCTGGTAGACTGAGAATTAGAGACAACACATGGGTCATTGGAATGTCTGAGGTTTGTATTTTCTTAGTATTGCTTTATGTCAAAGCCAATACAGCAGCTTTTTTTCTTTTTTGAGAAACTAAATGTATTTTCCAGACATTATGTCATCAATCTTAAATCAATTTAGCTCCAGATATACTCAAGTTAGAGTATCCCAAAGATTTTATGTCTGTTGGTTCTCATTCCTAAAATTGTTGACTCCTACTTCTACTTTTATTAGGCAAATTGATTTTAGATTCCACTTTTTTCTGTTACTAAAATTTTTAAAAAGTTTCCTTTTTCCATGATAAAACTTGGATAATAATTGTATTTTTCTGAACAGGTAAAGAAGAGTCAATTTGTATTTTTAGTTGTCCTAACTGGATCACCTGCAGAGCCAATGCAGTCAATAGCGGGGAAACCAGTGAACACTGTGGTTGAAGAGTGGGTGAAAGACCTCTTTCTCCCAGGACAATCAAGCCTGTTTCCTTCAGCCCTAACTAGCTATTTTGTTGTTTGGATTGATAGATATTTCCATAGTCTACAGCTGCTTTGTGAATTAGAATCTATATGGGTATTAGAGAAACAAGTTTCCATTACAGAGTCACTTTGGTTATTAAAACAGATCAAATTGAAAAACCTCCAAAATTGTGTCAAAATTTCTCTTTTTTTTAATTAAATTTGGGTTTATGGTAGTGGAAATATTTACTAGGTAAGAAAGTAAGAAAAAATACCAATAACAGTATATCTCAAACACATATTTTTCACTTAAGAGGACGTGAACGTTCAAAGTTAATTTGGTTTTATCTCAGATACTTTCTCTGGTTTCCCTTTCCGTATAATGTAATCCATATAGGAAAATCTGAGTGTTCTAGTCTGTTCCATTTTCTTAGAGCTTAACATAATTCAAGAACAAGTATCAAACTGAATAGACTCAATGTTAGAGGTTGAATTGTGTCTCCTGAAAAGATGTTGAAGTCACAAGCAGTAGTTCCTGGAAATGTAAACGTATTTGCAGACAGGTTTTATAGATGGTCAGGTTAAAATTGATCACTGGCATGACTCCTCATCCAATATTGACTGTGTCCCTGTAGGAGGGGAACTTTGGACACAGATATGGAGAATACCATGTGATTATTAAGGCACAGATCAGAGAGATGCGTGGAGGATCTCAGAAGCTGCCAGCCAGCAAACCACTGAAATCCAGAAGAGAAGATGGAATAGATTCTGCCTCACACCCCTCAAATGGAATCAATCCAGACAACACCTTGATCCCCGGCATCTACCCTCCAGAGCTGAGAGATAATACACTTCCGCTATCTGAGCCACCCAGGTTGTAGTATTTTGTTGTGTGACTCAACAGTTTTGTACACAGAAAACTTACACACCCAGAAATCATAGACCAAGGTGTCTGTCAAAGTTTTACTTCTATGATCTTTCACTTATGATATGAAAACAAAAAATGAAGTCATGGGAGGGCCTTCAATCATCTAGCAAATTGTATCTCTTCTTTGAATGTGTGTCTCAACAAATAGAATGGCTCTCATTGTGCTTGAGATGCTGGCTTACAGGATCAGTTCCTGGAGCTTCCAGAACATTCTAGGTCTTCTGTGGGGAAGGATTGTACATCCTTGGGGAGTGTCACACTGGTATTCTTTGAGAAAGACAGAAAAATTTATTCTTTATGATTTATATTATGAATATATATATATATATATATATTCTTAAATATTTCATCAGTAAAGTTTAAAAAGATAAAAGAAATTCCCACCAAAATGAAGCGACAAAGTCAAATGAGTCATGTGGCTTGTGTGGGGAGGACATAGTCCCAGAATAGTCCTCTTCCCAAGGAAGAAAGCCATAGGAGTCAGAATTACTTAAACCAAGACAGTTGAATGGACTGTGCTAGTGGTCACGCAGACCCCATTTGACTATGAAGATTCTTCATGAAATTGACCCATTCCTCTCAAAAGAGTTTTCTTTCTGATACTGAATATATGTGAAAATTAAGTGGACCCTACTAAGAAATGCAGTGAACATGCTAGACAAAAGGAAATCTTTTCACTTAATTTTCCTCAGTCTAAGAGGCAGATTGTATAAGCAGAAATTTATCAAATATGCACATTTCTGCCAAACTATTATTATTTTGAGATTATTATCAATCTACTTAGACAGCCTAATGCATTTGTAGATGACAAGATACTATGAAAATACGAAGCCTCTTGTTTCATACATAATATTGTAAAACTTCTCTCTCTCCTTCCCTCTCTCCCTTTTGTCTTTCTGTGTTTTTTCCAAGTAGTCCATTTCACAGGTGAGCAACCTTGGGATAGAACAATAAACTTGGAAAAAACGAGGTCAGTGTAAGAACAGAAACGAACACACCCAGCCTTCTGAGTGGTTGCCTCATGCAACTGTTCTCCAAACCAAACTTCCTGTCTTGTACTTAGCATGCAGTATATATATATATATATATATATATATATATATATAGTTAAAATGATAGTTTCAAAGCCTCTTACGGTGCCAATAGTACCACTATATAGCCTACTCTCTTTATTAAAAGAGAATACTGAAATATTAAGTAAAGACAAATACTAAATCATATAAAGTAAGAATAAAGCCCTTTTGCAATTGAAATTTTTCCTTGCATTTTATAAAACTAAAATGAGTTTGTTTTGCTAAGTAAAGCAGTAAAAAGAAGGAAATACTTTTCTTTTATAGCTATGTACCTCTAAAATCACTGTTCAGGAATTTTCCAGTATGAGCATTTTTAGTCTACTGAGACCAAAAATATGCAGATAAAGTTAAGATAAAGTAGCAAAGATTCCACAGTGAAATCAAGTTTTACATACACAGGGGAAAAACAAACCCATAGACTTAATATGAATTTCAAAAAACATGGCCTCATAAAACTGTCTCTTGGTATCCAGTAAGAATCCTACTTTATCTATTGAATGTTGGACCTCAGCAAATCCTCTAGGCAGATGTTGGTCTAGGAAAACAGAATCTTTTCCAGTAACCAGCTAGGACATTTTGATGGCTTGCAGTTGTACTTTTTCTATGAATATATTCATAATATTACACAAAATTTCATATTATTCTAGCATTTTACAAACTCAAAAAAAATCTGAAAAAAACCCTTGAATTTGACCTGTGTAACAGACTTGGATTGTTGATATAACAATTATTTATTGATCATTTAGAAGGTATCCAGAACTTTTATATAGCCACAAAAATTTTTCTTTCTTTATCAAAAAACAGAATTGTCACAAAAATTGGTATGCTTCATTGTGAAAGATCTCACTCTGAAAAGATCATCTGGCTATTTGGTAAATACTCTCGTCACTTGTTCCACACCCTTTGACTTGAAATCCTCCACTGACGATGGTAAGGTAACACAGATACACTGTCTGGACTGGACTGGCTTTTGGGGAGTTAATTCGTGTTAATTTACAATATGGCATTTATTGTTGTCCCAGGAAATATTTTCTATCTTTTATATTTTTCATGAAATAGTATAAGAACAATTATAGACTATTTATGATCAAAAGTTGTAGTTTATTTACCAAAGAAGAGTTACCAAATTTTCATATCACCAATCAAATGTGATCATATTAAATCTCCTTTTAAAAATATTACAGTACTATAAATACAACTTATTATTTTTGTGCAAATATATATGTTTTATCTAAATTGGACACATAATGACATTATTAATTTTTCTTTTTTGTGTATTAGTCAGCTTTCCCATTGCTGAAACACAACACTGGACATCCACAGCTTAAAGGGGATGAGGTTTATTAGACTTGTGGTATAGTAGATTCAGTTCATGGTTGGCTATTTCTAGGGCAGGAACACTGTGGTGGAAGGCTGTGGCAGAGTGAAGATACCTGTTTCACGGTGACCATGAAGCAGAGCAGGGGAACAGTACCAGAGAAGGAGAAGTGAGGGATCGGATATCTATAGTGTCCAAGCCCAGAAGTGTATTTATTAATCTCTTGTTCATGCCCCAGTCCCATCAGCTGGACATGATTAAGTTTAACCACCATATTTGGAGCTTCTGAAAATACTGTAATGACATTTAAAAACCAAGAAATGCTAAATTTTTACACTGATGCATCATTACATTTTATTTTTAAAAATGTAGAAGTGTGGCAGAACAAGGAAAATGTCATCTTCCTAAGTTTTGATCTTATCGACTAAGTAAAGATACTGTTTTAAAAAATCTACTCCATATCACCACTGTTTTATAACAGAAAGTAGCATCATAGAAAATAATGAGGGAGGGCAAGTTCTTAGATGAAAAGGTGTACAATCACCAAACAGGACAGTTGACAACTTTTCCTTCACACACATAAAAATCCTGCTTCGGTTTCATGAGTTTGTCTTGAACATGTGAAGACTTCAGTAAAACTTGCTCTTGGCCTGAAAGCTGCCACAGCAACCACAATGTTACACCTCCTAAGAGGAGATGGAACTTTGCTTTTCAGAAAACACCTGTTCTAAATTAAGGATGCCTGTGCAAATTTTTGGCTCTCTGGCTATCTAGTGACAGTTATAAATAGTTGAGTATGTTTTAAGAGACAAACTGTTCCTACCTTCTTTTCTTTCAGGACCTTTATACAACTGTTCAAGTAAAGTGCCTCTAGTTACATCTGAACAGACCTGTGTGTGTTGGGCTGGCTGTCACCCTACAAAGGTAAATAACAGGAGGCTGGAGGTATTCATGGTAACCTTAAAATCTCTGTTTTTCCTTTAGATAGTATTTCATTTTGGGAGACCAAAGAACAAATTGTGGATTAGTGGCCAGTTTGGTGGTACTGTGAAATTTCTATGATTCTTTTGGATTTTTCTGCACAGAGAGATGACACTGACTTCACTTGTGTTTTGGAGTAGGAATGTAAGAGATAAGTTCTCTGACACCCATAGTCAGGAAAAAGTGTGTTTAAAAGTTTTCTCTTTTAGTTCTTCCTTTCTCATGCCTCTAAAATAAAACAAGAAAATCTGCAAGATTTGTTTATGTATATATATATATATATATATATATATATATATATATAATTTTAATATATAGTGCAATAATATATAGTGCAATAAGGAATCATTTCATATTTAAAGTGAAGTGATTAAGTATAAGAAAAGTTGATTAAATAGCTTATCAGAGTCACATTTTTCTTTCTTAAACTCCAAGATAAACATTTTTAAAAGGACGAAAATTTTGTGATATTTTCTTAAGTCTTAAGTGAAATGTGTAAATAGCACAAAACTACAATCTTTGACAAATATGACTTTTAGCACAATATCCAATGGCAAGATCAAGAAGAATTTGTGCTGTTATAAATTTCTTTCTTTATCTTAAGCAGAACGTGGACAACACTTTCAGAAATGCAGAGCCACGGGGCAGGATTTCCACTCCTGTCCAATCATTTTGCTTTTCCGAGTTTTGCTCTAGACCCTGAGATTTGCATTCACTGTGGCACTGAACACCAGATGCATTTATTCAGTGGAAAAACTTTCTCATCTAATATTAACTATGTGAAGGGATGATAAGATCTTGACAAATTGATTAGCACTAAAATATTTGAAATTGAAATTGAAAATATTCGGTCTCACCTAGCAGTGATATTGGGCCAAAACTTTTTCATATTCAAATATGGGCTACATGAGTTCAGCATACAGGTGTGATGCTGACAGCAGGATGGTATAAGATGAAGCTACTAGAATTATTTTATCACACATTTTGTAATAAAGCCTTTCCCCAAAGGATAATTTACTGTATTTGTAAGAAAGATAAACGGCAGTGATACAATGATACTTAGTGTTCAAGAGTCTTTCCGTTTAGGTAGAAAAAAGCACTTTATAAACTCTGAAGCTCATTAACCTTCACAAAATACTGTGGAGTTAGGTGGCAAATGTTACTCTGCTCAGTTCATAGACGAATGAACTCAAGCACCAGGAGGTTAACTGATTTTTCCAACTCACAAAGCAAGTCACGGCATAAAGGGAGGTCACACGGAATCCTTGACTCCTGGCTTACCTGTGACTCCACTCTCTGGACAAAATAATTCATTGAAGGAACACCTATTGATTATAATTTACTGGATAACGTAATTCACTCTTTATCCCATAACGTGCTCATGAAGCAATTATAATATCAAGTCTCTAAAATGAGAAATAATTCCTGTGTTACCCAAGTAGAATGACAGTTGTTGACTGTAAAGGAAAAATTCCAGTCTCCTTTTTTTGGTACTAATGATGCTACAAAAATATGTGGACATTTTGAAAGAATTAACTCTTTATATTCATCAATAAGTAAGATGAATACCCCTTTAATGTGTTTTCTATAAAGGAGCTTTTAAGTATCCTGAGAAAGGAGAAAGTAATATTCATTTTTATTCAGGCTCTCCAAGAACAAAGTCATCTGACTTTTATGTAATGAATAATATAAAAAAGATAGAATCTTAACATTACCACAAAAATATTTTCTATGATATTGTTAATGTTAGGTTATGAATGTGCAGGGATTTTTCATTATTTTCATGTTGTATTAGCACTATTTTGAATTCTATATAACAGTAACATAAACAACTACCACAATGACTAGCTTATATAAAATAATTGTTATTCAAAAATAAAAGGCAAAACCAAAAAAGTATATCTAAAAGCATGCATAAATTTGTTGTATTTTTGCCACTGACCTGGTGGTATTTTATACCAAAAGCCCATCAAATGAATAGACCTGGGAAATGTTAAAGGATAATCTCACATATCAGCTTTATATTTTAATGTGAAACAAAAAAGTGAAATAAATTTCTCAGTAATAAAGTAAGTCAGTGTGGCTCTAGAGGATCCTGTAATGATGTTTCTGGGAATTTTGGGGTTCTGTTCATATGGTTTCAGATGATAATGACCCATCTGAGCAAATTCTAGGAGCCACACTTACCTTGATTAAAGTGAAAAAACTCCAGTTTAATTATAGCCAGGAGAATTTGAGTAAAGTGGAAAGAAGGAGAGGTAAGCAAGAGGAAAGGAGGAAGTACAGGAGGTGGGGAGAGCAGTGACTGATCAGAAAGTGAAGGAGTTCACTGTTTGTGGGGCTTTCAGACTGACCCCACATCTTTCCTGCTGAGTTCTTTTCCATTGCCTCAGTACGGCTGTCATCATTTATCCTTTGAACTAGTGCAGGATTATGTGTGTGACTTTTCCATTTCTGTTTGCTCTGGTTTTAGTCTGTCTGCATGCCATTGCTAGAGTTGCCTTTCTAAATATAATTCTCAACTTATTAATTTCCCCACTCACAAACTTTCAATGGCTCTTTTTTCCACCAAATTAGGAAATCAGGTCTCTCTTTGGAATCCAGAATTCTTCATGATATGATGGCTACCTACTTTTTCAGCTGTATTTTTAACTCCTCTGAGTTTTTACGCTATATGTTGTCTCTAAACTTGCTCTGAGTATGCTTGTGTTCTCAACCCATCCAGGTCCTCACGTGTACATCTGAATGACTATTCATTCTTAAGCACTTGGGGTAACACATTTTACCTACCTATCTCCTGTCTTTATTTCCTTACCTTTTAAAATCAGTTTAGATTCTCAGTCTGTGGAGGTACTGGAGAGATGTCTCATTAGGAAATCCGGAAGAAGGAATCATCTGGTTCCCTGGTAATCCTGTCTATAATGTTCTCAGGTCTACTCTTGACATACTAGTGCTGACGAATCTTCCTAGACTTTTTTTTTTTTTGCTTCCAAGAGTTCATTAAAGAGTTGACAGATAGTGTAGAAGAAATTGAATCTTGTGCTTGGTCTAAGGATGATTCTGAGTGTCAACAGGGTAGTTATTTGGAAATTATAAAACAGACACAAACAAATCAGCTGGTTGGAATATTTGGAACCAAGACCATAGACAGTTCAAGGGCTCTTTCTTGAGCTGGCTTTGTTGGTTGTTTTCCAGGCCTAGGGTACTGATGTTTGAACAGCAGTATGGCAGGATGGCAGCAGTAAGACAGCTGATCAAGTCTATTACCTGGTGACATGCTTGAGACACATACTCTTCCTCTTATATATGCTTTAAAAGTGACCAGTCTGTTCTCTGGGAAAATATATTCTAAATTTTACCTTTGCCCTCAGAATGCCTAAAAAGAAAAGAAGTTGATCTGTTCGGTTTAGAGAGATAAGCATATGCTAACTATTATTTCAAGAGACACTAATCTGTTCACAGCTGGAAAGGAATTAGAACAGGTCAGCTGTGATTGTGAACATAAATCAAGAGTCGTCATTGGACGTGAAGATGCCTTTATGAATTTGCTCACCTGAAATTTTTCATGTTGTCTTTTCAACCTGAGAAGTATTTTCTGTCCCTTGCAATACCTTCAAAATCCTGAATATTTCTTAAAATTTCTCTCAAATATCTTATAACAAGATCTTGATTCTTCTAGGCACTGATAATTCCATGTATGCTCCCTTAGGGCATTTTTCTTATTTTGCTTTGCATAATTATTGATGTATTTGTCCCTGTTCTCTCTGTTCTGTTGTTTTCAGGATACTGGGCTAAAAAATCCCTTCTTGAAGTGACTATATTGTTTATCATTGTACCATGACAATGTCTTCACACATTTGTTGCTTATAGTGAAGATATATCTTTTTTGGTCCATCCAGAACCTGATAATTCTTTTCAAAAAATTCTATTTCAGGTCTTTGGGGGGAACCATTTCTCCCTTTTTTTCAGTTTATGGGGTTATCAGAACGTGAAGAATATAGGGAGGACTGAACTGAACAAGTAGGAGGCAGTGCAGGTCCTTGGCTTCTAGACTGGAAAATATGCAATTTTATTATGGAGTGGCAAAACATTAGTTAAATGGGAATCTCTTTATCATTGAACACAAACAATATGACAAGCAAGTTTAAAGTCTTGCAAATAGAAAAATACCAAGCCTCCATTCTCTTTGTGAGTCAAATCTGTCCAATAAAACCTATCTGCAGGTAATCATTAAAAATGAATATATATATATATATATATATATATATATCCTAGAAATAGTTCCAGATGAGGCAGAAGGATGGGGATGAAAGTGGGGGGCGGGGGGAGTGGTTGTGCTGGGAGCCAGAGAAGCCTATGGAGTCTTTCTTGTTATTTATTGTACCTTCTTATCAAAGGGAACAATTGCCACAAGAGAACAATTGATAGAAATACATCCTGGAATAAATAGGGGATGGACCACTACCACATCCTACACTGTGGCTGTACACCGACCTGAGATATTAGAAAGCAAAAATGCTTAGTTCTTAGGCACTTGGGCACTGACACTGCTGGGATCTAGAATAAAGAATCATGATTCTGCAAGATTTTTGTCTTTAGTCACTAAACTTATGAAGGTGGGTGAATGTAAACAGAGAGAAAGGCCACCAGTATTTAGAAGTTTGCACTAAGAAACCTCTTCTGGATTTCCTTTTCAAAATGATCTCTGTCTTAGTTATTTTTTCATTGTGGAGACACAGTACCCAACACCCATAACTATGAGGTGGGAAAATTTACCTTGGTTCATGGTTTGTGGAAGTTGCAGTCTATAGTTGGCTGGTTGCAAGGCACGGCAGCATGGAAGAGGTGAAGCACACAGAGAGGAAAAAAAACAAACAGTTCAGTAGTAGTAAAGGGAGAGAAGAATCACGGGAGGAGACAGGGAGGTAGATCCTTCCATGCCACTCTCCCCGGGCCCCACCTCCTCTGACCAAGTTCTGCCTATGAGCATCCCATTTAGGTCTAAATGAATCAGTGAACTAATCTAAACCCCTACCTATGAGTTCATGAGGCTTTGGTGTGATATCTAGATACAAATCATAACAATATCCTTGGTCCTAAGTCCATGTGTTTCTGGAGATATCTAGCTTGAATGACTGATTGACCAATGCTTTACAGATAGTCACATGATCCAGAGCAACCAATGGTAAGGCAGTCAATAGTTCTATGCATGATGTGGTTGGTGCACTAGAAGAATTTAGAATTTCTGAAAGCTACTCATAAGAAATTGTACTTGAAGTAACATCAACACCTGAAAGTAGATTCAAGAATAGTGAAATGGATAAAGTTGAAGAATGGAATAGACTTTTTGAGTTAATAAACTGGGCATAAATGAATATAACTCTGCCCTCCATCTGTGAATTTTTAATGTTGTACATTCCTAAGATATGATTTCTATTGGTTTGGAGAGTCTTGCCCAATATTAGCAGATTATTTGTCCTCCTTGATTAATGTCCTCTTTGATTATTTGTCAAGTGCAATTTCCTATGAGTCAATAGAAATAAAAAACAAGAGTATCAACTAAGGCAAGAGAAAAACTTGAAGGTACATTTAGTCATTAAAAAGGTAAAACTAAATCAAGGAACCAAATGAGGTAAACGTATAGTAGATGTTATGAAAACAGAAATCTAAATTATTAAAGTGAGGTTCAGGCAAGATACTCATTCTAAATTTATGATTAATAGTGTTTTCAAACATTAAAATGTATTCTCAAAATAAAAAACGGATAATGGAAAAGTAGAATCTCAGTGACAGCTTATTTCTTAATCTCCACTTGGTAATGCCTAGAAAGAAAGGAGAAATAGGAAAGAAGGGGGAGTTATGGTGTCCTAGACCACAGGCATAGAAATGATGAAACTCATTGTTTGATTTTGGTAACTAGGTAAGAAAAAGCTTAAACTAGGAATAGGGGGAGAAGCACAAACTATTCTTAAAGTATCACTAGTATAATCTTTAAAAATTGAAAGCACATTTACCAATGCAATCAAGACGTTAAATGTTACAAAACCAAAGTTAAAACAAATAAAAGCAACACATTGGAACAAAAATCTAATGATAAAAGCATATGAAATCAGGTGAGAGAAGCAAAATGTAAAAATAAATATATAGCATAAGCTCAACTGAGCACAAGACTGAAATTTCTAAAATTTAAATAGCTATCCTTAGTAGTGCAACTATTATTTTTTAAAATCATGTCTTTTATTCATAGAGCATAAAATTACAGTGACTCTTTTTCCTGGTCATTAGTGGATTCCAAAGGGAATGAAAAATACCAAAGCGATGTACCAAAGCCAAATCATTTTGCCAGGAAGGGGAGCAAAGAATACCAAGAAGTTTCAGCTTGCGCTCAGAGCACCGAACACATGGAAAGTTCCGGGACCAAATGTTCTCATCGGAAGCTTGACTATCACATAGTTTCTCTTAGGTGAGAAACTCAAGATCAATAAATAGGAAGCAATGAAAAGTCCAAAATAATTCCCCAAATGATCAATTCCACTGTTTCAAAAATATTTCAAAGTATATGCTCATGTGTTTAATTCCTATTACTGTGGTAGATTCTCTTAGCCCTTTGAAGAGTAAGTTTTGTGCATTTGTCTATTTCTTCTTTGTAAGAAACAGTCTTTTCTCGTGTATGGCTTGTCTTTTGAGTACCATTCCGGTCATTGTTTTAAGATTACAACACACTGCATTAGCTTCTGCTATTCTCCAATTATTTTGTTATAAAACTTTGTTTTATGACTTCCCAGCAGTAAGAAAAGTGCTGTTTATATTTTCTTTAGTAATATCTATCTATATTATATTAAAATAATAAACATGTCAAGTACCAAATTTGATGAGTCTTAAAGCGGCTGAGTATCAAGGTGTTATCAGGTAGCTCCTTGTGAAAGTGGCTGGCCAAATTAAAGGTGGGTTCCAAGTTCTTCTTGTCCTGAACAAAGCATTGAAGGAAATGAATGAAAAGCAGTGGCAAAGTTTATTTGAAGAAGTAACAGTGAAGAGCGAGGGGCAAACTGGCTCTGCCCTGCGAACCTGGGCCAAGGAAAAGAGGCAAAGGCAAGACAAAGGCACACCGTGGAGAAAGCAGCGCGGGGTGTCGTGAGGAAAGCTGTGTGAGAGAGGTTCCTGTTGGTGTCTGTGTCCTTCGACACTGTCCAGATCTTGAGGAAACCTGTGAGAGGCGGTGCTGGGATCCCACACCTCAGGCAGACGCTAGGTTCAGGCATCCTACTGAAAACCTGAGAAGCCCATGTGCAGGGCTGTGGGAACTCTTCTGCACATGTGTCCTGGGATGTCATAATTAACAGTTCACACCTACTTCCCAGCCAGCTTTCATGCCCTGATCTCCTATGTCAAAGCAATGACTGTACTTTTATAATCCAAAAAGTTTTTTCAAACAGACAAGAAATAAATGTGAATGTCAACGAGACTAATTTAGATTATGCGACACAGAGTAAGAATTTAGGAAATTTGAGAACTTAAGGGTTTGGGGCAAGAATGTAGAGGTATATAAAATATGAATATTTCATAGGCTAAGAGAGAAAAAATGTTTTTCCTCACTTTACATGCCTTTCCCTAGAGCATAATTTAAAGGGAAAAAAAGCATGGCTGACTGTAAAGAAATCATGCTGATGAAGTGTGCCTTCTAATTGCATCTACCCATTTTCAGTTGTGTTCTTATGCTGCAGCACTAAACATTTGGACCCTCAAGAGCACGTGAAAAATCTTGAGCAGCAAAGTGAAATACAGAATCTCAACTAAGATCTAATTGAAAATAGTGTTAAAACATAAAATAGTGTGGAGAGCTTCAAAGAGTACTGCATTTTTCTAATTCTATACTTTCTTTGTAAATATCATCTGTTGAATTATTATGGAACATTTCCACCTTTGTTTTGGTAGTGCCTCAAAGAGCATTTATTCAGAAGAATTCCAATACCTTCATGTTTTTCCACAACCAGTCACTGCTACATGATTCGTCTACTAGAATTAAGCTGATCAGATGTTTAAATCTTTTTTACCACAAGTAATGTCAGTTAGCAATACTCAGTGACTTAAATTAGATGAATTTATCTCATCTAAAAGGAGGGGAGGAATCTTAGAGAAACAGTTTTCTTGTCAGAATGTTGTGTTTTGGCCTAAAGCTGTGTCACATAGACATGAACGGCATCTTTCATGTGCCTTTTTTTGTTGCTATGAAGCCAATGACTGTCAAAGTCATTGTGAAGATGGAAGCATAGGAGTCAGAACCTGGGACTGGAACAAGGTAACTACAGCCATTATGAGTTCAATAGAACTTTTCTGGACTCTCATTTGAAACTACATATTTTAAAACACTTTTATCTTGCCTACATTGTTTGTGATGAATGTTCTACCAACTTTCATGTCTTCTGCTAAGTAAGAGACCTTGTAAAGTTAACAACCTTGTAAAGGAAAGAAATTAAACTCGTTTCATTAATTTATGCACTGGGACTCTCCACAAGCTTTTATTTAGTGCTAAATACAAGGCATTGTGCTAAGAGATGAGAGAAGGACAGATAAAACAAATTTCTGCCTTCATAGTATCCATATGGTCCAATGGTACATGATTTCAAAAATCATTACATTTTATGGCCTATGATTCCATTACATCTTCTACAAATATTTTAAAGGCTGTGGAGGCTAAAGTGGGGAGGCAGTAGATTTACACAGGGAACTTTGCCATGCCTCTCCTTTCTGCTTATAGAAGTTCCTTATCTAGTATTTCTGAGATTAAAAAAAGCCAGATCTGGCCAAAAGGAAGCTACGTCTGCCTCCAGGGGTCAGTCTCTCCTTGAGAATCCTTTCTGACTTGCCTAAAGTCACTTGGAAGGATCATAGATATTCAGGTAGGAAAAAGTCTTAAACAATTTCACTCGCATAGAGAAACCAGTTGTAAGTTTTCTTTCAAATGTGAACTGAATCCCAACAAGTATTTCCCTTTGATTGGAGTAGAAGGGCCTGTGGGGGGAGTGTGATTTCCACGTTTACATGCACTTTCATATGTCTTTGAAACCTAGACAAAGATTTTTGCCTTAGGCCACTAAGGGAGTGAATATCACAAAAGGGATTAGAATGCTGTGCTTTATAGCATCACATCTTGTATCAGAGTATTAGATCATACTTTTAATTTAAATAACTTCACACATGTCCAAGTCAAGTCAGAATCATAAAGGCCCATGACTCAAGGGGGGAAAAGATGGGCTTTAATTTAAAGTGGTTTATTCAAAAGACAAATGCAAACTTGTGTATTAAACATTGCAGCATTCTAGCCCTACTAAAAGACTGTTTTACTGCCACAGGTGTATGAGGTCCCACAGCCACCTGGTGCTTGAGATCCCTTCCTTCAAGATACCTGACCTGAAAACTCCTTTAGCAATTAACAAAATGAAACCTTTCTCTTTCTGGAATTTTGACCTTAGAAGCAGGAATTTATTTTACATAATGGTCTGCAACTAATTAAAGTGAGTCATCACTATTGGTTTTGAAATGGATTATCTCTGGGGAAATCACACTTCAGGTTGTCAAAAGAGGTTTTAGATCCTGATTCTGGGGAAAACATCTCCGTCCCTTGTCTATGCTTTCTCTGTTCAGTCAACTGAGGCTCATTCACATTAATGGGATCTGAAACCTGAGGCTCATACTGAAGATTACTGACACTGGAAGGTCAAATTCATACATGGATTCTTTCTTTCAGAGTATTTCTGAAAGGATTCTTATCCCTTTATTTCCGTATTTCCCCACGTCTTTTATCCCTGACAATTATTTCTGTTGTGCAATATACAGAATAGGGATAGTGCACAGATAAGTGTTCTTTTTCGTTATTTAATTAATAAATTTAAAATATATTTTTAGCTCATTGGACACTTTCATTAAGACTCCCCACACTTAATCCATTTCATGTTAGTGTTCAACCTGGCAATACTGTATGCATGCTAATAAACAACGTATGACTCTAATGCTGCCAACTTTTAAATAAGTTGCTATAATGCTGAGGCCTTGGAGTATTAACAGTTAACCAAACATTTTCATGTTTTTCAATGCTATTATGTTTAAATGCTATAAGGATTTCCATTTTTTCTGTTGATTAATTTGAATTAATTTGTTTTGTCCAACTATAATTAAATAGGCCCACTAGCATCTTCATCCTTAGAGATTTGATAAGAGGAAGTATTCACTAATATCTGTTTCTATACCCAGAGTTTAAAGCTATCTTCTTAATTAATTTAACTATAGGATGAATTACAGATCAAGAAATGATAAAAATCAAAGAAATTTAAAGTTGAAATATAAGTATCATGCAGCTATTATTCATAATGGCAATGGTAACCTAAATAAAATAAGAGTTTCCATGAACTTACATGGAAAAAGCAATCCTAAATTAAGGGAATCTTAACAAAGCAGGAAAATGAATGAGGCAGAAAATCGCATTTCAGTGCCTTACCACTACCCAGTGAATTTTCTAATTTAATTCATCTATTGGAAATAATAGACTACACTGTATGAATAAATTATATTTTGATTTTCTCAAAAGAGCTCAATGGTTGGACCATACAAAAGAGATGCCACTAGTTCATTTATTTAAATTATCAGAAAATTTCCAATGAAAAGTGACCAGTGAATTTAAAGATGACTACATAATATAATTATATTCAAAAATATCACTCTAAAGTGAAAGAAAAATTTAAATTTATTTTTATTTACATCTATTTATGGTTCATTCTATAATGAATTGGATCTGGTCAGGAATTATAAGAGATATATTTGGAATTTATAAGTAGAAGTAGTAGTTTGGAGACTTGAACTATGATTCATCTATTTAGATCACACCACAACTTGTTTAAAAGAAAAATAAAGGCATCATGTAGGAGTGTACTTGAAAAAGATTATTATGCTAAGAAATAGTGTTCAGTGAGAATGGGTGACTACAGAATGCACAGCAGTTTGTGCGAATTGGAGAAGAAATGTTAACTATATCTGGAAGATATTTAAAGTGCAAATCCATTTTGAGCACACAAAAATGGACCTACCCACATCAAAACTTGAATTTTATTTTCTTGTTATGTGTTGCTGCATAAAAAACATTAATAGTTGACTTAGCTAATTTATAGGTTAACCTAGGTCATTCATTCTCATTAATTTACCAAAAGATTTAAAGCCATTAGCAGTTCTTCTCTTTGATCCTTTCTTAAGTTTGCCCCAGGACTCTCCTCTGCAAACTCTTAGTTTACCTCCCCTACTTTTTATGTTATAATCCTCAATCTTTCACTCATGTGTGTTCCTTAGGTGTTGATCTGTACCCTATTAAATCATTTCCATTTTCCTTAATGGATCAGGATTTAAGAGTTTTCAACTTGAACATACACTTAGGTGGGTTTTCATGTAGATTCTTTATTGCTTTCTATGCCAAAGGCAATGTGGAATAAATGAAAGCCTTAAAATTAATATTTGTGTCTTTAGAAATAACTAGGTGAATTCAGGAAAGAATGACAATTGCTTGGGGTATAACCCATAAGAAAAACCAAAATAGTTGCATGTACCCCATAAAAGTATCTCACAGATTATACTATCAGTCTGAGGAAGCACAGCTAACTCTTCTTGCCAGAAGTTAAAAGTTCTTATTTAAAAATTGAAAATTGTAAACAATTGGAAGGCATGCCTAATTTAGAAGAGAACAGAATTATTTTAATGGAAATTAAATTTGGGCTGCTACTTCACACCATGCCTAATGACATCGATTCTGTTTGCTATATCTCTGCTGTTAAAGAATGACAAGTTCAAAACCAAAACACCAGTTTGTGCTTAAGTAGGAGAGAAAAACTGGGATGAGGGTAAAGAGAAGAAAAAGAAAGTAGGGGAAACAATATATACACATGATAGCTAAGATAATTGTAGTACTAATTTCTATTGGTTTATTGAAAGGAACTGTTAATGAGTAATTGTTTGATCAATTTTACATGCCTATATTTGATTATCTGAGTAAACACTTTATTTATTTTTATTTTAAAGAGAGTAGTAAAAGACAAAGAAAAGAACAATAGCAGCATATCAACATCACAAACACAAACAAAACAAAGCACATTAAAAGTGATACAGGGTTTCAAAATAAAATGATAGGAATTAACAGTGGTTGTTATATTACATATTGTTATCTTCAACTATGTTGCTTAGATTACCAGATTTAAGAATGGGAGAGTATTTAAACTAATAAGGAGAATTAAAAAATATTTTAGATAAAATATTAGAGATAATACAGAGTTTCACTAGACAAGATGGTAGGAATTCACCAATGGTTGTTCTATTGCATATTGTCTTCAAACCAGTTGCTCAGATTACCGGGTACAAGAATGCAAAATTGGTCAGAATATAAAAAAATTTAAGCATTAACTGTTCCTTTCATTTTACCATCAGACATCAGCAGTACAGTTATCCCAGCCATTCTTCTATATACATATCTATCTATCTATCTATCTATCTATCTACCTATCTATCTATATTATTTTGCCTTCATTCTTTCTTTTCTTACCCTCATTGCAGTTGTTCTTCCCTGTGAGAAGTTTCTTTCCCTCTCACATCATTTCTTTTATATTTTTTTAGTTACTCGTTCAGGCTCCTACATCAGGGACAAAATAGAATGTTTGCACATGTGGGTCTGATTTATTTCACTTATAAGTAAGGTCTCTGGTTGCATGCATTTACCTACAAAAGCCTCGAGTTTAACCTCTTTTTTATAGCTAAGTAATACTCCATTGTATAAAAATACTGCATCTTTTTTATCCATTTTGGTTGCTTCCAATATTTAGCTATAACAAATTGTGCTGCTATAAACATGGGTCCACATATAGCACTGTGGTATGATGTTTTCATTTCTTTTGGGAAAATACCCAGAAGGAGAATCGCTGGGTTAAGTGGAATTTCTCATCCTAGTTTTGTGAGGAATCTACAAACTGATTTCAGCAGCACAGTGGTTTCACCAGTCTACACGCCCACCAACAGTTCTGTAGGGTTCCTTTTTCCCCACAGCCTCTCCAGCACTTGTTATTGGTTGATTTCTAGTCATTATTTGTGGGATGAAATGGAATGTCAGTGTTGTCTTAATTTTCATTTCTTAAGTGACTAATGATGTTGAACATTTTTTCATGTATTTATTTGCCATTAGTACTTCTTCATCTGAGAAATGTGCATTCATGTCAAATGCCCATTTTTGGATTGGGTCTTTGAATTTTGGGGGTCTGATTTTTAAAAATTCTTTATATGTTCTAGATAGAAGTCCTTTGTCTGGAGGACAGTTGGCTAAATTTTTTCCCAATTCATGTGTTTTCTTTTTACTCTGTTGGTGATTTCTTTTGATGTGCAAAAACTTTTCAATAAGATGAGATCCCAGTTGATTCTTTGAAGTGTTTCCCGTGCAGTTTGGTTTTTGTTCATAAACTCGCTGCCTACCCCATGTCTTAAAGATTTTAACATAGTTTTGTTTTCCAATAGGTTTAGTGTTTGTGTCTTAATATTTAGATCTTTGACCCATTTTGACTTTAGTGCATGGTGAAAGACATGGGTCTAGGTTTAGTCTTTGGCATGTGGCATGTGGAAAGCCCTTTTTTTCCAGCACCAGAAAGAGGCTCTCTTTCTTACAGTGAACATGTTTGGCCCCTGTGTCAAAGATAAGGTGGCTGAATGTGTTTGTAGCTATGTCTGCATCTTCTAATCTGTTCCATTGGTCTTCAGATGTGTTTTTTGGTCAGTACCATGCTGATTTTATCACAGTAGATTTGTAGTATAATATCAAGCCTGGCATTGTGATGCCTCCTACCTTTCCTTTGTTTACCAGGATTGTTTTTGCTATTCTAGGCCTCTTCTGGTTCCAGATGAAATTTAGGAATGTTTTCTCTAGATCTTTGAGGTATACTGATGGTTTTAATCAGGATTATCTTTAATCTATACAACACTTTTGGGAGTATAGTCATTTTCACAATGTTGGTACTTCCTATCCATGAGCAAGGAATATCTTTCCATTTTATGAAATTCTCTTTGAGCTCTTTTTTAGAGTACTGTAATTTTCACTGTATAGATCTTTTACTTCTTTTGTTAGATTGATTCCTAATTATTTCATATTTTAGATGTTATTTTGAAAGGTGTGGCTTCACTAATATCTCTCTCAGTGTGCTTGTTGTTTGTGTACATGAATGCTATTGATTTTTGAGTGTTGACTTTGTATCCAGCTATGCTACTGAATTTAGTAATTAAATCTATAAGCCTTTTGGTGGAGTTTTGTGGGTCTTCTACATAGAGTATCATGTCATCTGTGAATAATGATAATTTAATTTCTTCCTTTCCTATTCTTATTCCTTTAATTTCTCTCTCTTGTCTAATTGTTCTAGCTAATATTTCCAGATCTGTATTGAATAGGAGTGGTGACAGTGGACATGCTTGTCTTTTTCCTGATTTTAAAGTGAAAGCTTTCAATTTTTGACCATTTAGTATAAGGTTAGCTGTTGGTTTTTCAAGCTGATGGCTTTGATTAGATTGAGCTAAAGACCATCTATTCCTATTTTCTGTATCTTGAAAGAGTATTGGACTTTATCAAAGACTTTTTCTGCATCAGTGGAGATGATCATGTGATTTTTGTCTTTGGGTCTACTGATATAGTGTATTACATTAATTGATTTGGGTGTATTGAATCATTCCTGCATTCCTAGGATGAATCCCACTTGGTCACGGTGTATCATCTTCTTGACTTTTTTTGTACTCTGTTTGCTAGTATTTTGTTGAGAATTTTTGCATCTGTATTCATTAGGGGGATTGGCCTCTAGTTCTCTTTTTTGGTTGGGTGTTTCTCTGGTTTTGTATCAGGATGATACTTGCCTCTAGGAAGGAGCAGGGGAGAATTCCTTCTCTTTCAATTTCGTTAAAGAGTTTGAGAAGAATTGGTGTTAAATCTTCTCTAAATTTCTTGTAGAATTCAGCTGTGAATCCATCAGGACCTGGGCTTTTCTTCATTGGCAAGTTTTTATTACATTCTCAATTTCACTGTTTGATATTGAGATATTCAGATTTTTATATCTTCCTCATTCAGCTTTAATACTTCATATGTATCTAGACATCTGTCCATTTCCTCTGTGTTTTCCATCCTATGAGAGTAACATTTCCAAAGTAGATATTTGAATTTCTGCAGGATCTGTAGTGATTTTGCACCTTTAATTCCTTATTGCATACATTTCAGTTTTTTCTTTCATTTTTTTACAAGGTTGGCTAGGTGTTTATCTGTTTTATTTATTCTTTCAAAGAACCAACTCTTTGATTCATTAATTCTTTGTATTTTGTTTAGTCTCCATTGCTCTTCTTTTTCTAGAAGTTTGAGGTGCAGCATAAGATCGTTTATTTGTGCTCATTCTGTTTTCCTGATGTGGGACTCCATTTCCATAAGTTTCTCTCCGAGGACTGCTTTCATTTTGTCCAACAGGTTCCTGTAAGTTGTGTATCTAGATTTTCATTTCATTGTAAATATTGTTTAATTTCTTCTTTGATTTCATCTGTGACCCATTGGTTGTTCAGGAGGGAGTTATTTAATTTCCATGTGGTTACTGAGTGTTTGTGACTTTTTTGTTATTAATTTCCAATTTCATTGCACTGTGGTCTGATAGTATGCATGGGATAATAAAATTCCTTTGCATTCACTTAAGTATGTTCTGTGCGCTAGCATATGGTCTATTTTAGAGACCATCCCATGTGCAGCTGAGAAGAATGTATATTCTGATGCTGTTGGATGGAACACTGTGTAAAAATCTGCTATGCCCATTTGTTCACAAGTCTGATTAAGTTCTGTTATTTCTCTGCTGAATTTTTTTGTGTAGTTGATCTATGTTTTTGTGACAATGGAGTGTTAAAGTCCCCTGTTATGATTGTGTTGCTGCTCATTTCATTTTTCATGTCAGTTAAAATTTGTCTTATATAGTTGGGTGCACCTGTATTTCACGCATAGATGTTTATAATTGTTATCTCTTTCTTCCTCTTGAAGTTTTCCCTTCACAAGTATGTAGTGACCTTCTTTATCTCTTTTGACTGTTCTTGGTTTGAAGTTGACATTGTCTGCAAACATAATAGCTACACTTACTCTTTTCTGGGTTCCTATTGTGTAGAGTATTGTTTTCCATCTTTAATTTTTAGTTGGGAATTTCTTTTGAATTAATTGTGTTTCTTGTATACAGCATATAGTTGGATTTTGTTTCTTGATCTACTCTGCCAGTCTGCTTCTTTGACTGGTGCATTGAGACCCTTTACACTGATGGTCATAACTGATATATATTGGCTTATCTTTTCATGCTATTTTCCTGTTGTTGGATCCTACTTTTTTCCTCTGTTTAATTGCTTGCTCTGCTTGGTGGTTCCTTTCTGTTGTTGTTCTTGAAGTTGTGGTCTGATTTATGTCTTTCCAGAATATATTTTAGTATGACTTGTAGGATTGGTTTGGTGCTCATGAATTTCTTTAGTTGTTCTTTGTCATGGAAATATTTTATTTCTCCATTAAATTTGAAGGATTGTTTTGCAAGATACATCAATCTGGGTTGGAAGTTGTTTTCTTTCAGTACCTGAGATACTTCACTGCAAACTCTTCTTGACTTGCTGCTTTATCTTGAGAAATGTACTGTGATTCTGATGGGTGTTCCTTTACAAGTGATCTGTTTCTTTTCTCTAACAGCTTTTAGTATTCTACTCTTTTGTTGAGTTTCTGGGATCTTGATCACTATATATCTGGGTGTAGATTTATTTTGGTTATGGTTAGTTGGAGTTGCATATGCTTCACTTAACTGTAGGGCTGGAGGTACAGCTCAATGGGCTAAGTGCTTGCCGCTGAGCACTAGGGCCCTGAGTTCGATCCCCGGTCCCGGAAAAAAAAAAGAAGGGGCACTTAACTGTGTGTCTGATCCTTTTTCCATGCCTGGGAAATTTTCTGCTATTATTTCTGCAAATAGTCTTTTTTATGTCATTTGTGTTGATACCTGCTGTTTTTGTAGATACCTATTAATCTGACATTGTTTTTCTTTGCTTTGTCTTGCAGTCGTTGAATTGTTACTTCCTGGTTCATTGTTGTTTTTAAGAGGTCCTTCCTTTTATGTTCCTTAGTGGCAATTCTGTCCTCAAAGTCTGAAAGTGTGTCTTCAGCTTTGTTTGGTGGTTTTATCAGCTTTCGATGGAATTTTTATTTTCCTAGATATCTGCTTGAATCTGTTTCATACATTTTAGTTCTTTTTTATATTATTCACTCAGGATTTCCATGAGTTGTCTGTGCTCCTCTATTTTCTTATCAATGTCTTCATTGGATATGCTGAACAATTCTTTCATTATTGTTGTCATTTTTTTTTTTTTTACCTGAGAGGTTATTTCTGATCTGATGTCTTCTGTGGCCTGATGGAGTTGTTTCTTTACATCAGTTACTATCATTTCAGAAATTTCAGGTGTATGACGTCCAGTCTCTTCTGTGTTGTTGTCTCCTGGACTTGTTCTGGGTGGTATTGAGGTCTGAGATGGAATTTTGTCATTTTTGAAGATTCAAAGGTTCCCTGGAAGCTGTATCATTTCTAATGTTTCTAATGTTTCTTTGTTATTGATTATATGATCAATCTTGCATTCTTACATCTGGTAATCTGAGCAACTTCATTGAAGTTAAAAATATGTAGTATAACAACCACTCTTAATTCCTATCATCTTGTTTTTAAATCCTGCATTTTCATTGACTTGTGGTGTTTCATTTTTGTCTTTGTCTTGGTTACTTTTATCTCATTGTGGAGACAAAATACTCCATGCCCAAAATGAAGGAAGGAAAGGTTTATTTAGCTTACAGTTTGTGGAGGTTGCAGTGCATACTTGGCTGGCTCAGGGGCAGAGTGGTGAATGGCAGAGGGTGAATGTTAATGGTGGCAGAACGGAGCAAAAACCACAAGAGCAAAAGGGAGGAATGGCAGCAAGCAGCCTCTTTCTACCACCCCCTTACATTATAAACAAGCTACCCCCACCCGGGGGGGGGTGTAGCACTCACACAGTCTCCATGGCCTCCTCTTCCACAGGCTCAGGACGTATACAAAGTAAGCACCTTGGCTTCCTGCTGAGTCATTCAGCCAAACCTCTGGACTTCCCAAGTTGACACAATGTATCAACCATAACAATCCACCGCTTGTCAACTTGGCAACTAGATATATTTCTTTAAACCAGTTGCCAGATACAAGGACATTGTATTATATTAGAACCATAACATTTTGCCCCCTAAAGACTCATGTACATCCTTTTATACAAAAGGCATTTAGTCCATCTGCAAGTGTTGCCAAAGTCCTAAAAGTTTGAACATTGCCAAAAAGTTCAAATCCCAAGTCTCCTCTCAGATGTGAGGCAAACTCTTCAGTTACAAGCCCCAGTACAAAGGAAAAGTTAAACACTTCCAACATTCAATGGGACAAAATAAACATTACCATTCCCAAAGGTACAAAAAGGGGAATATAGAGCATTGAGACCAAAGCAATTCCAAAATCCAGCAAGGTTAACATTCCAGCATCTGAAGCAATGTGTGGTACATTGTGAACTCCAAAGGGCTTGTGTGAGTTCATCCCTATGGCATGTCTGGTGATTACAGCCTTCACGGCTTCTCTCTTAGGCTCACATTGCTCCCTCCTTGCAGCTTTCCTCAGATGATCCACGGTCCTGTCTTTTTTAAACTTCTGAGGTCTCCAGGACACCTTTTGCTTCACCCTCATAGCTGCACATATTACCCTCTCCAGAGCACACTGCCTGGCCTCCCAGGCCTTCTGAAATCTGGGTGGAAGCCTCTTTAACCTCAGAACGCTTGCATTTTCCTTGCACCTAAAGCCAGGGCCACATGGATGATGCCAAGGTCTGCTGACACCTGGAGCAATAGTCAAACTTTCCTTTCTCTTGGCCATAGGGGTTGAGTGCCTGGATCGCTGTGCCCTCTGAATCCAATGCTGAGGAACATATTCTCCATGCTACCTCCATTCTGGAACCTGGTGCAGCCACCTCCACCATTGTGGAGCATGGTGCTCTGTGGCTTCCTTCTCAAGGCAACATCTCTCACCTCTACAGTTTTGAGGCTGAAAAGGGTGGAGACTTGCTTCCTGTGATGCCCTCAGGCCATCTTTTCCATTCTTTTCTTCCTTCTCAGCAATAGAGATCTCCTCAGCCTTATCTTTGCAGTCCACAGCTTTCCTGGAGCCTCCTTTCTGGCCAAACTCACATTTTAAATCATCCTGCTGGGCTCTTTTGAACTTGATTCTCAGTACAAATCTGGCTAAAAGCCCCCAACAATAGCCATGCCACTTAACCAACATTCAACTGCCTTGAAATTTCTTTTGCCAGGTTAATCAATTCAGTGACACCTTTAATCTCAGTCTGAGGCAAAGTCTCTGGACACAAGCAAAATGAAGACAAACTTTCTTCTAAGCCATAACATACATCATCTGGAGTCCAACAACCAATGCAGTCCTTCTTCCCAACAGAAACCTCCCAAACCTGGTCTTTACTAGCAGGATTTCTATCAGCCTTCTGGTCTTTTGAGCTCTGACCAGAATCTCCCAGACAGAAGAGCCGAAGGTGTTCTAACACATGTCTTTCAGGCAACATCTCTGAACATTTCCAAACTCATCCCACAAGCCATTTCCAAAGGCTCTTGTACCATATAGTCAGGTATAGTAACAGCAATGACCCCACTCTACTGGTACCAAATTCTGTCTTGGTCACTTTTATCTCATTGCTGAGACAAAATACCCCATGCCTAAAATGAAGGAAGGAAAAGTTTATTTAGCTTAGTTTCTGGACGTCTCAGTCTATACGTGGCTGGTTCAGAGGCAGAGTGGCACATGGCAGAGGGCAAACTATTCATGGCAGCAGAGCACAGCAAAACAACCAGCAAAAGGGAGGAATGGCAACAAACAGCCTCTTTCCTTCCCTTACTTTGTAAACTGCCTACCCCGACCCAGGGGGAATGTACCTCTCACACAATCTCCATTCCCTCCACTTCCACAGGCTCAGGATGTATACAAAGTAAGCACCATGGCTTCAGCCAAACGTCTAGACTCCCCAAGTTGACACAATGTATCAACCATAACAGTTTTCACTGTTGTTATTTTGTTTTTCTCTTTAAAATAAAAATAAATAAATGAATAAAACATTTTCTGAAACAAAAAATCCCTGCTAGTTTGATACCAAAATGTATACCATTGTCTTTCAACAATCTTTTCGATAATGATCAAGAGTCAAAACAAAAACAAAATAGCAAATTGAAGTGAGCATGCATTTTAGGGTCCAGCAATTTGTGTTCAGTTTTGGTTCTCACTTAACTTCTTTCAACATTGTTTAGTTCATCTTTGATGACATTTATGTAATATCTATTCTTCATGTTAAATTAATTTTATCTGTTTATCTGAAGTAATCAGTGTGGCTAGCACATTTTCCAATATTCAAAGAATAGTCATTTCCTTTACCCCTTACACTATGATCATTAGCTCAAACTTAAAGTTTTTTTAAGTACATCTTTTAAAATTTCTAATCTGAATTAACCATTGCCTACCATGAGGGATGAATCTGTAGACACAGATGACAAGAATTCATTCTATATCTGCTTGATCTTGTCTGAATCAGTATTGTGGTTAATGGTTATGGGGTCCTGAATGGAGGTTTGACATGTCAGTCTACACTGATAATAGAGATAGGTTTTCATAAAACATTGTGTGAACATCCTCTTTACTGGAACATCTTGGTTTTAACTGTGTATAACGAGGGGATCATATTCCAGTGAAAGTTGCCCCTAAATCTTTGGTTACTTGCTTTTCCCTTTTCGTCTATGTTTAAGAACCTGTTTTCTAGCCATTCAGTTCTCATCTTGAAGGTATTTAAAGACTTAGTGTAGCCTGGAGTTTCAGGTTATTTCAGGCTTCATTGAGGTTTGTATCAAATAATTAATTAAATGATATCATTAAATGATATTAAACAATATCATTAACTGTTGCAAGTCTTGGAATTATCTTTGACAAAGATGGCTACCCTATATTTTATTCATGGAGTAAGATTACTGTCCTCACATGAAACCCTGGGATAGTCCAGAATCTATAATGGGACAAATGTAGAAGGCAAAGACACCCACGTAAAAGCCTATAATCGAGAGGGTCTGAACCATAGCATAAGTCCTCCATTTGTGTTTTTTTAAATACATGATAACAACAACTATGTAAAAGGGAAAACAGAGTAAATGTTTCCAAGACTCAAAAATTTCTACAATTGCCAGGAAATGAGAAATTTTCTATTATACTGATGTGCTATAGAGATGCATGTTATAATGCACTAAAGTAATATAAACAAATTATTAGAAACTGCTAAAAATTTGGATGGTTTGTTACTAACTATTGAAAGCCATGACATATAGATATATATGAGAAAAATGTGGACTGCATCTTTATTTAGTAAAATTTCTTGACATACAGAAATGGAACAAGCAGGTTTGAACTATTATCAATGTGTAGATGAATGCATGAGTATTTGATATAGGGCAAGGAATCATAAAATAGAGAACTAATTTCCATTATATCCATCAATTAGAGATTCTAATTCTGAATGGAGAGCAAACTTTAGAAAGAAATTTGGAATAAACTCTTCATTTTAAAAATTATCAACAAGTGAAGTGAGATTAAAGTACAATTAGGCAAGCTAGGAAACACAGGAGACAAAGATGTGCTGTGATGAAGTAACTTTGACTTGATTTTGTAGACATAAAACCAACAGATGGAAGGACACAGTGAAAATCATTTAAGCTCCAACGTCAACCCCACGGTCTGGCTATGTGGCCTGTGTGTAAAGATCTCCAGTGACAGAAGGCTCACCACATTTGAAAACTCTCATAGCTTCCCAAGGCTTTGCCACTCACCAAAACCTGTCTTATTTTGCATCCCTGAAAATTTTCCTAATTTTACTTGTAGTATACTTTCCTACCTCAAGGAAGTACAGCAGCTTTTCACGTATTTCATGATAAACTTTCCATTTGCCATCATCCTACCCTCTTTCTTCCCAGTGAATCATGTGCTATGCCTCTAGCCAAATGTATCAGATAGGATAATAAGGTTTCTTGTAGGTAGGTTTAACTGTATTAAAGGCATGGCCTCCAGCTATATTGCTAATTGTATATCCCTGTCACCTGACCTATATATGGTCTACAATAAACGTGCAGTGAAAAGTCTGCTCAGTATAGCAGGTGGAGGACCACTGTAGATCTTTTATTAACTGACTCATCAGAAAATATATACTTTTAAGGCCAATTAAGACAGAAAGCACATGGCAAGCAGAATGGAAGGTTTAATAAAAAGAACTATTAACTATAATAGGCAAATGGAGCAATAAAATTTTGGCAAATAATAATAGAAGAGAACTCAAAAGAATATAAAAGCACTCATCAGGAGTAGCCACGAACCCCATGGCTGTGACACAATACTGGAGGAAGAGCTCTTGACTCTCAGGAAGGGCTATGTGTGGGCCTTGGAGGATGCCAGAGAAGGTACCATGGTGTCATGCTGTTATGGTTGATACATTGTCTCAACTTGGAGAGTCCAGAGGTTTGCCTGAGTGACTCAGCAGGAAGCCAAGGTGCTTACTTTGTACACATCCTGAGCCTGTGGGAGAGAGGGGCATGGAGATTGTGTGAGTGCTACATCTCCCCTGGGTGGGGGTAGCCTGTTTATAATGTAAGGGGGGGGTAGAAAGAGGCTGCTTGCTGCCATTCCTCTCTTTTGTTGGTTGTTTTTGCTGTGTTCTGCTGCCATGAACATTTGCCCTCTGCCCTGTGCCACTCTGCCTCACAACCAGCCAAGTATGGACTGAGACTTCCACAAACTGTGAGCTAAATAAACCCTTCCTTCCTTCATTTTGGGTGTTGGGTATTTTGGCTCAGCAACGTGAAAAAATTAACCAAGACACACGCTGAGAATGGGCAGGAAATCTCTGCCTGAGTTGCTAAGTGTGACCTGCAGGGTATGCTTTCTATTGGGACACTGAAACACCGACGTTTCAGTGTTGGAAGGAAGTGTTTGCTTTTGGATGCTACTGGTTAAACTTCACCACACCAGTTAAACACTGGAGAGGCTGTGGGTGCCACAGGATCCTGGTACTGAGGCACACCTTCTGTAAGAGATAAAAGTCCAGGGTTGGGTTGGGGAGAGGGAATATTTAGCCTACGGTAACAACTATCTAGAGACCTGTATTGATGAAACCTTTGGCAGGTGACAAAGAAGCAATATTTAAAGGGCTCAGATTCATACTGACGGAGCAAACACACAGGGTGAATTTGTCACTGAGAGGCAATAAACTGATAAATGGCACAGTAGGCAAACATACCTGTCATTGTGAGATGTGTCAAACTCACTAATTTAAAGACAGCCATTCTGGTATTGTGAAGTGTAACCAGATATCTAATGAGTGCTTTTACATAGCTAAAGTATTTTTTCATTTAAATCACTTGCTCCAGTTCCTGTAGAAAAGTTATATTTTCATTAGAAAGACAATTTGAAGTATTCACTAGTGCCAAGCTGCACCTTTCTCTCACTAACTGAAAGTCCTTAGGGATTGTTCCTAGTCTCTTCTAGTGAGGAATCCAAATGACCTGTGGTCATGAAGGCTCATAAATCTCATCAGATTCACACCATGCCATACACAGAATGTTTCACACAGACAGAGCAATTCCATGTAGATGTGCATGTAGCTGTGTCTGTGCTACGTAGCCATCATGCCTTCCACCTAGGACAGTGATAAGTAATGTTTTAAAGCTCTTAATAAAATGTCCTCTATACTTCTCCTTGATGTCTGCCCTCAGCTTCTCTAAGACAAATGTTACATGATTAGTTACAAGTTGACCTAGTACACAGATTACTTACATTTTTCTCTTATCTCTCTCTCTTATTCTTCCCATCAACATAAATTTGGCCTTCATTTTTTCTTGGAGGGGCTTTGAGGCAGGGTCTTGCTGTGTAGTTCAGACAGGCCTTGAATTCACTGTGAAGCTCAGGCTGGCCTCAAACTCAGAGCAATCATCCTGCCTCAGTCTCCCGAGTGCTGGATAACAGGTGTGTGCCACCACACAAAGTTTTGGTATTTGTTTTAATTTTTTTCCATTTTGCGATGTCTTTTGCATAAGATTTTCTTTATTCTAGGTGGAAAATATCACATCCATATAAGTATTGTTAAAAGGAAAATGTTTTCTGCCTTTAAGACACGCACAACTTATATTTATTCAACAATATAGCACTCTTAACAAATAGCAGATATAAAAATATTTGCCTTTTTTTCTAAATCATGTATCTAGGAAAAAGATTTAGATTTTTGCATAGATTACCTTACAATCCTTCAATATAGGCAGTTTTATGTATGTTTTCATCTACACTGTAGGGACAATTCTTAACATTTGAAAAATCACATACAAAAAAAGACATTGGGAAAACCTTATGGTCTACATTTCAAGAAAGCCTATAGGTGTGTAGAGAATGGACTGTTTCCTTTTAAAATAGATATGGGGCTACCTTTATGTGTTTATGTCTATATGTCTGTCCATCCATTTATCAGTCTACCTAGATTTTATCTGTCTTCTTATCTATCACACCATAAGAGATGTTACAAGGATATTTCAAAGGTGAAATGAGTGACTCTGATAAAAAGTAGATTGGCTAAAAATATTATATAGGAAGTATTTCAGCCATGTGTAAAATAATGTATAGAATATTATTATATTACTATCATACTTAATAGTGAAACTTCCTTATGTCAGTTCTGTATTCATCAAAACATCATCAAAATGACTTTCATTTCAGACAAGCTAAATTCTAAAATATTCTCCATAATTTGCATTCCTGGTTTACATGTTCTCTTTAGCTATACCTCCAAAAGCGTTATAAAGATTTAGTGAAATTCCAATCAAAATTCAAATAGCACACCTCACAGTAAAGCATCCTAAAATTCATTTGGAACCAGAAAAGACCTAGAGTAGTAAAGGCAATTCTGGGCAAAATAAGCAAGTTAGGGGACATCATAATCCCCAACTTCAAATTATGCTATAAAGCTACTGTGATAAAAACAACATGGTACTGGCAAATAAACAGATCCAAGGATCAATGGAATGGATTAGAAGATGCAGAAGCAACTCCAGATATATCCAGTCACCTTATCATTGACAAGGAAACCAAATTTCATCAGTGTCACTCTCATTCTATAAACCTCAAGCCAACACCAATATTTCTCTATGTCTTTCACATTTCTGCAGTTACTATGTGAAAACCCTGCTAAATACAGCAGACCTGTATGTGTTTTCAGTTCAGATAGTGATATGTCATAATGAACAAGTATAAGAATCACTGCATGGAGAATGTTTTACTTGTATTTCATCATTTGTGTATTCCATAACATCTTGTAGCATATCGTGTTATAATTTCCAACATTGAATTGCAGTGCTGGCATTCTATCTAATAGGCTTCACCACGGCCATAACCTAGTTATATTTTCAGATACACTTCTATAACTGGATTGATCAGATATGTGTGATGACTTTGTTGCATTTTGACTAGTCAAACACGTACACAACATTTCTGTTTGCTTTTTAAAAATTTTTTTAAGTGTAAAAGAAAAAGAACAACATCAACAAAAAAGAGGAAAGCATTAACAAAGAGACACAAACTAGCACAATAACAGTATAATCAAAATTGAATTATAGACAAAGCAACAGGAAACCAACAATAGTTGTTGCATTAAATATCGATAACTTCAAAGTGTATGCTCAGGAAAACACATATAGACATATAAGATTGATCAAACAACCAGTCATCAACTATTCCTTACCATAAAGAGACATAAGACAATAGTTGAACCATGTTAGCCATCCTGCACATATGTACATACATACATACATACATACATACATACTTGCCTCTTTCTTCCTTTTCTCCTTTCCCTCATCCCATCTGTTCTTTACTTCTGAACAGATTTCCTTCACACCTCTTAGTTTGTATTCCCACCCTCAGGTTCTTACACCAGTGAAACAATCCGTTGCTTGCATATGTACCTCTGATTTATTTCACTTATGAGTATGGTGTCTACTTGTGACCATTTGCCTACAAAGGCCCCAAATCTGTCCCTCTTTATAGCTGAGTAATATTCCACTATAGAAAAATGCCACAGTTTTTAATCCAGTTCTCTGTGGATAGACATTTGGGTTGCTTCCACAATTTAGCTATTATAATTGCGCTGCTATAAACATGGGTGCACATATATCACGGTGATATGATGTTTTCAGATATTCTGGGAAAATACCCAGAAGAGGAATAGCTGGTCTAAATGGAACCTCTAGACCTAGTATGCTGAGAAATCTCCAAACTGCTTTCCACAGTGGTTTCACCAGTCTGCAATCCCACCAGCAGTGCAGTAGAATCCCTATTTCTCCATAGCCTCGCCAGCATTTGTTATTGGATGATTTCTTAATACTGGCCAATCTTACTGGGATGAGATGAAATCTCAATGTTGTTTTTATTTGCATTTCTCGAATGACTAAAGATGTAGAACGTTTTCTCATATATTTATTTGCCATTTGTATTTCTTTATCTGAGAAGTGTGTATTCATCTCCGATGCCCATTTCTGGATTGGGTCTTTGAATTTGGACAGATACATGTTTTTAATTCTTTGTATGTTCTAAATAGAAGATCTTTGTCTGAGGGACAGCCAGCTAGGATTTTTTCCCAATTTGTGGGTTTTCTTTTGATTTTGCTGGTGATTTCTTTAGATGTAGAAAAACTTTTCAGTAGGATGAGGTCCCAGTTATTGATTCTTTGAATTGTTTCCCTGCAGTTTCAATTTTGTTCATGAACTCTCTGCCTACTCCTATGTCTTCAAGATTTTTACCTACTTTCTCTTCCAATAGATTTAGAGTTTCTGTTTTAATGTTGAGATCTGTGATCCATTTTGACCTGAGGTGATAGGCTTGGGTCTTTTTTCAGTTTTCGGCAAGAGGCAAGCCAGTTTTTCCAGCACCATTTATTAAACAGGCTATCTTTTTTCCAGTGAGCTGTTTTGGCCCCTTTGTCAAATATTAGGTGGCTGAGTGTGCGTTTTGTTGTGGCTGCATCTTCCGGTCTTTTCCATTGATCCTCAGGTCTGTTTTTTAGCCAGTACCAGGTTGATTTTATTACAGTTGCTTTGTAGTATAATTTCAGGTCAGGGATTGTGATTCCACCTGACTTGTCCTTATTGCCCAGGATTGCTTTTGCTATTCTGGGTATCTTCTGGTTCCAGATGAATTTAAGGCATGTTTTCTCTAAATCTTTGAGGTATGTTAATGGTAGTTTAATGGGAATTAAATTGAATCTGTACAACAATTTTGGTAGTATGGCCATTTTCACAATGTTGGTTCTTCCTAACTGTGAGCAGGGGATGTTTTTCCATTTATTGAAATCCTCTTCGATCTCTTTTTTCAGAGTACTGTAGTTTTCATTGAATAAATATTTTGCATTCTTTGTTAGATTGATTCCTAAATATTTCAATTTCTTGGATGCTATTGTAAAAGGTATGGTTTCCTCAATTTCTCTCTCAATCTGTTTGTTGTTCATGTATAGGAATGCTATTGATTTTTGGATGTTGACTTTGTATCCAGCTACTCTGCTGAATTTGTCAATTAATTCCAGGAGTTTTTGTGTACAGTTTTTGGGGTCCTCCATGTAAAGTATCATGTCACCTGCAAATAGTGATAGTTTAACTTCTTCCTTTCCTATCCTTATTCCTTTTATTTCTCTCTCTTGTCTAGTTGCTCTGGCTAATGCTTGCAGAACTATGTTGAATAGGAGTGGTAACAGTGGGCATCCTTGTCTTGTTCCTGACTTTAAAGTGAAAGTTTTCAGTTTTGTCCATTTAGTATGATGTTGGCTGTTGGTTTGTCATAGATGGCTTTGATCAGATTGAGGTAGAGGCCATCTATTCCTATTTTTTCTAGGGTTTTTAATATGAATGCATGTTGGACTTTATCGAAAGCTTTTTCTGCATCTATTGAGATGATCATGTGGTTTCTACCTTTGGCTGTATTGATATGATGTGTTACATTAATTGATTTGCGAATATTGAACCATCCCTGCATTTCAGGAATAATTCAAATCTGGTCATGGTGTATAATTTTCCTTATGATTTGCTGCATTCAATTTGCTAGGATTTGGTTGAGTATCTTTGCATCTATGTTCATTAGAGAGATTGGCCTATAGTTCTCTTTCTTGGTTGGGTCCTTCTCTGGTTTTGGTATCAGTATAATACTTGCCTCCAGAAATGTGTTGGGGAGAGTTGCTTCCTTTTCGATTTCATCGAAGAGTTTGAGGAGTGTTGGCATTAAATGTTCTCTGAATGTTTTATAGAATTCTGCTGTGAATCCATCAGGGCCTGGGCTTTTCTTTGTTGGTAAGTTTTTAATGACATTTTCAATCTCATTAATTGATATTTGGTTGTTCAGGATTTTTGAATCTTCCTGATTCAATTTTGGTAGTTCATACATTTCTAGGAATCTTTCCATTTCTTCTGAATTTTCTATCCTATGGGAGTAAATATTTTCAAAGTAGGTATTAATGATCTTTTGAATTTCTGTGGGATCTGTAGTGATTTCATCCTTTTCATTTCTTATTGCATGAATTTGAGTTCTTTCTTTTTTTGATAAGATTGGCTAGAGGTTTATCAATTTTATTTACTCTTTCAAAATACTAACTCTTTGATTCACTTATATTTTGTGGAGTTTTCTTTGTCTCAATTGCATTAATTTCTGCCCTGAGTTTTTTTTTTATTTTAGAAACATAAAAGTACAAAAACATATTGACAAACAGACACCCATTATCATAGAAAATAGTACAATCACAACTAATCTATAGACAAGGTGATATGGTCTCAACAGTAGTTGTTGTTTATCCATTGATATCTTCGAATTGTAGATGTATGGACCCATATACAGACATGCAAATTTAGTCAGACAG
>PVLD010000256.1:52130-329632 GCA_004027595.1 Dinomys branickii | reverse complement strand
AAAGAGAAGAAATATGTTGAAGTACTACTAGTAGTTATCTCTGTGTTGTACGATTTTGGGTGATTAACCTTTTTTTTCCTTCTGAGTTTCCCAAAGTTTTCTTCAATGAATTTACCATTGATTGGGGCTGGGGATATAGCTCAGTGGAATAAGTGCTTGCCTGGCAAGCACAAGGTCCTGAGTTCAATCCCTAGTACCGCAAAAAAAAAAAGAATTTACCATTGATTAAAAAATAAAGTTTTGGTTTTTTTATTTTCCTCTTTCAATGTGGTAGTTTTATGTTAGTTTTTTCTTATGGACATATGAAGTAAAAACTGAACTAGAAAGCACAAAGTCAGAAATGGTGAGATCTTTTGGACTGTAATCCTTCTAGTCCCTTAAAGAGTAATCAAATTAATTATTAACAATATGTTTTTTACATTTTTTTTTTTATACAGGGTCTCGCTACGTAGTTCAGGTTGGTCTGGACTCACGTGTAGCCCAGGCTGGCCTCAAACTCACAGTGATCCTCCTGCCTTAGTCTCCTGAGTGCTGGGATTACAAGTCTGTGCTGCCACGCCTGGCATATTAACAATATTAACAGTTACAAACAGCTGCTTATTTTGCACTGGAAGACAGTGGAGTAGTACTTCCCTCTCCTTTCTAGCCCCATTTGAAGGTGGGTGTTAGTCTCAGCTTCTAGATGGGGAGCTGAGGGGTATACTTTCCAGGTGGGGACTTGCCCAAGGCCCTACAGCTAATGGTCCCAGAGGCGGTCAGCCCAGAACCTCTCTCTCTGAGCTGCTCTGCTATGCTTTTCACTTTCCCTAATGCTTCCGCACGAGGTGATCAGCTACTTCAGGGTCTGCTGCATGGGTGCCAATTGGAACAGTTTTCTGTTTAGTAAGGAGGCCGCCTTCTCCCCCAGAGTGTGCATGTTTAATGGAGAAGAAGCCATTGGTCAGAGGTGGAGATGACCGTGAAGTTCTATCTTCTCTTTCAAGGACTAAAGATCTTTAAATAAGATTTAAATAATTTTATTTAATATATCTCATCTTTTTGTTTTGTTTATGGTACTGAGAATCAAACTCAGGACCTCGTGCTTGCTGGGCAGGCCACTGAGCTATATCCCTGCCCCCTTGCTTTCGGTTTTTTTTTTTTGAGACAGGGTCTCACCGTAACTCAGACTGACCATGAACTCACAGTGATCCTCTTGCCTCAGCCTCCTCTGAGTGCTGGGGTTACAGGCATGTGGCACAATTTCCAGCTAATCTGTTTATTTCTATGCAAATAACTTTTTTTTCAAATAATTTAAGTAGCTAAGATTCACTAAGTCAAACAGGAGTCAAAGTAGTTCTTTTTAGCTATAGGGGAGAGAGGGAGAAACATTTTATTTCCCCTTTAACCTACCCATTCAGCCAGTGCTTGGGTATCTGTGCTGCTGAGAGCACCAGGCACACAAACCAAGCCTCCCTCAGACTTTGTCTGCCACTTGTAAAACAAAGGCATTTCTTTCCTTACAGGTAACACAAGGAACAGCCTGTTTTGAACCAGAAAGTAAAAATTTTAGAAGGCGTTGGCCTGATTTTTTTCCTTCTGACCTTATCTTAAAGAATTAAGTGTGACTAAACATTTCAATCCACGAATGCATTGAGTAAAAAGGTAGATTTCATCTTACGATAAAGAACTTTTTAAAGAAGCCAGTTCAAGTTCAGTTTTTCTCTTCAATAAGGAGTAACCTAGGGATTTTAGGGTGTGCTGTTTGTTTCTATTACCTAACAAGCCATTTGCACATACACAAACCCATATATTTACTGATTATTCTTTCCTGTTGGGGGAGTACTGAAGGCCTACAGTCAGTTGCACTGTAAAAGGGATTTCATTCAGACATCAGGGGAATTGCCAAATAAAAAGTTTTGGAAGCTCTAAAAAAAAAAAAAAACCTTCCTGTAGCCTCTACTTAAATTCTCAGAAGATCCAAAAACTTGTACATATTCCTCCAGAAGCCCCATAAGTTTCTGCCTTCCTTAAGCATTCTAACTCATAGGTATCCATGCTGTCCTTAGAAAAGAGGCAGTGTGTATGGATGGATGGGCCAAGCAAAGGACTAGGTTTTGCGTAATTCAATGGGAAAGGGAAGATGTGGGTCAAGGGAGGAAGAGAGGCCAGGGAAGCTGGTGAGGTGATGAGCTGGCTATGCTGCACAGAACTGCCCTGCCTCTCTCTCTCTGTACATAGCCAATTAATTACAAACCCTGGGGACTCCTCCTTTAGAGTATTTCCAGGACCTGACCACTCCTCCTCGTGCTCACTACATACCCTACCTCTAGCCACCATCATCCTAAACTAAATCAGGATCTTAACCTTCCCGCTTCTGAAAGAGGTGACCTTCCTCCTCCCAACCTTTGCACTGGCGGTTCCTTCTTCTGGGAAGTTCTTCTCGCAGCACCTTCTTCAGGTGGTTATTCAAATGTCACTTTATTAGTGATCCTTTGTGACCTCTTCTTAAAATTATAACACATATGCATTAACACAAGTTATCTGAATGTAATATCCCTGGTTTATCTGTCTCTTTTTATAGTTGCTTTTTATTAATATATGTTTGTGATACATAATAATTACACTCACCTTCAGAACTGGTGCCTATAATATCATATTTTAATCATTTTATATCCCTTTCCCTCCCATGTTTCTCCTTTCATTAATGTAGACTATTTTTCTTCTACTTTCAAGAATAAAGATTTTGCGCATTTTGTTAATTGATGTATCCTTAAACCATAAAGAGTACCTGGCACAGAGTAGGTATCTCACAAATCTTTGTGGAAAGAATGAGTGAGTGAATAGACGCATGACTCCTCCCAAAGAGGAAGGCGCCCTCTGTACGACAGGAAGTTCGCTGTAACTCTTGACCTTGAAATACTGAAACACATAATGATACTTTAATGGTGATAGCAAAGATATGTCAAATGTAATTATGGAACTAAATTGGTGAGGTCAGTTCATGGGGAAAATGCTTAGTGAATTTAGAATCTAAATTTTGAATGTGCTAAGGTTTCTCAGACACCAGACAATAAACACATGATGGTGGAGAGGAAGGGAGTGTAGTTATATGGAATCTGCAGTTTTCTTTGGTTTAAAATAAGCATGATTTAGAAGTACTAGGATCTGGGGCAACATTGGTTGTGAGACAGGCCACGTTTCCCTCTGAGTTTACCCAGGGTAAACTGGAACAAATGGGCCTCCCGGGTGTCTAGTGCATTGACACACCTTAAAGGCTCATTTTCCACATATTTGTTCCCCATTCATTGAATGAGAGTGTGCAAAAACATTTTCTATTACTAAAAATTGCAGACTTTTCTGTTAAATTCAGCTAGGTATTGATTTAATTCCTTGTAATAATACCATTTTTAAACATATTTGGAATTGCTTCACTTCACAGTTTTCCCAGCACTCATAACTAGAGTTAGTCATCAAACTCACTGAAAATAAACTTCACTCACACGAGCGCATTCAAAGTACATTTAAATTGTCCTTTCTTCTGGCCTTCATGTTGGTAAAATATTTCCCATGCTTCTTTCTTTGACTTTTAACAGTTGTATTCAAATGACACTACTTGAAAAATGTACTAAAACCTTTAAAGTTGAACAAATAAAATAAATAATTTGATCCTAGGGCTTTATTTGGTTTCTGTATCAGCTGAGGGCAACTTCTGGCTATGGTAATAGTAGGTTAGAAGATTATACATGTGGGTCTGTGTCTCCACCACACACAGTAGAGATTGGTTTTCAAGGAAGGCTCATGTCTTTTTCTGATTTTTGAAAAGAGTAGAGTTCTATAGTTGGTCCTGCCTAGCCAAGGTCTTGCCAGTTTTGTGGCATGTGGTACAAATGTGTGGCATGTGGAAATCACCTTGTGGAGAGAAGAAGACATGCCAAACAGTACCAATCTCTTTCCCTGTGATCATTTTTGCAAATCCTGCTCTGAATAGAGCTTGGTAGTGTGGGACAATTTCTTCCCTGTCTGTAGTTTTGGTAGAAAGGGGAGTGAAAGAGTATTTCCTCACCAGTGTTGTTTAAACTCTAGATTAATTAACATCGCCACACTTCTGGTGACTACCCCCCACTACCGCCCACACAGAAAGCCATATTTTCTCAGTATTTGGTTTCCAGCCCTGCCCAGAAAATGCGACCAGAACCAGATCTTCTGTGCAAATATCCTCATCCTTGAGATAAATTATCATTAACAACTTTCTCAGTTTTGAAAATATAATTCTATCTGGGCTACCTCCACAAAATAAAACACTAAAATTCATAACAGAATGCACTAAAATCTCAATCTTTCTCCTCCAAGAAGACCCTGTGGGCCCTGTGAAGATTTCCCTTGCTTTTTTCTGGTTAGGTCTACAATGTCCGCCGGTAGTCTCTGTGTTCGGAGAGGGCTTTGGGAAGGTGATAGGATCATGAGAGCACTATGCTCCTCGTGGATTAACGCACAGCAAAGTGTGTTATTAAGAGGCGTTGGGGCAGGCAGGTCGCTCGGCCACGTGCCTTTGAAGGGGGTTTCTCCCTGCTTGGCTCCACCCTCCTCTCGACATCCTGGGTGTTAGGGGACGAGCCGCTGTCCTCTACCAGGCCACTCCATCATGACCTTTCCGTCTTGGAGCCAGCCAACCCAGGACTGAATCCTCTGCAGATCAAACCCAAGAACCAACATCAACCTCTTCTTCATGTTGTGGCTGCTGGGTATTTTGTTCCAGTGATGAGAATGTGACTGAAACACTATTCCTCAACAGTAGTAATTTTCACAGCCAAAGAAGAAGAGAAAGCAAAGCCTCTGTCGGGTCAATACACATCCAGCTCTATTCTTATAGAACTAAAAGGGGCTACTTAAGGAACTTCTCTCATAGAGAAGATCTCTGCCCCAAGGTGATTTTGATGAACAAATGACTGAATAACCAAACTCTCTCAGCTGTAGGCATTTATGGAAACAACTATGGAAATTACCTCTGAATTAAATAGTTCACTACCAAATGATTTTTAGTACACATACTATTGAATACATCTCATGGAAGCTTTGTTATTTATGTAGCACTAACTATCTATTTAGTAAGGAATTTTTGACAGGGAAAGAAGAGCTTGAGTTTAGGTATAGCCAGTTGTGGTCTGTTTTACCTAGGTCAGAAAAATCTATGATACTAATTTACATTTTCACTAGGTAGATTTTTTTAATAAATTGTTTGCAAACTAACTAGGTTTTAATTGGAGAGGGTAAGTGATGTCCTGTGTGCTTAATCTTATTAAAAGGATAAATCTCTCCTGCTTGAAGTTTTAATATTTCAGCCATGAGATTAGCATTGTTGTATAGCACATCTCATTTAAACTGTTTGCCAAAGGCTTGAATTAAAAACAAACTACGATAACGTAAAGTCACCATGGCCATAAATTAATAACAGGTAACCTATACTGGGTTTCAGAGTAATTGCGAAGTCAGAGTTGGTATATCTGGTAAAGAAATATTTAGTGATGTGCTAATTACCTCCAGTTAGTTTATTACTTTAAAAAGTGTTAACATTAGTTATATCTAGAGAAGGAACTCTGATTCTTTTGTTGTAATGAATAATGCAAAGGTTTGTTGAAATTCATGCAGTCCTATTTATAAAGGAACACCTGGGTAGCTTTATTTTGAGCTTAGAACAAAGCATAAAATTGTTGAGAGCATGATATTTAAATATACTCATTTACATTCTTAGGCAGATCCACGGTGATGAAATAGCCTTGCTGAGGATATATAAATCCAGATCAGCAGTGCCCTAACCAACAGCCATCTTCCACGATGGAGGAAGAGGAAGCTGTGATCCAAAGGCTGAGGCTGCGAACCTGTCCTTTTGGGAGGAAGCAGAACCAGGCGCTGACTGTCAGCAGTGGCGGGAGAATGCTGGCAGCTAAGCTCAGCTCGTGTTTATTCCATTCTGCCTGCCTTTCTGCCTCATTTCACCCACTCCTGACTTACACACATCACTTCCCAGCAGCCCCTCCTCAGCGTGTGTGAGGGTGCGCATACCAAGCTGTGTCTCTTTAAATTTCTTCCCAAAGTTCAGCTCTCTTCGCATGCTTTTAGAACCACTTGGTTTGTGATCCATACTAGCCACAGCATGCTGCATTCCCTGGGCTATTCCCAGGGCAGGAGAGTTGGGCCACAGCCTGGAGCACCAACCAATAATGGGAAAGGGCTGGATTGGTGATGAGATACATTTCACATATTTCCATACATGGCTCCTTAAGCTGTAAAATCTAATTTGGTTCTGCTCCCAAAGAAGAGAATTCTCAGATGGAAAGTAGAAACTGAAATAAAAACCCTCACTAAAACACTCTCACTTCTGTTACATAATTTTTCTACGTGCACACAACGATTTCTATGCCCAGGCAGATCACCACCTGGAGACCAGCTACCTGACAGCCTGATATCAGCCACCAGAGTCAATGAAAATTTAGAAACTTAACGTTGCTGTTGGCCAGTAACAAGTCTTAGAAACTATATCTATGTAAATATCTGCTATTATTTTAATGCGGATGCTACACACTAAGTACATGTGAGTGTAAGATGGGAACACTACAAAAGTCAAGGGAGATTCAAATGTGTAAAAAATTCCTGCCTACTTGACCACCACCAGCCTACCCCCAGCACACCCTCACACAAGCTTAGGGTGTCAGTCCACAAGATAATCCTTTATTGTATGATACTACTTTTATTAATAGAAAACCACTTACTCTTCTCCTTAACTAATAGAACTTGGAACAAATATCTAATAAACATTAGACTGAAAGAAATCAAATTACTAGCCAGGCAAAATTATAAACTAGGTGGAAAGTGAGGATATTGTATCTGGTCTACTTGAAATCACTGTCCACCTCCTGCAGCTCCCATGTTGGTGGAACATAGTCCCAGGTCATATGTGGAGGCAGAATCATGCTTTACCTAATACTTCCTCCACGCCTGGGCCAGTCACCTCAAGTTCGGGCCACAGGAAGAACGACTGGAGGACTCCTTCCTATTTGACCACCTCCAGGCTATTCCCAGAATACACTCATAGAGGCTTAAGCTATCCGTCCTTTTCCTCCCTGCAGATGGCTGGTTTTTCCTTATATCTACAGCCTCTTCCACCAGTAACTCTCCAAATTCCCGGCATACCCACCTCTCTTCACTTTAGCGCACCAGCTTCCTCTTAGTATGTCCTGAGTACATTCAACAGTAGGTCTCACCTTTGAACTTCTCTCTACTGTGTATGTTCAGCATACTCCATGGGAGAGGAATGAGTTCTCAGCCAGCGCGAATAGTAATGCGTTTCCTGCTTTAGCAAATACCTGGCTGAAGCAAAGGAGAGAATCTCATAGTGCCTCTTCTTGTGTGCACCCTGGCAGAGAAGACTTTACTGCCTTTGGCTTTATCCTCTAAGGACACCGCCCTACTCAGAATATTATGAGATCCTGCTCACAGGACACAAGAACAGGTGGCAATCCATGTGCAAAGCATTACAAGTACCCTCTTCTTTCCCAGACTCTCTCCTGACAGTTCTTTGTCCTCTTCCAGAGCCTCACCAGATCTGAATCAATGTACTGGTTTGCGGCACCGAACACTTGTTTTTACCCCAAGAGGCTCTGAAAGATTTCAGACTTATAATGGAGGTTGGATATTTTTAATTAATAAAACTTCTATGGAGTAAGTTTTGACTAACACTCAATGAGAATCAGACACTATTTATAATGATAAATTATCATTTAAGACCCAAACTGTGCAGGCATACTAGGGAATAACCGCATTAATTATTCACTGCAGCTATTGAAATGACTCCTAGAGATGCCTCATGCAGTCTCCACTGCCTGGGATGCCGTTCTGCTTTCTCCCGAAGAATCTAAACCCGTCATCTCCTGCACGACCAAACTAAAGTTTTGCCTTTTATAAGAATTCTTCTTTA
The DNA here is from genome assembly GCA_004027595.1 of Dinomys branickii. Lineage (NCBI taxonomy): Eukaryota > Metazoa > Chordata > Mammalia > Rodentia > Dinomyidae > Dinomys > Dinomys branickii. The sequence continues at coordinate 321,681 of PVLD010000256.1, read as the reverse complement.
TCCAGCCCCACTATCATATACGTGCACAAAGGCTGCTTTGTAATTGTTTCGGTTCTTAGGTTAACACCACCTCTTCTCTCCTTTGTTTTCTTCACTGAGCTGTTGAAATTGCTTTTATTCAAAGGAGCAAGCACACACAGCACAGGAGATATCACGTCTATAAAACCAGATTGAGCCACAGGGAAATATCCAAGAAAAGCAGTCAATGCAAAAAATACATAAATTTGGGAAGCTGATCCCAAAAGTCATGCCCTCAAGATTAAATTACCGAACAGTATTATCTTTGCCTAAAAGAAAAGTAAACGTAGAGGTTCAGATTTGGAGAAATCACATATGATTTCAAACTCTATTTGGCTATTTAGCCAAACATTAGATGACGTATTTTACATGTCTTAGAAATTGTTTTTCCATTTTTTAAAAAGCATAATACCAAATCAAATGAGAGTATGAGTGAGCAAAACCCTCATAAATGATGTAAGTGTTAGTAATCAGCAGCATTATTTCAGTGAAGAGGGGTAAATTAGGCACAGGAAAACTTGTGCATTATGCTGGGTCAATCTGGAGATTTAAAAATACACACTTAGACTATTTGAACCCAACAAAAGTATCATTTTTCCTTAATATTCTGTATGTGTGTATTCTCTAGATTATTATTTTATAATTGATAGCAAAGCTATAAACGGCTCAGGAATTGCTGCATATCTCACATTATTGCTTTGCTGTGGAACAGCACAATCAAGTGGAAATGGAGAAAATTTTTTTGTCAAAGATTTCTTTCTATAAGCAAGATGTTGTTTTTTTCCTAAGTATCCTTTAGCTGTTGACTTTTTATAATCATTGACATAAATATAAAAATGGTAAACAATGTTTATTGTTTGCACACAAGTGAGTCTGAATTGGAGCCTTTTACTGCCAGTCATTCCCCATGCAATCTCAAGAATGTAATAGGCAATCAGACGGTGATTTATCTGACCCATTATTGAGAAAGAACCAAGAAAAATCTAAACATCATTTGACTCACTCATGTGTGCATTCCAAATGAAAAACAGTGAGTTATCTGAGCTTTGTCATAATATTCAATGCAATAAACATATTTAGTATTTGAAATTTACTTTTTATTGCTGCTCTTAATTTTTCTTTGTTCAATCATAGGAAGAAATACAGGTAGGAAATAAATGTAATCGTTTCATAAAAAAGAGACAGCTAAAAATCAAGGCAATAAATACACCAGAAAAATAATTCTCTAGGCTTTATTGAAGTAAGGTGTGTTGTTTCAATGTCATGCCCAAATTCTAGCCAGGGTAATTACTTCCATCTACTATGCCTATAGGAAATGCCCTTGTGGCCTGAGCTGGCTTTCAGACTCTTACCATGTCATAGGCACTGATGGAGAAAGGTTCTACAAAGCAGCTGTATGTGGCTACACTAACTGAAAATAAAATAGCACTGTATATCGAATGAGTGATTGTTAAGTCCCAAAACGAGCTCCAAATCACAAAATGTACTTTAATTATTTATAAATATGACCAACAGTTATGGTAAGAAGTTAACTTAAAAAAAACATACAAAGTGTTACACTGGGCAAAAAAAAGTGCAAATTAATCACTTTTTAAATTAATCCCAAGTATCTGGGATTACAGGCATGCTTTTCACACTCAGTTTAAGAGAACATTTTAATTGGCTACTTAGGAGGCTGAGGTGGGGTCATCAGAAATTTGAGGCCAGCTTGGAAAACCTAGTGAGGACCTGCCTCAATATTTACAAAAAATTTTGTAATGAGCTAGAAATATGGTTCATTGGTAGAGCTCTTGCATAGCATGACCAAGGCCATGGGTTTCATCTCCAGTACTGCAAAAAATATTTTTTAATTTAAAAATTAAAAAAAGAAAACCTTAGTTCTTGAGTTTTCAAGTTGAACAGAAAAGAGGGAAGGCAACTTTTAGTTTTTAGAATCTTATATAAATCAATAATCATCCAAAGAAGATATATCAGAACACTTCAGCAACACTTTGTGCTTAACAATCATGCTGCACCTGGGTTTGAAAAGTCCAGCTACACCTTTATGGGCAGAAGCCGACCCAGCTCTTCCCCAAGACTGAAGACACTATCGTTACGTTTGCTCTGTACAGACACTGGTCAATTGTGAGAGTTGAAGATGATACTTTTCAAAATGCAAATTCTGTTCATTTTGTTTTAAAGGTCTACCTTCTTAGTACTTCACCTTTTCTAGAGGTCTCTGCATTATTGTGCATCATTGTGAAATTCATTCAAAGGTCAATTTATTTCCAGGACAGAATGATCTGCTCCATCTCCTCCAAAATGAAAGATCCAAATTTAATCATAGCAATAGATGAACTAAGAAAGTTTTTGTTACTATCTATGAGGTTCACACTGAACCAAACTTGGGGGAGAAGGAAAAGTGGAGGAAAAGTGGACTTGTTAAGGCAATATTGGCTACTGTGACGTATAAACTGAAAGTGTTTTCCTCAACAGAAATTAACTTCTTACTCTAGAATCCGTAAGTAGCAAAGGTAGACTATGTTCTATGCATCATTCCAAGACACAGGTTATGAGGGGTTTTCTTTCCCATTTTTAGTATGTGTTTCCCCAGGTGTCAACATTCAACCAGCAGGCAGAGAAGAAGAGAGGAAAGAGAGGATTGTGCGGGGGGTTCAGAGTTCCAGGACTGAGGGGCCTAGGATTGTGACTTTCTGCTATGTTCACATTGCCCGATCTAACAGTGAGGGAAAAGAGATGCAATCATATGGTCCAGTTGTGTACCATACCTTTGAAGTTAGGAGGGACAGACTGGGGAACAAGCAGTCAGTTTCTGCACAAGAAGGACTCGGCCAGAATTTTTTTTTCCTTTTTTAAAACTACAAAACAAGTATGACATTGATTTTATTCAGCATCTTTTATATATAGGATTCAGAACTATATGAGAATCATATCTCAAGAGAGAAAATGAAAACATCATATAGTATTATGATAAAGGTAAAGAAAATTGCATAATATTCTTGCAGATACCAACCACAATGCTTAGCAGTATGGCATTCAATAATTTCCCTCTTTCATCTTTCAGCTCCTCACCCCTTTCACCAGATCAGCAATCTTATGCAAGCACATATAGCTATGGAGGAGGGTCCCACTATTTTTCAAAAGACCTCTCAGGTCACTATTCTTATCCTGGAAGTATGGCCGAAAGTGACCCGGAGAAATAGCTCTGAGGGCATGTCCTATTCCCCCGCTCTGCTCTAAACAGCCTCTCTGGTCCCTAGTTAGTGAGCTCCTGCCTTATACTAGGAGCACTAGTACAACCCTAAAGTAGCTCTGACCCCCTTGGGATCTTTACGGTAACCTAGCGAAGACAGACTTGCTTGGATTTTAGAATCAGAAACATGTACTGATGTCATCACAGCCATTGTCTTCAAGGAAGTAGTTAATGCAATGCCTAGGAGAAAGATCAATAAACATTACCTGGAAGGGACCACATAGTAAACATTTGGGGTTTGCAGGTCACCATCTCTGTCTCATATCATTTCTGTGTGTGTATTTTCTTCAACCATTTAAAAATGGAAAAAACCACTGTCACCTCATGGACTATACAGAAACAGGTACAGGCTGGATTTGGCCTATAGGACACAGTATCTCAATACTCCACAGCAGACAGACCAGAAGAATTTCAGCTCTAAACATCCCAATCACAAAAGAGTGCTGACAGTTCTAAGGAGATGGGAAAGCTGGATGTTGGAGAAGACACGGTCACTCTAAAGGCTCCACGTAGAGAGCAAAAGAGGGAGAGAAAGCAGCTACCAGAGAGGGCAGCTGGAGGTGAGATGGAGCCGCCACTGGCAAGGAAGGGACATTAAGTTTTCGGGAATTCTACAAGCCTAATGTTAAACAGCTGTTATTTTGAAATAAGTAATATGATTATAATTAAGTAATTTATATTAGAGGCAAAGATAATACACATAAGACTCATCTCTTCCTAATTATTTTGCTACACTCTAAACTCATTTAGCTCTTCAGGTTATTTATGTCATACTACTGTCTTCTATGGCTTTACTGAAAAGAACAGTTAACAATTACTTGTTTGATCACTATTGTACGTCTCTATTTGTTTTCCTGAGAAACCACTTTGAAGATATCAACATGTAATACAACCATTGTTAATTTCCTACCACTTTGTAACTGTATTGTTCGTACTGTTCTTACACTAATTTGTGAATGGATGTCTGTTTGTTAACATGTTTTCTTCCTTTATTTTTGAATTTTTTTAAAAGGTTATTTATGTTTACTGCATATGTCTCTTTTGGTAGAAATATATTTTGTTGCTGCACATCTCTTCTCAAATCTATGTTCTGTGATGTGCAGACATCACTGTAGTTTGAAATTGGCTATGGGGACTTTTCTGTTTTGTTCTGTTGGCATTTAGCCAGAGAGCCAGTTGTTAAACATTTACCAGGACACCGCTGCTCTTGTGCAAGCCAGAAACAATGAAATGCAAGATATTAGAAAGCTGCAAAATAATCATCAAGGAAGGGCAAGGGAAGGTATTTAAAGGCAGGAGTACGAAATTTCTGCTGATACCAATCTGTGCTTCTGAAGCGTAGTGGCACTGTGCTACACCTGACTTCTGAAGGAGTACCCAACTGGAACTGTCCCAGTGCCTTGAACCATGCTGCCTCAGTGGCTTTTCAAGCAAGATGCCAGGATCTGATGGCAGGCTTTGCCAAATACTGGTCTTTGGCTAATTATGTGCCATCTTGACTTCCTTTGATTTCCAATCTCATCAGTGACTAAATGGCACAGACTATGCATGTTTTCAACCACAGCAAACAGTGTTCACCTCTCTCCAGTTTTTTCTTCTCTGGATTCATCCACTTACAATGTTTTTTTCTAATCTTAAATCTTTGCTGTTCCTGGACTAGCAGGCACCTTGTCATGCTGTGCTGCATTTGGCTGGTTATCTGATCCTAATCTTCCCGGTCTGGACAGTCCTGCTGAAAGCTCTATCTGAATCTTTCCATTGCATGAGTAGAGATATCAAATCATAAACATGGCTTTTAAGGAAGAGAGGGGAGGACCGGCCTACATATGAAAATTCTGAATGGTGTCTTAACAAGAGATTAACTTTTATGGCTAGATTTACATTTGTAAAAAATATCTTTATAATGAATAGAATGACATTTTCAAAGGGCTTAGAATAAATTAACTGTTATGTTTTAAACAACCTAGTCTAAGAATAATTATAAACAGCAGAAATGAATTAATACATATGTATTATATTTTAGACAGTTTACAGAAGATTAACACAAAGCACAGAAGCCAACAGGCACAAACTCATTTAACTCTTCATACAAATTATTAAACCTCATTCTTGTTTTCTGGCCTGATCTCCACACTGTCATAGATCGGAGATTAGCTACGTCACTAAAAATTCCAACGTTCTTATTCTGAAGGAAACAGTGAAAGCCGAGTATATCATTTACACGTAATTGTAATGATCACAAGAACATTTGGATTTAAAATGGAGAACTGAAATACAGTAAGTTCCCACTTTAAACAACATAATCCAAGCAATAGCCAGGCTTGTTGAGAAAAGAGAAGTTTTACGATATAGGCTGTTATGAGTTAGATCTAAATGTCCCCCCAAATTGTCACGTGTGTGATTAGCCCGTGGGGACCCTAACCGTCCATACGCGAACCCACGGTGAAACCACGGCTGAACGTATTCTTAGAAGATGAAGCCTGATTGGAAGAGGCAGGTCAGCGAGGCGCTGACTGGGCAAGGCCGGTCTCACTCCGTGGCTCCTTCCGTCACTCTGCTCCCGGGCTGCCGCGGCTTGAGCAGCTTTTCCTTTACCACCTCTTCCCCTCACGCCCTTTCTGCCTTGGAGCAAGCCACGGACTGAGTCCTCGAAAAACTCTGACCCAAGTTGTGGGTATTTTGTCCCAGCAATAAGAAAGTAACTGAAACACAACCATAAATCATGTAGTAAAAAACCAACTGACTAGCAATTTAATGATAAGAAGGTAATACTTGAAGAGAAGTTTTATTTTTTTTTGTACTAGTGATTTAAGAAATTGACTGTATCCCCCTTGCCATTTTCTTACTTATAACTTACTTTAAAAATAATAATTAGGAAAAAAGATTTTATGTTCCTTTTCAAGTTCGTTGAATAGTACTTGGACTTGAGAACCCTTTAAAGGATATCTTTTGTTTCTAAACAGTTAACACCTCCTGCTGTGTGACAGTAATAACATACTGTACATACTGCCTTGCTTTAGCAGAGAAACTAAGGAAATATTTCACAGCGCCGACCTTGATGTAGTGAAAGAACAACCGTAACGTGACACAGGAGCATCCCAGGAGCCTTGAGCATTCTAGTTTTGGGGGGCGCTGGTTGTGGACGTTCTACCTGCCAGACAGTGCTGCTGTCCTGGTTTTGGCCATACACTGAAAGCAACAACTTTGCATTACTGCCTGTAATTGTATTCACTTTACAGAATATTAAGTAAAAAACAAACATTGTTTTTCTTCTTGTTAGATTTGCTTTACCTAACTTGTTATAATTTCCAATGGACAGATATGTGGTGTCCACATCCTATGTGTCCTTATTTTAAAATAACCGTCCACATATTTGCCATCTACCCCTCGGTGAGAATATGCTGCCTCCAAACAAAGTAATAGTACAGACAGCTCTGCAAGGGCTTCTGTCTGCCTTTAGTCTGATATGTTCAGTAATCAACACCTTCTCTCCCACCCATGCATGTATACAAGCAGATATTCGCCTCCTCAAACAGTAAATGTCCCTACAAATCCCTGGCACTAAACGTAGCCTTGAGTTTAGGTTTCAGGATATAAATGACTACCTTATAATGTGATATTGATCCATAGAGATGGAGTATTAGAAAACACAATGTCCACTGAATATTAAAATTTATCAGTGCCTATATTCCAAAGGGATCTTTTCTCTTACTTTTTTTGTACAATCAATAACATATATCACACTTCAGAGAGCAGCAATTAAATTAGTGATATAATTTTATGTATCACAATCTTTATTGCAAATGGTACTTAGGACGCATACAAAGATGCATACAGGGCAATAATATTAAAATAGTAGTAAATTAAATATAAGAAAATTGGAAAATAAGAGGGAGTGATACATGTGTCATAATTAGTTTAGTATATCATATCTGAGTTTAGTGCCCTGGAATGGACTTGAGACAGAGCTGAAAGATGAATGGGAGTGAGAGAAGGAAGGCAACAAACTGTTGAATGTTTGTGCAAAATGTGTTATTTCACATGTCTTTTTCTTCCCTTTTGTCCTTCACAAATCCACACCAGGGCAGGTCCTTCAGGCTCTACATTTACTCCATGAGAGCACGTGGGGTGTCTGTGCCGGGACCGTGTGAGAAGGAGGCAACAGGACTTTCCCATTCTGCCTCTGTTTCATTCTAAGTAATGTTTTCTGCTTTGCTGTTTCCCCTCGGTATTATTTAATATTACAGTGTGCCCGAGACGATAAAAGAAGGGACCCAAACCCTTCTATCACACCATATCCACTGCACCCAAAAGGAAACAAAAATACGTTTGTGTTTGCTATAAATCCCACAGTGAGAACTGTAGCCACTGTGAGAGATAGTTTCTCCTCAGGAAGCAGGGTCGTTTTGTGTTATTCTAAAGAGAGGAAAGTTTCATCACAGTTAGAAAAGATATGTAGGTGTGTATATAATATACACATATATAATCTCTTTCCTTTCTCTTCTCCCCTTTCCCCATCAGAAGGTCTGAAGTATAGAAATCAAATGCTGTTTCAAAGAAGGAAATCTTCACAGTGTCATATTCACCCTTTCCTAATGTCACCTCTAGTTTTTCCATTTCTTGAATTTTAATGGTTTCTGTTACAAAATACGGTGTTTTTCAAAGGAACACAGAATAACACATTTCCCTTCAAAAATTGTCACTTCCTTAGCCATTTTTCATTCCCATCATTTTAGGAATGCATGAGAATTCTTCTTACCCACAGGAATTTCCCTACCTGCCACTAGAAATAGGTAATTAAAGGTTTGGCTCTCCTAGGAGCACTGTTCGAAGATCTTTAAATTCTCTGAAAATTGGATTCACACTCAGTTACCAACTTTAGTTCTGCTTCCATTTTGCCCCTCCGGCAGCTATCTTGAGTTCATTTCAACAAAGTCTTTGAAATCCCAAGTCACTCAAAATTTCTTCCGGAAGAAGGGGTCAGTGATCACACCTGCAGAAACTTTTAAAGGAGAAAATCTGCGTGTGTGCTCTTTACCAAGGAGAATTTAAATGCAAATGAGACAAATGAGTTACTTTTCCTTATTTTAACCAGAAACATAAACTAGCTTTTGCTGTGCTGTCTGTATGTGGATGGCTGGAACATCCAGCTCTTTTGGTTTTAGTACACTGATTGGCTAGAAGACACACTGGTGCCATTCAGGACTGAGGACACAGAATGAAGAAATTCTTTAAACTATGTGTACCACTTCTCTGTCTGCAGGATAGATTTTCTGAGCTAAACTAGAAAAATCATTTTATTTGCTCTCTCTTATTTCTTATGAAAAATTTTTCATAGTTCTGCAAGTAAGTCCAACTGTGTCTAGTCCGTTAACTGGTTTCACTGTTTAATTCAAATGGTCTGACTATAATGCCTTTTAGATGTAAATCTTCTTAAGGATTTTCTTTTGCTTTCTGCTGTTCATGGTATTACATAGCTTCACATGTGGGCAATTGCTTGTTACCTCAACTACTGAGCTCCTTTAAAGTGATATTCTCAGATTTATAAAACAATAACAAAAAATAAGCAGAGAAATAAAAAATGGGATAAAAAATCCCACCCTGTAAAGCTATTTCTATAGACAAAAATTGTTTTCAATATAAAGAGAAATCCTGAAAGTGTGCAAATAACCATATAAGGCAGTTTTTATCAAATTAAATAGCCATGAGTCAGTTTAGTTCAGATGTCAAATTGTAACTAGTTAAGAGGAGACAATTTTCATTCAAACAGTGGTCAGGTTTTTGTCAAGACAACTGGAGTCATGTTTCATTTTGTAAAAACCATTATGAATTGAAGCAATTTTTGTTGCTTCCATGAGCACACAAAATTACGCATGTCTATGTGGTACAGTGTGATAATTTGACTCATGAGTACAATATTTAATGGCCAAAGCTTGGTACATAATATTTCTATCTCCTTAAACACCTATCATTGTCATGCACTAGAAATCTTCTAATTCCTCTCTCCTAGTTCTGTATAAAATATGTAACAACGTTTTCAGACCTGCAGTCACCCTGCGGTGCTCCTGGGAGTTTTCTTCCCAGGTAACAGTACATTGGTTCTCACTATTCACCCTTCCTCCCCCCCGACACCTCCCACCGTCCCTTCCTTCCAAGGACCACTATTTCACTCTCCACATCTATTAGCTTCCATATGGAAGTGAGATCATATTGTGTTTGTTTCTCTGTCTCCAGCAAATATTTTTTTCTGTTTTTAACAGTGTGATCATTTATTTATTTTATTAGTATGCATGTTTATGATACATAATAATCAGATTTATCTTGGAAGAACATATATAACATAGTATAATCATTTTTCCTTACCCTTTCTTCACTGCCCCCATCTCTCCTTATCCCCAGAACCTATTGCCAACCTCACAAAGTCTTTCATGTTGCTCTTTATTTAGTTTTAGTTTCTCTCTTTAAGAAAGGTGATCTTGAACCTGTGTCTGATCTTTTTAACTTATTTTAAAAATAAAAGAACAAAAATACATTAACAAAGAGACATCCATCTACAAAATAGCGTAAGAACCATGCAAGCAATACTGAATTACAGCCAAAGTAATAGGAAACTAACAATGATTGTTGTATTACATATTAATATCTTCAAAGTGCTTTCTCAAGAAAACAAATGTAGACATGCAAGATTGATCAAATAATTAATCATTAATTATTCCTTTCAGAAAAGTGATAGAAGTCAGTAATACAACTATGTTAGCTACTCTGTATATACACATATACATAATTTCCCCTTCTCTCTTTTCTCTTTTCCCTCATCCCAGTTGCTCTTTACTTTTGAGCAGTCTCCTTTCATTTCAAAACGTCTATCATACCTCCTAATTTTTATTCTCTCTTTCAGGTTCTTACACTAGTAAGAAAACACTTTGCTTACACATGCTGGTCTGATTTATTTCAATTATGAGTATGGTATACAGTTGTGACCATTTACCTGTAAAAGCCTCGAGATTATCTTTCTTTATAGCTGAATAATATTCCATTATATAAAAATACCACAATTGTTTTTATCCATTCCTCAGTGGATGGACATTTTTGTTGCTGCCACAATTTAGCTATTACAAATTGGGCTGCGATAAACATGGGTGCACATATATCTCTGTGATAGGATCTTTTCGGATCTTCTGAGAAAATACCCAGAAGGGGAATAGCTAGGTTGAATGGGACCTCTAGACCTAGTTTGCTAAGAGTCTCCAAACTGATTTCCAGAGTTTTCACCAGTGTGCATTCCCACCAGCAGTGGAGAAGAGTTCCTATTTCTCCACAACCTTGCCAGCATTTGTTATTAGTTGATTTCTTGATGATAGCCATTCTTACTGGGATGAGATGAAATCTCAGTTGTGTTTTAATTTGCATTTCTCAAATGGCTAATGATGTTGAACACTTTCTCACATATTTATCTGCCATTTGTATTTCTTTATTTGAGAAGTGGGTATTCATCTCAGATGCCCATTTCTGGATTGGGTCTTTGAATTTGGGAGGGGCTGATTTTTTTTAATTCTTTATATGTTCTAGATAGAAGACTTCTGTCCAAGGGACAATTAGTGAAAAATTTTCCCCAATTTGTGGGTTTTCTTTTTATTCTGCTGGTGATTTCTTTAGATGTGCAAAAACTTTTCAGCATTATGAAATCCCAGTTGTTGATTCTTGGAAGTATTTCCTGTGCAATTTTGTTTTTGTTCATGAACTCTCTTCCTACCCCTATGTCTTCAAGACTTTTACCTATTTTCTCTTCCAATAGATTTAGTGTTTCTGTTTTAATATTGAGATCTGTAACCCATTTTGACTTGAGTTTGGTGCATGGTGATAGACTTGGATCTATTTTCAGTCTTCGGTAAGTGGCAAGCCAAATTTTCCAGCACCATATATTAAAGAGGCTATCTTTCCTCCAGTGAGTTTGTTTGGTTTTTTGGTCAAAGATTAGGTGGCTGAGTGTATTTGTGTTTGTGGCTGTTTCTTGCAGTCTGTTCCATTGATCCTCAGGTCTGTTTTTTAGCCAGTACCAGGTTGATTTTATAACAGTAGCTTTGTAGTATAATTTCAGGTCAGGGATTGTAATTCCACCAGACTTGTCTTTGTTGCACAGGATTGCTTTTGCTATTCTGGGTCTCTTCTGGTGTCACATGAATTTAAAGAATGTTTTCTCTAGATTTGTGAGGTATGCTAGTGGTATTTTGATGGGAATTGCATTGAATCTGTACAACAATTTTGGTAGTATGGCCATTTTCACAATGTTGGTTCCCATGAACAAGGAATATTTTTCCATTTACTGAAATCCTCTTTGATCTTTTTTTCAGAGTATTGTAGTTTCTACTGAATATATCTTTACTTTTTTGTTAGATTGGTTCCAAAATATGTCAATTTCTTGGATGCTATTGTAAAAGATATGGTTTCCTTAATTTCTATCTCAGTCTGTTTGTTGTTTGTGCACAGGAATGCTATTGATTTTTGAGTGTTGACTTTGTATCCAGCTACATTATTGAATTTGTTGATTAATTCAAGGAATCTTCTTGTGGAGTTTTAGGGGTCTTCCATGTGAAGTATCATGTCATCTGCAAGTAGTGATAATTTCACTTCTTCCTTTCCTATCCTTATTCCTTGTATTTCTCTCTTTTGTCTAATTGCTCTGGCTAATGCTTCCAGAACTGTGTTGAATAGGAGTGGTAACAGTGGATATCGCTATATTGTTTCTGATTTTAAAGTAAAAGCTTTTAGTTTTTGTCCGTTTAGTGTGATGTTGGCTATTGGTTTGTCATAGACGACTTTGATCAGATTGAGGTAAAGACCATCTATTGCTATTTACTGTAAGGATTTTATCATGAATGCATGTTGGACTTGGTCAAAAGCTTTTTCTGCATCTATTGAGATGATCATGTGATTTTTGTCTTTGTCTCTATTGATGTGGTGTATAATATTTATTGATTTGAGTATGTTGAACCAACCCTGCATTCCTGGGATGAATCCAACTAAGTCATGGTGTATGATTTTCCTGATGATTTGTTGTATTGTATTTGCTAGTATTTTACTGAATTTGCACCTATGTTCATCAGGGAGTTTGGTCTGTAATTCTCTTTCTTGGTTGGGTCTTTCTCTGGTTTTGGTATCAGTATAATACTTGCCTCCAGAAATGAGTTAGGGGGAATTGCTTCCATTTCAATTTCATTTAAGAGTTTGAGGAGTATTGGCATTAAATCTTCTCTAAATTTCTTGTAGAATTCTGCTGTGAATCTATCAGGGCCAGGACTTTTCTTTGTCAGTAAGTTTTTAATCATGTTTTCAGTCTCATTAACTGATATTTAGTTGTTCAGGATTTTTATATCTTCTTGATTCAACTTTGGTAATTCATACATATCTAGGAATTTTTCCATTTCTTCTGAGTTTTCTATCCTATAGGAGTAGAGATTTTCAAAGTAGCATTAATGATCTGTTAAATGTCAGTAGAATCTGAGTGATTTCATTCTTTTCATTCCTTATTGCATGAATTTGAGATTTTTGCTTTCTTTTTTTTTATAATGTTGGCTAGGGATTTATCAATTTTATTTACTCCTTCAAAGAACCGACTCTTTGATTCATTTATTTTTTGTAGTGTTTTCTTCATCTCAGTTGCATTAATTTCTGCCCTGATCCTTATAATATCCTCCCTTCTTTGGGCTTTGGCCTTGACTTGTTCTTCTTTTCCTAAAGGTTTGAGGTGCAGCATTATGCTATTTATTTGTCCTCTTCTGCTTTCTGTGTGTGAATTCAGCACTATAAATTTCCCTCTGAGGACTGCTTTCATTACATCCCACAGGTCCCGGTAAGTTGTTATTTATATTTTCATTTGTTTTTAGGTATTAATTAATTTCTTCTTTATTTTCTTCTGTAACCCATTGGTTGTTGAGGAGGTTTTTATTTAATTTCCAAGTGTTTATGGAGTTTTGGGTAGTCTTTTGGTCATTACTTTCCAATTTCATTGCCCTGTGGTCAGATAATATGCATGGGATAATTTCGATTATTATGTATTTAGTTAGATATGCTCTATGGGCTACAGTGTGGTTTGTTTTAGAGAAAGTCCCATGTGCAGCTGAGAAAAATGTGTATTCTGATGTTGTGGGGTAGAACACTCTATACACATCTACTTAATCCATTTGCTCACAGATTTGGTTCAGATCTGGTATTTCTTTGCTGATTTTTTGTCTAGTTGACCTGTCTTTTGGTGTCAAAGAGATGTTTAGGTCCCTTATTACAATAGTGTTATTAATTATTTGGTCTTTCATGTTTGTTAAGATTTATCTCATATAGTTTGGTGCTCTGACATTTGGTACATACATGTTCATCATTGTTATCTGTTCCTCTTGCAGTTTCCCCAACGAGTATGTAATGACCTTCTTTATCCTTGTGATTATTTTTGGTTTGAAGTTTACATTGTCTGCAAACATACTAGCTATGACTGCTTTTTTCAGGGTTCTTGTTTTTCATCCTTTGAATTTCAGTTTATGAGTTTTGTTGGGAGTTAAATGTGTTTCCTGTATACAGTATATTGTTGGATTTCATTTCTTAATCCACTCTGCCAGTCTGTTTCTTTCGACTGGTGAATTGAGGCCATTTACATTAATGGTTATAACTGATATGTTTTGACTTATCATTATCGTGTTATTTATTTGCTGTTGGTTTCCTACTTTTTCTACCTGCTTAACTGCTTTCTCTGTCAGACAGTTCCTTTCTATTGTTGTTTTTGAAATTGTGGTCATTTTTTTCTCTGTTTAGAATATCCTTGATTACTCTTTGTAAGGTTGCTTTGGCACTCATGAAGTTCTTCAGCTGTTCTTTGTCATGAAAGTATTTTATTTCTCCATTAAATTTGAAGGATAGTTTTGTAGGGTACATCAATCTTGGTTGGAAGCTGTTTTGTCTTAGGAACTGTAATACTTCACTTGAAACTCCTCTTGATTAGAGGGTTTGTGTAGAGAAATCTGCTATGATTCTGATGGGCTTTCCCTTATAGGTGATCTGTTTCTTTTCTCTAGCAGCTTTTAATATTCTGTTCTTTTGCTGGAGATATGGGATCTTGATTATTACATGTCTAGGTGTAGTTTTATTATGGTTATGACTAGTAGGAGCTCTATATGCCTCATTTACCTGTATCTCAGGTTCCGTTTCCATGCTTGGGAAATTTTCTGCTATTTTTTCTGCAAATATTCTTTTTATGTCATTTGTGTCACCTCCTACTGTTTCATTGACTCCTACTAGTCTTGTTATTTCTCTTTGCCTCGTCTTGCAACTGTTGATTGATTTTTCCTGGTTCTTTGTTGATTTTAAGAGATTCTTTCTTTTACAATTGCTAGCTGCCATGCTGTCTTCAAGACTGAAATTCTATCTTCAGCTTCATTCAAGCAGTTTTCCCAGCTTTCAGTGAAAGTTTTGATTTCCTGGGTATCTCTTGTATCTGTTATATGAGTTCTATTTCATTCCTATATTGTTCATTTAATGTTTCAATAAGTTGCCTATGCTCATCTACTTTTTATATGCCTTCTTTAGATGTGCTGAGCAATTCTTTCATTATTGTTGCCATTTCATTTTTTACCTGAGAGATTATTTCTGATCTGATGCCTTCTGTGGCCTGATGGAGTTGTTTCTTTACTTCCATTGCAATCATTTCAGCAATTTCAGGTGTGTGTTTACCAAGTTCTCTTATGTCATTGTCTCCTGGACTTGTTCTGTGTGGGGTGGAGTTCTGAGATTGCATTTTAGTCCTTTGTCTTATCATGTTTGATGCTGGAGGCAGAGCACTCAGCCTCCCTCTTCCCTGGCAGCTCAGCAAATGTTGCTAGCATCCCTAGTTCTCTTTGTGGTCAGCCTTGCCTCTCAGTATCTGCTGAGATGCACTGCTTAGTCTGGGTCTTCTAGGAGATGATGAAGTGCACCTAGTTCTCCCAGGTCTCAGATGCGAACCACTATGTTGGCCAATCACAGACTGTCTGATTCAGTGTCCCCTGGCAACTCAGGGCACACGTATGACCCAGAAGTGGCTGCACTGTTGGTGTGGTCATGGACCACTTGGTCCTGTGTACCCAGGCAGTTCAGGGGACAGGCAGAGCCCAGACATCTACCACAGTGTCAGTAGTTCGTGGACTGTCTGATTCTGTATCTCCAGGCAGCTTGGGGTGTGTACAGGAGCCAGATGTGGGCTGCATTGGCGGTGATCATGGACCACCTATTTCTGTGACATCTGGGAGGTCAGGGCATGCCCAAAGCCCAGAAGCCAACTGAGGTGTCAGCATTTCATGGACTGCCTGCTGTAGTACTTCAGGACATGCTCAGGGAGGGCCCATATGCAAACCCTGGTGTTAGCAGTTTGTGAGCCTTCTGAGTTAGAATCTCCTGTCTGCACCAGGTGCACAGAGGGTGGAGACATAGACTGTAATGGTGGCAGGGTCATAAGTTGCCTGCTCTACCCCCAGGAAGTAGATGGGGAATCCTGTGTCTGAGTTATTTCTGTTAGCATTATGGTCTGAAGAGGCATAAATTTTCCTACAAATGACTCAAATTTAGCCTTCTTTAAGACTCAGTAGTATTCTATTATGTATGTATGGCACATTTTCTTTATCCACTTATGTGTTGATGAGCCTCTAGGCCACTTTCATGATTTAGGTATTTTGACCTATGCTGCTTATAAATATAGGTATACACATATTACTGTGATGTGATTTCTTTAACTCTGGGAAATCCTCACAAAGGTGTAGCTCAGTCAAATGAAATTCCTAGTTTTAGTTTTCTGAGGAACCAACATAATGATTTTCATAGCAGTTGTCCTACTTTCTATTCCCACTAAAAATGTAAAAGGATCCCATTTCCCCACAACTTCCCAAGATTTCTTGTTTTTTGAGTTCTTGATGATAGTCATTCTTTCTGGCATAAGAATCTCTGTTATTTTGATTTGCATTTCTCTAATAGTCAAAGATGTGAAAGCTTTTTTCTGTACTTATTGGCTATTTATATTTCTTCTTCTGAGAAGTGTTCATTCAGGGAAAGCCCAAATGCAAACCCTGGTGTACTAGAGCAGGCAGTACATGAAATGCTGACACCTCAGTTCACACCTCAGTTGGTAATTTTTGACTGAGTCTTTTGTTTTGAGAGGTCTAACTTTTTGAGGGTTTTATATATTTTAGATATTGGTCCTTTGAGGAATAGCTAGCAAAAATTTTTCTCTGATAGTTTGTCTCCCCACTGTGTTGGTTGTTTGCTTTGCTGTGCACAAGTTTTTAAATTTGATATAGTCCTAGTGGTTGCTTCTTGATAATTTTTCTCATGCAATTGGGGTTCTGTTCTAAAAATCTGTACCTATCCCTTTCTCTTCCAGAGTTGTACCTATTTTATCTTCTAACAGATTTACTTATTTTACAGAACACTGTTTCTGTTTTAATATCCACATCTTTGATCCATTTTGATTTTATTGTATTACTTGTTGATAGATACATGTCTCAAGTCAATTTTCTGTATGTGTGTAAGAAGTTTTGCAAGCACCATTTGTTAAAGAGGCTGTCTTTCCTTCAGCATATATTTTTTAACCACTTTGTTAAAGATCAGGTGGCTGAATGTGGCTGTGGCTGTTTCTACATCCTCAATTCTGTTCCTTTAATCCATATATCTCTTTTTGTGCCAGTACCATTCTGTTTTATCACTGTAGCTTTGTAATATAACTTGAAATGTGGGACTGTGTTGCCACCTGCTCTGCGCTTGTTGCTCAGGATTGCTTTGGCTATTCTGAGTCTCTTCTAGTTCCATATCAATTTTAGGATTTTTTTTAGTTCTGTGAAGAATACTGTTGATGTTTTGATTGTAATTGCATTAAAATCTTTATATCATTTTTGATAATATGGGCATTTTGACAATATTGGTTCTGCCTATCCAGGAAGAGGGAATATCATTCCATTTTTGATAGCCTCTTCCATCTCTGTTTATTGAGTACTAGAGTTTTCATTACAGAGATCTTCCACCTCCTTTGTTAGGTTAATTTCTACTTAATTTTTTGAAGCTACTGTGAATGGAACTGTTTTCCTGATTTCTTTCAGGGAAGTTCACTGTTTCAGTTAACATAATGCTCCTCAATTCCATCCATGTTGTTGCAGTGACAATACATAATTTTCTTACGTGGCTGAATAATAATTCCATTGTGCATAAGTACTGCAATTTCTTTATCCAACCATCCATCAATAGATGAACCCCTCAGTTGAGTTAGTACCTTGTCTGTTGTGCATAGTGCTGCAGTAAGCATGCGAGCACAGGTATCTCTTTGACAGACCGATTTAATTTCCTTTGGATATGTGCTCAGGAGTGGAGTACCCGGATCATACAGTAATGCTATTTTTAGTTTATGGCTGAATCTCCATACTGTTTTCCATAATGGCCATAATAATTTACATTCCACTAACAATGTATAAGAGTCCCCTTTTTCTCTTCATCCTTGTTAGCATTTTTATTAGTCTTTATTATTATAATAACTATGCTAACTTGAAAGAGATGATATCTCACTGTGGTCTAATTTGCATTTCTTTGGTCATTAGTCATCTTGAGAATTTTTTCATGCATTTTGGACCACTTTTGTGTCTTCTTTTGGGAAATGTGTATTTAAGGAAGTTTTTTAAATTTTTCATTATTCCTACTTTTTTTCTTCCTTTCATACTTTACATTGCCCTTACTCCCTCCATTCCACTTACTTCCTACTCCCACAGTTACACATCTTTGTTGATTCCACTGCATTTACATCCCACCCTTCTTCACAGAAGAATAGAGGCCCACCTTGACTATAATGATGATTCTGGGGTTTCAAGAGTTGTTTATCTCAGACCACCCCAGTCACTGAGGATGGTCCAGAAATGTCCTTACACTCCATGGATCCATGAATTTTCACTGTAGGAAAGACTATTTCCTGCAATTATTCAGCAATGTAGATAAGACAGGGCCAATATATTTTAACATTTAACTGTGAGCAAATTGGAGCTCAAAACTGGTGATAAAAAAAAAAAACTGGTGATATAATAAAAAACATTTCAACATATTTGCAGTATACTTAGCCCCATATGGGCCCTTTGTATCAATGAGAGGGCAAATTTTCTAAATGGCTTAGCTTATTTTCAGAAAAGACAGATAGCATTTAAGTAATTTAAGAAAACTGCCTGGGTGTCATTTGCCTCAGCTATAACTCCCATACAGAAGGAAAGAAAAGAAAAATGTTTTAGTTTCTGACATGATTCAAAGAGGATCAGGAGAACATTTTTTCATTAACCTTTACTTTTGCTTACATATATGGGAAAGCTATACATGACTGAATGAAAAGGAAAGGAAAATATAGTTTGAGTAAACATTTACATTTTCATTTTCTCTTAATTTCTTGAGGCCCATTGCATGCTTATCAAGGCGTGTAACAGCTTTAAGTTAACAATGCAACAATGCGTCGTTAAGTTTACACCAGATGTTCCTGTTCTGGCACCTATTACAGGGAGCCCTCAACTTGCCTGTCAAGGGAAGGAAAAGAATGTGTGTTCTCCTTTAATAACTAACACTAACCCATCAAAACAAGAAACAATAACAGAAAGATTCTGACATGTTGCTTTGATAAAATAGTTCCGAGAAACTCATTAGTGTAACAGGGTACAGATGAACCAACATACCTACTCCTCAGCCATATTCTTCAGGAACTTAGTAATAAAGACACTCAGCAGAAGGGTACGCCTAAGGACTGAACTGCTGATGCATTGCAAATTGATGGGCGCATTGACTGGCCTTGTGAATCACAAATAGAGAGGACTTGAGAGTTCGATGAAATTGACAGCAAAAAGTACCAGCAAGCCCATTCAGAAAATGGGTGATACGTGTTTTGGAGGATCATAAACCAAGAAGATACAAAGAAAGTCGGAGCAGATGGCTATAGGGGCATAAACATTCTAAAATGTTTTTTTTAAAGGAGTTTCTTATTGGAGATGTGCATTTGGATCTTGGAATGGATTAAAAGTGATGGAGTTGTAACTAGCTCTTTGCTTTTTTTTCTGTCTGTTTAATTTACCTCCCAGAGAGCAGTTACTTAAATGGGCTTTCATAGATCCACTGCAGCAAATCTGGTGAAAAGATTACACATTCCCCTGTGGCCGATAGATTTATAGATATCTCTGCAGATCAAATCTCAGCCTAGAAAAGTGGTATGGGGAGAGGGGAATGCACAGGAATAAATGTGCGTGTAAAACTCAAAGCGTGACTTAATTGCATCAAATTAATTGAAGCAAGTCTGTGTACCTGCTTGACAGGGAATTTTAATGAATTCTGGATTGTAAATGTTTAGAAATAACACAGATGAAAATCGCCTTGAATGCTGAAATGTTCCATGTGGTTTGCCCTCTGCAAGGGAAAATGGTCTCTTTTACCTAAACTGATAAATTCAAAGTTTACTCAGGGAGAAAAAAAATCAGAAATAATAAAGTTTAGAGGAGCTATAAAAATTGCTTTGAAATATGTAGAGCGCACGTTTTCAAGGCTGATGTTTTGCCCACCTACAATTTATGGATGAAGTTTAGATCTATATAATGCTACAGCATGAAAATGACTTCTAGGAAACTTTGAAGGTGGAATATTTGGTGTTTTACTTTCCTTCTTTAATTTTTCTTTCCTCCTAATGTCTCTTATAAATGAAAATAAAGAATATTAGAGTTTTGTTAATATTATATTAGTGAATTGAATTTCTAAACTCAGCAACGAAATGCAAAATTCCTCTGTTAGGTAATACCAAAGATCTTTTACACAGCTTGTCAAAGTGGTGTTTGCTTCAGGTGACTCTGGATCCCATTGAAAAGAAACTAGGAACTGAGTTGGTGATGGCAAGAATCAAACTTCCCACAGATCCTTCCAGCATGATGCATGATGGGATAAGTTATAAACACCACAGAGGATTTCTGAACATGCCATTTGCTACCTAGGCTATCGAACTGTGATTCCTGTAATTGTGAAAAGAAATTTCTGTCTTTGAGTGAGTGATTTTTTTGGGGGGGGGTTCAGTACCAAGATAAAAATAAAGAAATTAGCATATACAGTACATATTATAGGTGTAGTTGCTTCTGCAAAAAAAAATTAACTATCCTAGGTGTTTGGGGACCTTTTCTGAATTCTGTTGGTTTAAATGTATTTGGAAGATTATTATTCTGAGTACCTGGGACTGGGATACTGAAAAAAATGGCATAGAATAAAATGAGGTCAGAACATCATACATGCATATATATGCATATATATATATATTTAAATCATACATACTGAAAAACCATAAATCTCAAGTGAATAGCTTGATGAATAAGAAGAAAATGGCCATACAACCACCAATTAGATCTAGAAATAGAACACTACTGTCATTCAAAAAGCTTCATCTTTATCCATAAATGTAACCATCAGTCTGACTCCTATCATAATTGATTAGTTTTATTTTTGAGCTTCATAAAAATACCATCATGCATTATATTTCCTGTGTGCTTATATATAAACTCTACATTATATTCATGGGATTATTCCATGCAATAGTTTTCCTTGTCCATTTTTGTATAAGTTTCACTGAATGAATATACTACAATTTATTTATCTGTACTAATTTTTAAGTTTATTTTATGCGTTGCCATTATTAGGGTATTGTGAACAATGCCTCAAGAACATTTTTATACTTATTGAATGTTTACATAGAAGTAGAGTTACTGAGTGATAGGTATATGCATGTTTAGCTTTAGTAGACAAAACTACAGTTTTCCAATATGGGTTATACTAACTTACAGTTCTACCATCAGTATATGAAGTCTTCTTGTTTAACATTATTGTGTGTTCAGGGTACTTAAGTTTCAGCCATGCTAGCTGCTCTGTAGGGGTATCTCAGTGGTTTATCTTCTCTGATGACTGATGAAGTTGAGCTTAAGATCATAAAAATATTCTTGTACATTATATTCTAGACACTTTAACACTTCATTTTCACATTTAAACCAATAGTCCACCTCAAACTGGTATTTGTGATGATCAGGGTATGTGTTTTCACATTAAGAATATTCAATTCGCTCAACATTGTGAAAGAGAAGATTTCCTTTTAGATACATCTAGACAATACTTCTTTATCATAAGTAGAAGGGACAATGGAATTGCATTACAGCTATGTACCAGTTTAAAATCAATTAACATTTTTATAATAATGAAGTTTCCAGTGCCAAGATTGGACTTATCCTTCAATTTTAGTCTCTTTTTTACTTTTCTCAAAAATATTTAATGATTTTTTTGGTTTAGAGGATACGAATTTGTATAAGATTTGCTCATAGGTATTGGAAGATTTTGTGCTATCATAAAAGATATTTTTATCTTTTTTTTTGCTTATGTAGAGTGATATATGGCAACCTTGATGAAGTCATTTTCTAATTTTAATAGTAATCTGAGACTCATTTGCATTTTTGCACGAACAGGCATATCAACTGTGAATAATCATAGTTTTCCTTAATCATAGTTTTTCTTCATTTTCAAATCTTTCTAAATATTTTTATTGCTGCATATGTGACACTCAGGCATGACTATGTCAATTTGATTGGCTTGGGTGTTACCAGGGGTTTGACAGAGCACACTTCTGCCTGTGTCTGGATGGATCACTGAGGGATACCACTGGGTACTCTGCCTGTTCCCTAATCGCTTCTCCGCTTCCCAGCGTCCAAGAACTCAACAGCTTTGCTCTGCCATGCCCTTACACCACAATATTCCTGCCTTTGGGCTTCCTTATCGTGTACTGAATCATCTGAAGCCGTGAAATGAAACTTTTTCTCCTTTAAATTAAGGGTACTGGATATTGTGTCCCCACGAAGGGTAAGCTCACTAATACAGCATATTGGTTATACAGAACAGCAGGTTTCATTTCAGTATATTGGTACATACATATAACAATATAGTGTGATGATTTCCAGCCCTCCGTTGCCCACCATCATCCCTCTTTCCTTCCTCCTCCTGATCTCTTTCCTCTTCTGTTAGCATCTCTTTCACTTTCATGTCAGTTTTCCCCCCTGGATTCCATCTATGAGAGAAAACACATGGTGCTCTCCTTTCTGAGACTAGTTACATCATATATCACAGTGATCTCAAATCCCATTCATTTCCTGCAACACGATAAGATTTCATTCTTCTTTGTGTCTGAATAAGACTCTCTTTTGTGGGTTTCACATTTCCACATTCTTTTATTTTAATTGCTTCATTCTGCTGCCAACAAAATTTTGAAACAAAGTAGAAATGTTTGCCCTCCCCCGGTGGGGAGGGAAAGGGAGCAGGAGGAAAGCTATACTGTACCAATACATGTCATTTTCTTAGGTTTTAATAGATACTTTTATTAAGAAAAGCCCTTTTATTTCTAGTTTGCTAAGATCATGAATGTGTATATAACAAAGGTTTGACCTCTATGAGATAAACATTATTTTTCTCAATTATTCTGTTAAAGTGATGAATTGTATTGATCTTTGAATGCTAAACCAATGTCATGTTTCTTCCATAAACTAAGTTTTGTCATGATGAACCATCGTCCCTCATATATGCCACTTTATATGATTTTCTAACATTTGGTTTGAGATTTTTTCATGTTTAAATTCTTGAATAGAATAGGCCATGAATGACTTATTTTTGCTACTTTCATATACTTGTAAAGTGCTAATTTTAAGGCTAATTTGGTCTCTAAAACGAATTGCAAAGTGTCCCTTTTCTTCAACGCCCTAAAAACAATGTGGAAAATTGGATTTCTTTCTCCCTTACATGTTTGGAAGAATGTTAGAGAAGCTATGTTAGTTTTCTAAAGTTAGCTGTGAAGTTTCTAAAGATTTATGTTTGCATATTTCACATGCTTAATTTTTCAGTAGAGTATTATAATGTCCCATCAGTTTCTAAATTCAGGTACCAAGAGTGAACGAATCAGGGGAAATGCTCTGCTACGGTGCACAGCCCTGATGAGGTTTAGCTTTAACAGAGTACGCCAACCTGCGCAACGGAGTCTGGTGATAGGTACCACCCTGAACCTTCTGAACTATTATCCCAATCAAACCACTTAAATAGCCTCTCGTGTAGCAGTTTTTATAAATTTGGCCTATTTTCCACCCTTATCTGACCAGTCTTAGGGTACCAGAAAAAGTCAAAATATAGATTGTGATTACGAAGGAAAAGCAAATGTATTCCAGTTAGAACCAGTATCTAAGAAAAGTGTTTTTCCACTGCTAATTTTTAAAATAATGGTGAGCGACTGAGTACTTTCATTTTAAAGCCTGCAGTTTGCTTGATAGAAATGTTCAAAACTTACATTGTTTTCAAATATAATGTTTGTTAAATTTTCTCACCGTGGGAGTTTTCTCTTTCTACTGCTATTAAAATGTCATTTGTGGCTGTCTACTCTTTTCCAGTTAAGAGCTAGATTTAATAACTTTGAGTAAAATTGGCTAACAGTAGTTGTGAGGTCAAATTGGTTCCATTATAGGAGTACATGAAGCTACATTAAAGGTTCCAGAATCCAGATCAGAGACAAGCTGCCTCCACTTTATGCTGCTATAATGCAGAATTGAATTATTTATAAAATTAGCTGTTGGCTGGGCGTTTTGTGACACTTCCAAGTGGAGAAATGTGAAATTACTTAATTTGTACTTGCTTTTGGACTAGTAATTTCATTTGAATAGATAACCCTGGACTGCCGCATTGTTTTTTGATTAGAATTCTTCATTTTTAGACAATGACTGCAAAACAATTCATCTGATCTTGAGTTTCTTAATCATCAGTCCCTGATAATCAATGACTCAAAGAAGAGGGTAGTTTAAATGTTCAAGTCTAAATCTAAATGTGACATGACGTCCATGTTTAATTGCAGTCTGTTCACATTTTAAACACTATTTTGCTAAATAGCAAAGAATTTGAGTAGAGACAATTTCTGGAAACATTCTTTTTTTTTATTTTAAAAGTAAAAGAACAAAAACATATTAACAAACAGACACACACAAAGTAGCATAAGAATAGTACAATCAAAACTGAGTTACAGACAAGGTGACATGGAATCAACAATGGTTGCTGAATTACATATTGATAACTTCGAAGTGTATATTCAGGAAAACAGAAACAGACATGCAAAATTGATCAAACAAATAATCATCAACTATTCCTTACAATAAAGTGACCTAAGTCAGCAGTACAACTAAGTTAGATATGCTACATATACATACATACTTACTTACATACATAGATAATTATCCCTTCCTTCCTTTTTCGTTTTTTTTTTTTTTCTGGAAACATTCTTTACATGCCCCTGAAACAGGTGCTAGGACATAAGATTATGTGTTTGATATTTTTAAGAAACATTTAATCCATTATTTTTGCTTTTTAGTGTTTGTAAAGGAAAATTGCTTTCCTAAATATAGGAAGACATGGGACAAAAATATTTGTGATAAAATTATAAAATAGCACCAAAATTATGATCAAGTTCCAAACCCCTGTGTAACCTTACCATTGATTTGAAGAACTTCCTTTATTACCTGACAAGCTTGCTCATTCTGGACATTTATTTCGATTTTGTTGGGCTTTCAGCCATGCCTATAATGTTGCTGAGGAGTAAAATATCTTTTATAACCAGAATCATAAATCTTTCTTATAACCATGAGACTATATCTTTACAGCCATATATCATTTTAGTTACTGTCAAAAAGTGCCATCATATCACATTACAAATTAGAAAACTGAAAGACAACGCGTGGCTGACAATACCTACTGGTGCAGGCGAGGAAAATAATTATCCTTTCTGATAAACAAAAATTTTCAATTACAAATATTTTTATATAAATATAAATTATTTGAATAGATGCTTTAGCCACATTTTGAAGGAATAGCTAGGTTAACATTAGGAGATAAAATAAATATATTTATGGAAAAGTACTCATTCAAATAAAAAACGCTTAAGAAAGCTACAGAAAAGAAGAAAATGGACCTTTTCTCTTATGAGGGAGTGAAAGAAAAGGATTACCTTTTTTAATTTCAGTCTTCCACCCCAGGATTTAACATACAGTCAGTGATGAGATAATTTGTGAGTTTCTTCTGGGCAAGACTGATTATCGTCTGGATGGTCAGCCTGTGCCTTCAGAGACATTTTGAAGTATGGCTCTTGCTGAGTTACTCCTCCTTGGCAAAGAAAATAAAAATGTTGATAAGTAGAACTCATTTTTTATTAACATAGTTTAACCTTGGGGTATGTTTTGTTGAAACTCTCTTCCTTTCAACTTTTTGTAGCCTTAACTATATTTTTAAAGCATCTCCCTTCCTTAAAATTCATCACATTTGCTGTATCTTGATTGTGTTGTTCTGAATGAAAATCGTGTGCCATAAAACTATAGGGGATGTTACCCATTGCATTTCATATATCATACCTGCATGCATGGAAGAGCTTTCATATCAACTGGGGCTTTGAGTGAGGGTAGTGGAAAGAGCTTTTGTATTCTTTGTCCTTTTGCCATTAGATATATTCCCTACCTTCCCCTGCTTTACCTTGTAATAGATGCCCTAAACATAGAAAATCCTATCAACAAGGCTCCTGTGCCAGTTGGCTTCCAGTTAGGTTTAGCCAATGAGAAATACTGGAAGGAGGATGCCAAAGGAAAAGAGAAGCCATGATATTTCTCTTCCTCCCCCTGTGCTTTGGGGTGCTCTTGACTTCAGCTGCTGTCCCTCTGTGGCTCCTGCTTCTCCCGCGTGAGCCACTGTGGATCTATCTGCCCCTGAGGAGCCCCTCCCTCAGGCTTTGGAGCTCTATGCTTTTGCCTCTCCAGCCATAAGAAGAGTTGTGATTTCTTGAAGCTTCTCATGTCTGAGCTGCCTCACCTTCTCTGCACGCCCTTTTAGTCCCCTAAGACCTTTATTAGTGTTTTATTTTATTTGGATTAACATGTGGAATTGTACATATTAACGTGTGCATACTGTGATCAAATCAAACCTCTCTTTTCTTGCCCTTCCCCAATTCTTTGTAACCTCTGGGAGTCACCATTTTACATTGAGGTTGGATTTTTAAGCTTCCACATATGAACCAGAACATGTGTTACTTATCTTGCTGTGTTTGGTTTATTTCACCTAGCATTATGGCCTCCAGTTTTATCCATTTTGTTGCAAATAATAGGCTTCCTTTCTTTTTTATAGCTGAATAATATTCCATTGTGTGTATGTACCACGTTTTCTTTATCCTTTAATCGGTTGATGAGCATGTAAGTGGATTCCATATTTTAGTTATTATGAATAGTGTTTCAATCAGCATGAGTGTGTATACATTTTTAAAAGAAGTACAAACGGTCAACAAATGTTTGAAAAATGGTATCACTATCAGGGAAATGCAAATCGAAACTACAGTGGGATATCCTCTCACTCTAATTAGAATGACTGTTAACAAAAAACGTATATTCTGGCAGGGAGGTGGTAGAAAGAGAACAATCAATACTGTTGGTGGAGGTATGTATTAGCATAGCCATTATGAAGAATAATATGGAGATTCTCAAAAGATAAAAATTGTTCTGCCATATGATACAGCAACCCCACTTCTGGGTATATATCCTGTAACATCTCACGGCTAGGCTTTCTCCTATTATTTCCAAGTTCCGATAAAAGTACTAGGCCCATTCCTCTTGATTGGTCCTGCTTCCAAAGCCTTTATTGAACCAGAAGGAATTTGAAGTCTCAGGAAAGGGAGAGGAAAAGGGAAGGATCCGAATTTATACAGCTGCACGAAAACTCTTAAAGAAAGGAGAATAAGGATAAGACTAATGCTTACAGGCAACACACGCACACACGCACGCGCACACACACGCACACACACACGCACACACGCACACGCGCACACACGCGCACGCGCACGCACGCACACACGCACGCACACACGCACGCACGCACGCACGCACGCACGCGCACGCACGCACGCACACGCACACACGCACGCACACGCACGCACACGCACACAAACGCACACACACGCACACATGCACACACACGCACACATGCACACACACGCACACACACATGCACACAAACGCACACACACACACAAACGCACACGCATGCACACATACACGCACATGCACACACGTGCACACACACACACACACACACACACACTAACTGAAAAAAAGGCACTTAATCCTCCATGCCAAAGTGATCTTTCCTAATACCTGCTCTATTTTAAGTCAAATGTTCAAACAGATGGATGTGGAATAGTAAGTATCATCATTTTTCCATCAAAGTCCATGTTCAGGCTTTATTTTCCTCTCTGGTTTTCAAAAGATTCAAGATAGATCCAGATTTGGTAATGACTCAGTCCCTGATTGTAGTGGGAAGTTAATGAAGTCAGTGATATGTACTTGGAAAGCCTGAACCTCCCACTGAGAATTAATTTTGTTTGTCCATTTCCTCATGCTCATCGTGGTCATTAGGCTTTCTGCTGTTTGGCACTTGAGATATTGTCTTTTTACTTATGGATTTTCTTATACAGGATTCATAGCTGAAAGAATCCACATCTAAAAACTACTGTGTGGTTTTCTAATGGTCACAGTATGTGGACACTGGGCCCTCTGCAAAATTAAATGTCATTTGGTAGAAATTATACTGTGTAATTTATAACCAACCTAACTATTCTTTATTGATAAGAAAATCGTGGTGTGTGTGTGTGTGTGTGTGTGTGTGTGTGTGTGTGTGTGTTTATACATATGGGCCAGGAGCGGAAGTCAGGCCTAGTGGTTTTACTATAACTGTCATTTTCCACTGAAGGACATGAATTGATCCGAAATTCAAACCATTCTTATAATAAGAAAAAAGCATGCTAGGACTTAGTTGTAATTCAAATGAGAAAACCCGGACCATGTGGTAATCTGGGCCACATGCTTCCATCTCTGTGGCGACTGTGTTTACCAAATCGAGATCTAAAGCATGTGTTATGGCAAAGAACTTCCTTTCAAAATGTTCTTAAATATTTTTATATAATCATTCCTATAAGAGTGCAAAACTTCAGTCTTACGCACATTTCACAATTGTATTTTTGGATAAAATAAAATTTTTGAAAATACAGTTAGTTTTATAACAGCCCTGACATTGACTCACATTTTATGTGTTCCTCATTCTCCCAAGAGACAATCTCATTTGTTGCTGTTGTGTCATAGTTCATAGAAGGACTAGGCAAGACTGGAATGATCACTGACTCATCTGGAAAACAACATTCTTTGTTATAACAGTGGGTAGTGGGCAACTATGAATTCAAATTCATATATGTAAATTAAACCGTATCCAAACATTAGATACCTTAAACTATCTTACTTGTTCTGAAGTATGGTAATATTCTCCTAAGAGACAGAAAGAGAAGAAATCAGCAGTTTTTCTTCTCTAGGCAGCAAACCAGTTCTTCCTCAAATTCATAGGAAAATCAGCATAGGAAAATCCAATATAGGTCTTTTGTACAAGGGAGATTTCCAGGTGAAAATGTTAGAGGAGGTAGTTCCTGGGTAGAATATGACTGCTGAGAAGAGAATTACTGACCAGGGTCCCTGAATGTGTAACTTACTGACTGGGATGCTCCCTACGAGCTCTCTCTGCACCTTCCTTCAGGACGTCCCTCTACCAGGAAGCCCCAGGAATCCACAGTTAAGAAATAAGAGCAAGAACCTCAAGAAGACTTGAAGAACTCTCTTTCAGGACTAAAACTGGAAGGCATTTTGTGGCTCCTAAACACCAGTCAGACACAGAAATCACGTATGTACTCTGACCTTGAGAAATTGAGTGACCTCTTAAATCTCTGTAACTTCACATTTGTTATTTGCATCTGTCTGCTTTTTTGGTGACAGATAAGTGAAACCCTTTGAAAGGAATGCCTTCATTTTCTTGTCTGTAACACAAAAGGGGATTGGGAAGACATGCGGCCGGATTCTGAGAATTGGAGAGAAAATGTCTTTGGCATTTGAGGAAGATGCCAAGGAGGAGAGCTATATCCTGCGGGCTTGGGAGTGAGAAGGGACCCAGAAGTTAAATGTCTGGAAGTGGGCACCTCTCTTCACATAGGGATCTGTGTCATCACAGTACCAATCACTTCCAATTGTTCTGTATCTACAAGTACGACAAGCCCACACGGTGTACATGAGGAAATATTTCTGTTAGGAAGTTGGTGATTAGGTCATTCAGCCTTATTTTTTCATCCACCTCCCCTGTTCCATTGTAATCTGCTTAAGAGCTAAAGTGCTGCATCCTTCTCTCCTTTCACAATCCGTGCTGTCTGTAACCATCACACCCACACACTTCCCGCCAATACAGTAGAGATGCTTCCCACGCTTCCCTTCAGCTCGGTGCCATTCCCTAAAGAAGTACAGAGTGGGATATCCCAAGTAAGAGAAGAAAGGAGGGGGACTCTCAGAATGGAGGCAACTTCCTAAGAGCTGAGGAACCAACTCTGTTCAGAGAATTTCTGCTTGGGTCTCTGATTCACATATAAGGCCCAGCTTTCAACTTTTTTCATATTAAGATACAGCATTACTTTCAGTACACAGTCATTTCTAAGGTACCAATATCTTTTTTCTTAACCTCAACATTATGAGTTTTCAGTCATGTAGCAAACTTAGGAGAATGTTATGGTGAATATCCAATATAACCGACCATCTGAGTAATCATTAATCTATTACTGGGCTTGCTCTGCACCCATTTGTGCATCCTTGCAGCTGTCGACAAAGTGCTATTTTATTTCAAACTCTGAACATCAAAACACTTCTATCTAAATACTTCAGTATATATATTTCACTAACCAGAATTGAATATTTACCTATAGATTTTAATGCAAAATTCTACATGCTAAAATGTACAAATCCTAAGCACACATCTGCTGCATTTCTTCTATTTGTTGAGTTTTGACAAAGGTATACATGTGTGTGATCTTAGCTCCTTGTGTGATACAGTATTCTACATTCTATATGCCTTGGTTGCTTTTCTCTCATTGCTAAGACAAAATATCCAAAGTGCAAAATGAAGGAAGGAAAGGTTTATTTACCCTACACTTTATGGAGGTTTCAGTCCATACTTGGCTGGTTCTGAGGCAGAGTGGCACATAGCAGAGGGAAAATGTTCATGGCAGGAGAGAATAGCAAAATCAACCAGAAAAAGGGAGGAATGGTGGCCAGCAGTCTCTTTCTATCTCCCTTACATTGTAAACAGGCTCCTCCCACCCAGGGGGCGTGTAGCTCTCACACAGTCTCCATGCCCTCCTCTTCCACAGGCTCAGGATGTGAGCAAAGCAAGCACCCTGGCTTCCTGCTGAGTCACTCAGCCAAACCTCTAGACTCCCCAAGTTGACACAATGTATCAACCATAACACTATCTTATAGTATTGTATATCTCTCTATATTAAATACCCTAGCATCCCCATCATCCTAGATCATTCTCTCACACTCCTCACAGTCAGTCCCTACCCTCCAGCCTTTACCTTAGGTGCAACTATTTTCAGATTTGCTCAAGCCTCATGCAAATTGTGGTCAAAATTTGGGGGCATTTGGCTTCAACTCAGGAAAAAACAGTATTTTTAAATGACTGATTATTGTAGATAAATGAGTGAAAGAAGAATCATTATATTGCATAAGTCATTTTCACCTCTTGCCAATTAATATCTAATAGCCTGAATAAGAAGCGAAGTATACATTGTCCCTACGTGATAAATCTGATGATTTATCAGAGTTATTTGTCTCATAATAGCATGTCAACAAAGAAGTTCTTCAGTTTCTGAATAGTCTTCATGTGATTACTCGTCTCAACAAGCTCTTTTTAACCCAGTCATCCTCCCATCTGTAAAAACCATGTAAATATAATAGCTACATCTTGCCAAGTTAACTAATCACCTCTGAGTGTAAGTTATAGACCAGTAAAGGTACATTTCTTTTTCCAGGCCAATGGGAGGCTGGGTATGGGGTTATAGTTGCGCTGTGCTCTGTAATAGCACCCAGTGACTTACGAGAGGGAATTCAGTCCCTGAAATGGCAACTGCCAATAGGATATGTCTTTCTGACCCATAGTTTTCTGAATTAAACAGACCCCTGTGCCATCCAACACATAGTCTGTACTCTGGCTTTGGTTTGCATGTTTGCTGACAACTAATATCATAAGTCCTCATCTTCCTGGATCACTTTCCTAGTTCTCTTTGCTGAGTCCCTGTATGTCCCTCCCGTGTTTTCTTTCTCTCACATCATTTTGTTTTAGCCTCATCATTGAACCTGCTGCTCATGTAAATTCCCACCCCTCCAATTCGCCCTCGCTGCTCTCCAGTCCTGCCCCTTCCCTTATCATCCTTTTTATTTCTCCTTCCTGCCGCTTAATGATTCTTCCTGCTGATCAGCTGTGTTCGAAACACTGGAAGCCCGCAGCGCTCACAGGGCGGTTCACTGGGCTGGCGCATGTCAAGTGCCCTGGAGCAGATGGAAGTAGGACTTCATCAAGAAACTGTTCTGTTGTGATGTGTAAATCTTGCAGCATCCCATCAGCTTTGTGGTTAATGAACCTGTGTGCCTCCTATCTTTTCTCCTTTTGGAAAAAAAACGGAGTTTGATACTTGGAAAACACTTTTCCTTTGAATTTATTCTGGTGCAGACTTGGAAGGGGAAGCAAACTTGCTGTTTGTTTACTTTACACACCAGAATTAACAGTTCTTCGTTACAATCAACTGTGGGAGGTGGAGTAGTAATTATCAATTGTTCATGTATCACTCTTCTCTGCAAAGTGCATTCTCAGACATTGCTCCATTTGTGTCTAACAGCAACCCTAGTCAGTATTTTCATTTACTGAGTGAAAAATACCTACCAGCTTTACAGTAAGAACTATACTCAGTCAAAACAGAAATTAATGAGAATACTTTTCCTCATAAAACTAGTGTAAAATTTATCTTATTCCTTCCCCTCTGGGTATTTCCCCATTAAATTAGCTGTCAGAGCACAAAGCTTTCTATCAGCTTGGTATCTTTCTTAAACCCACTGTAGTGGTCAGAAAGTTACTACTCCAAAAATTCATCAGAACAAACATGTTCTATGCTGGAGCACTTCACCACATCAGCAATCATCATGGATATAAAAGCATTCCAGTCTTGACCCTGAAGATGTGCTCCTAGAAAAAAATGAATGTAGCTCAAATTATTACCTGAGAAATTGTACTGTGAAACACACGAGGGAAAATTGTTACTTAAAGAAATCTTGTAGTTCATTTTTGTGCAATGAATTCCTTCATCATGCAAATAATCCATATTTTATTTGTAAATTTAGGGCTCTAGGCATGAATTAATGTGAAGGACACAACAACTTTAATGGATTTAGGTAGATGGTTGCCTGAGATATACTTTTCTGAACAACCCAGAGGACCCCAGCAACTGTTCAGTGAAACAAAGGGACAAATTAGTCCCTCTGGAACAATAGAACACTATCATTATTCTTAATATGAGTTGATATGAGAATCAGAGGTCCTTCCCCTTTCCCACAGTGGTTTTACCTTTTCCAGTAATTGTTTCCTTAGAGTAAACTTCAGCTTGATGTTTGTAAACAACACAGGAATTCTTTTCTAACAAACCACAGGAGCATCAAATACCCTTGAACGAAGCATACAAGGGCACACAAAAGCTTTTCCTAAATTTTCTGAGGTAGAGTTGACAGTGTTACCTCTAAGCCTTGGAACGCTCTGTAAGCAGGCTTTGTAATTCCCAGTTTACTTCTTGGAATGAACTTTAATTTGTCTCAGTCTTTCACCCCATTTTCCGCTCATGCCAAGCCGCCTCGCTCTTGGGCTTACTTGCTCCATCGTACATTTTTATCAATCTATGTCTTATTCCACTTCATTAAAGAAATTTATGTCTAAATAATAACCAGTTGTCATCCTTGATGAGAAAGGTATTTCCAAAGGGCTCCCTGCTAAGGAAATTATAGGGTATGGCCCAAAGCTGTTCCAGAGAGTTGTAAAATGTTCACAATAGTCAAATATTCTTCTCAAGGAAAGGAACCAATATGAAGAACTTTGAAGCTACACTTTTCGAGGAGGGGATGAATCCACTGATTACCCACTGACTACACACGGAGGCAGTTGAGGATGGAGCAGACCTGTGTCAGTGATCAGGACCCTTTGGTTTCTGTGACAAAATAGGGCAAGATAGAGACCTTTGAGCATGCACACATCGAGAGATTTTATTGGCAGTGTTAAGCTGTACCCTGAGAGCTGAGTAATACTAATCCATGCCCAGGAAGAACTTTGGATTTTGTAAATGAAGGATTTTATAAATTCCTGACTTACAGGGGCTTCCCAAGTTTGGTTTCACCTACAAAGTACAGCCACATAGGAGAAGATATGAAAACTATACTGAGATGAAATTAATGAAGTTGGTCCCATAACTGCGTCAGAGAGTCCCTTCTCCTATCCTGTTCTATGGCCTCAACCCATTCTTTGATATTTCAGCTAGACCATGGCCAAGATCCTTTGCTCCCCAAGCCAAACATCTAAGACGTTAAATTCTACATGTGACAAAATGTATTCGAAAAAAAGCAAACATTCTTCGTCTTTCCCATGGATACCTTTATTTGTGAAGAGTAGAGGTCGTAATTGGGTTAAACATATTTAGACATGTTTGTCTTAGATAGCGTAAGTCAGTTCCAAAGGAAGGGAAAAAATAAGACTGCATCAGCGGATGCCATTCTTGAGATAATGTCAGCTCCGGACAGACAACCGGAGTCGGCAAGTGTGCGTGCCAAGTTTGATGACCTTCTGAGCCTTCTGAATTTGGCTGCTTAAACTATTTTAATATTAAAACTCCATGTGATTAATATTAATACTCAAATTATATCGCCACAATTTTCAGTATAGAAACTTGGAGGCTGCCACAATGCTTGAAAAATGAAGTTATAAGTAAGTTTTTCTCTGTACTTTGCTATTTTTAAAAATTTCCCTCAGAGTGCATGTCACCTACATAATTACATAGACAATTATACATGCTTTATATACAGATTTAATTTATAAAATGTCAATATTTACCTATATGTTGATATACTTACATTGTACTTAAATTTGTATAAATATAAGTAACATGTATATAAATATAAGTAACTTGTATATAATTTGTATATAAATATAAGTAACATGTTATCTACATAATTATCTTTTTAACGTTCACAACTATGACAGGAAGGGCAGTGGTTCACTCACCATTACATATCAAGATGCAAATTTCTTCCTCTTTGTACTGCCTCTCGTGTATGTATCTTTGCCTTATGTATCATCCCTGGGTCTCTCCATCAATAAAGCACTGTCTGCTCTCTGCATGACCCTTCTATCTCATCCCTAATATATAACACATTCATTTCTGGCTCCTATAAGCTACTCAAACTTTTTAGCCAAATCATGTACTTTCCTAATCTTGGCACTCAACTAAAATCTTCCTTCTTTAAATATATCCCTTTATCATCCTGACCCCAAATTAACTCTGACAAGTTTCTGTCCTCTGTACACGCATGTACTTGCCCATATGCTGTTTTTTATACAGACATTTTATTGACATTTAATGTACACTCAGACAAGTCTATAAATCTTAAGGGTACAGTTAGACAAGCTTTCACAAAGTGAAATCCAGATCAAATGCACCATCACAAGCAACCCAGCAGTTCTCATCATGATCGAATCCGATTAATTTCCTTCCAGATCCATCAAGAAGAACCACTATCTTGAATTTTAATACAATAGATTTTTTTTCCTGGCTGCTTTTACCCAACATATAGTTTTAAGATTAACCCATGTTCTTCCACCTGGCATTATTGGGTTCATTTTCATTACTGTAGAGTATTCCATCAGATGATTATTCCTATTCCCTTGAATTTTGATGGACATTTGGTATCCTCAGTTTAGCCTATTGAGAATAAGTCTGACACGAATATTCCTAGACACATCTTCTGCAATACAAAGATTCTTTTCTCCTAGGTATGTATCTAGGAGTGGAATTGCTGGATTGTGTGAGTGTGTGTGTGTGTGTGTGTGTGTGTGTGTGTGTGTATGCTTGGTTTTAACAGATAATGTAAAATATTTTTCCAAACCTGCTATGTTGCTGTTTGAAATTGTCTCAAGCTGAAATTCTCTACTGGCTAATGCTGATTGGCAGCCAATCTTGACGCCAAGCCTAGTGGACAGGCAGGTTCATCCTGACTCTCACTGCACAGACTGTAGGCAGGCAGCCACCTACTCCGCATCCTAAGAGCTAGTTAGCATAGTTTCTTTCATTTTGTCAACCCCAGCTGGTAAAAAGGAAATAATTGTTATTTGTATGCATGATGTACTCATATCCAACCATCAACCCTTTGAGAACAATAGTATCATACTAGTCAGAGTGTTAGGATTCCTTCGCAACTCAACCACCCCACTTTCCAGATCCCTGAACACATCTTAGACATTTTTATAGTATGATATTAACACCTGACTATGCATTTCTGCCTGAGGCACTGGTGCATCCTCTGTCTTTTGGGCAGCCCTTGTTCCTATTGTCTGCCATGGTAGGAGCAAGTCATTTTTTCTCTCTCTTGGGGAAAAGGAGGGAGAGCAGTTGCAGATACAGATAGTCTTTAAGTGTTTTTACACTATAGGGAATTCATTTTACACCGGCTCACAAGTTCCACTGACACTAATAAGCAGTAGGTGCTTTTAGAAAGTATGCATACTTTGTAAGGAAAAGCTAAATTGTATCCTCCTTAAAATGCACTTTTTCTTTCATTTTAGACTTTAAACAAGAAGAAATAACAAATCTTGTTTGATGAAACAATACCATATTATGTGGTTATAGTAAATGTATCCAATGTACATTTAAATTCCCAGCATTCCCCGCATGTCTCACATAATAAATATCTCACTAGTAAAACTCTCAGTAGAATAACCACTTCCCATACATACACCAGTGAAAAGTGACTGGCAGCCTTTCGTATTCAATTTTTGCTTGTAGTAACTTTTATTTATGAAATAAATAGAAAACTTCTTTCTAAAGCAATACATCTTCTAGGAGATTACATACTGTTTCAAAGAGGAGAGTGATTTGTCATTACAACGCTCTTCGCACTACAGCATAGTGAAGTTTGTTCAAGTCTGAGATAATGCAGCATAATAACACTTGGCACTACTGTGCGCTTGTCCCATGACTTCAGGCAAGCTCCTTAGACCCCAGTCACCTCTTAGTGTACAAATGAGAGTGTTACTTGTCTGAACCTATTCACAAAGGGATGGAAGGTATCATAAATAACTCTGGAACAAATAGTTTATGTGTATTTATTCATATAACAAATATTTAATGAGCACCTACTATGGGCCAGCTCCATAGTGTGGCTCAGGTCTTATTCTAGTTGCTGAGGACACCACAGTAAACAAAAGCAAACCAGTATCCTGTATCCATGAAGTCACATTCCATAAGTAGATAGATAAATAAGATGCATGTTAATGATAATGCTAATATAAAAAAATTAAGTTGTAAAGAATATTGAAATAGAGGAGCCAGGGAAATCTCAATAACAAGTTAACATTCAGGTTTTTCAAAAAAGAAAGGGAAAAGAGGGACCCATGGAGAGACCTTGAGGAAAAACATTCCAAGCCAAAAAACCAGCACGTGCAAAAATGTTATGGTAGACAAATGCCTGGTGTGCTCTAGGAATAGGAGGCCTGTGAGACTGAAGCAGACTAAAGGAAGAGTGGTAGAAAATAGCATCAGAGGAGTAACCAGGACAGGAGCAGAGAACCACATCTCCTTGATTATGTGTGCGAATTTCTTTAGGGCCTATACGCAGGAATAGTTTGGCTGGGTTATAGGATATAAGCAGAGAAAGCTTTTCTAGCTGTTGCCACATTTTTCATAAGGGCATGTTTCTGCTGTGTAACGAGCTATTCCACACCTTTTCATTTCTTGATATTCCTAGACTTTTAAGTCTGGTCCTCTTACAGTGTGAAATCCTATCCACTGCAGTGTGAGCTATTTGGGCTATTTGGAGCTTTTCCAGCATTTGGGATGTTTCCTCCAGTGCCAGTGAATTTGAAGATCTTTTCGTCGCTGGCAGCCATTCTGAATTTCTCCTTTCATAAATTTTGTTTATATTCTAATTTCTTATTATGTTATTTGTTGTATTCTTATTGACATGGATTGCTTCGTATGTTCTGAAAAAGTTCTTTGTCAGTTAAGTACATCGCTAACGTATTTCTCCAGGACTGTGGATGATCTACTCTGCTTTTGTGGCATTTTTTTGGTACATAGAAGTTTGTATTTTAGTGAATTCAAATTTACTAGTCTTTGCCTTTCCAGTTTATGCTTTTGTTATGGTTTGTGTCTGGATGTGTGTGTCGTCCTCGTCGTCGTCATCGTGTCCCGTCCGTCTGTGTCGTGTGTGTGTGTGTGTGTGTGTGTGTGTGTGTCCGCTCCTGCGGTCACGGGGCGGCTTCAAGAGCTTCTGACTGATTCCTGGTCCACTGCTGGGATTATGGCTGTGAGCGCCACACCCGCTGTGGAGCAGGCAGTTTGCATACAATGTAAGGGAAGGAAAGAGGCTGCTCTGTCCGTGGCTGCTTCTCTTTTGCTCTTACTGCTTTCACTGTCATCTGCCACCCACCATGAACTGTTGCCCTCTGCCATGGAGCCAGCCAAGTATGGACTGAAACCTTCACAAACTGTGGGCTAAATAAACATTTCCTTCCTTAATTTTGTATGTCAGGTATGTTGTCTCAGCAATGAGAACAAAGTAACCAAGACATCTTTCCATATTAAGAAATACACGAGGAGCTGAATGTGGTGGCACATACCTGCAATCCCAGTACTCCTGAGGCTGAGGCAGGAGTTTCACTAAGTTCAAGGCCAGCCTGGACTACATAGTGAGTAGTAGGCCAGCTTGAACTACATAGTGAGACCCTGTCCCAAAAAAAGAAGAAAGAAGAGAAAGGAAGGAAGGAAGGAAGGAAGGGAGGGAGGGAGACTTGAAATATTCACAATCTCTATTGGGTTTTTCCTTTTTATGTAAAATTTTAGTCTTTATATTTGGTAATTGTGTCTCCCTGGACTGAGGTGAGACAGAATTTTTCTTAACATATCTAAGCAACTGTCCTAGCACCACTTTCCTCCTTAGATGAACAGCAGCTCTATAATTACATTTCTTTCTATGTGTGGGTATTTTTCTGAATTCCTTACCCTATCCTGTTGTATAGATTTTTCCCCTAGAACAGTACTATATTATCTTAATTGCTACTCAATGCAAATTTTATAATCGTTTCTTCAAGTTCCATGGGAAATCTTATGAGCATTTTACTGCAGTTGCATTGAGCTTAGGGATATTCATGTAGTTGTGATATTGTGTTTACTTACAAATATAGCATATCTTTTCATTTGATTACATATTTTTAAAATGTCACTCATTAAAGTTGTGTAGTTTTCACCATACGCTTCATACACAACTTTGGTGAGATTTATTTCTGCGTCATTTATGCTGTTGGCATGGTAAATGACGCCTCTTTTTCTACTTTTGTATTTTGTCACTATTTATTCCTAATGAATAAAGAAAGCAGTTTTTGCTGATCTAATATCCTGTAAGCTTACAGAACTCTCTAATTAATTCTAATAATTTTACTAGAGATGCTGTTGTGTTTTCTATGTAGGAAATCGTATCATCTAAGAATAAGAACAACTGTAATTCTCTGTGTGCATTTCATTTCCTTATCAAATTTTAACCCACTACTTAGGCCCTCAGTACAACTTTAGAGCAGAGATAGGCACTTTCGTCTCATTCCTAATCTTAAAAAGCAGGAGTCTAACATGCCACTGTTATGTACTCACTATGGAACATTTTTATTGATATCTTTTACAAACCTAATAAAATTTTTCTATTTCTACTTCACTACGAACTTTGATCATTATTGGTTACTGAATCTTAACAAATGCTCATTCTTCTTATATTGAGATGATTGTATGTTTTACTTCCTAAATCTGTTCAGGTAAATTTCATTTATGGGTTTGCAAATTTGTATGATACACTTTCTAATGGATTATAGGAATTGATAATACTGTGGTTGAATTTTTTATTTAACCACTTACCAGTCCAATTATTTAATTACAGAATGATCAAATGCATATTTTTCATTGATTTTTATAATATAACAGGAAATAGCAAAATGACAAGTTTAACAAATTTATCAATGCAAGAATGGACTCATTGAAATGACCCCTGCAGGAGTGACCAACTACTCAGGATAGCCAGTACGGAAAAAACATGCTGCCCCAGGGATGCTCGGAGTAAACTGTCAAGCTTTACTCTACATGTTTCATGAAAAAGCCATATTTTCTATTAGGTGCATGTAGGTGTATGTGCATACTTATGTCCACATACATCAGTGTTGTTGATTATATTCTTGAAGTTTTTGTATCATTTCCAGATTTCTATTTTCTTTGTTTACCAATAACTAAGTGTAATACACTCAAATCTCCCTCAGTGATTATGGATTTTTCAGTCTCTCCTTGTAAGTATATAAATTTTACTTTTGATATTTGGATATTTTGTTACTGGCCATATACTAGTTAGAAATATTATATATTTTTAAATGAGCCTTTGTCATTAGGTTCTGATTATTCCTACCTCTGATAATGCTGTTTCCTCTGAAAACCATTTTATCTAATACTAATTTAGTGGCAGAAGTTCCATGTAGTTAGAATTTACCTCATCCCATAGAATTTTTTTTTTTTTGCATCTTTTCCCTTTTTAACCTTCCTGCATCCTGTGTTAGATACGTCCTCATAAGCAGATAGTGGTTAAATCTGTATAAACTAATCACCTTCTAACTATCAAGAATAAACTATGGAGGTTTGTCGTAACACTCACTGATTTTGAGTTCTGCCACATTGCTTTGTGGTGGTTTCTTTTTTCACTACATCGTTTTTATTCTATTTTTCCTTCTTTTCCTTAATTCCCTGGAAACTATACACTGTTTCTAGTCTTCAAAATTACCTTTAAAATGTTCACTTCTAAGGTCAAAATAGATCAGTAATCCTCCTAACAATTATCAGCTCTGCTCATTCCCTTTATTTACGTATGTTACTGGTTTTTGTTATGTTCTCTCTCTTTCTTCACCACAAATTATCCATTAATATAATTTTTCTTATCAATTTGTAAAACTAGTATTTGTTTATAGTTAATCACATATTTTTAATTACATTGTTTATTGATTCTTATACCTCAATTTACTATTCTGGCTTAATTTTTCAGAAAGTACATCTTTTGGGAGCTCATTTAATGACTGTCTGTGGGTGGTAAACTCATGTTTTTTTTATTATAAAATGACTTTTACAGCAATTTGTGGTGATAAACTGACAGATTTTTTTCCTAGCATTTTTTTCAATGCTGTCAACACAGTACTGAAGATCCTCTGGTTACTTTCAAGAATTGTTATATGGTTCATCTAATTACTATTCAATTTATTTTTATTTTATTTTGCATTTACTTTTGGCTTTGATAGTAAACACAGGACTTCATGTTAGGCAAGCCCTCTGACACTGAAACACACACCCAGCCACATCTTTTTCATAGAATCCATCTTTTCTCCCTGGATTTGGTCTATTTCTTTGTCTTCTCTTTGATCTTTAATGTTGTGCAGTTACCCTCCAGTGTGACGACATGTACATTCATTACTTTTTATGTGCTTGGAATGTTGCGCTTCCTTATTCAGAAGATCCAGGTCCTTATGGAGTTTCAGAAATTGTTAGTATCTTTTCAAATGTCAATTCTCCCCTATTTGCATTTAATATTCCTATTACAGACTTTGTTACATCTTTTTTCACTTAGAAGTTTTCAGTCTACTCTTCCTTGAAAGTGTGAACGTTCCAAGACCCTGGCTTTCTGAAGAGGTTTGTTTCTACAGTTAGGAGACAGCGGGCCCAAGGCCTTGCCTCCTTTTTCTCACTTGCTGAAGTGCACACTCTGGTTTAGGAAGTTAAACAAACACCCGGAGACCAGTTCCAGCCGACACTGCATCCAGTTACCATTTGTTTTTTGTTTTGGTTTGTTTTGGTTTTTTTTGTCCTGGGGTTTCCCTTACATTCCTATGATCTCATTTTTTCCATTTGAGAAGATATTTCTTGCATTTTATTCAGTATAGCTAAATGCTTTGTAGCTGAAAGGTACTCATGCAAATTCTAGGCTACAATATTACCAAAAACAGAGCTCTGTATTTTTTCATATAATTTAAAAATGCCTCAGGCTTTTCCATTGTCATGCGCATACATTAACATTTCTAATTTTGCTAATATACTTTTTACATATCAAAAGTACTGTCCACCCTCAGCTGAGGATTAATTTACCAACTC
The DNA here is from genome assembly GCA_004027595.1 of Dinomys branickii. Classification (NCBI taxonomy): domain Eukaryota; kingdom Metazoa; phylum Chordata; class Mammalia; order Rodentia; family Dinomyidae; genus Dinomys; species Dinomys branickii. The sequence goes on along the minus strand of PVLD010000256.1, from coordinate 279,982 downwards.
CGCCCCTCAGCAAAACAAAGACATATAAATAAATAAATCTTCAGACAAAAGATGAAGCCTGAGCCTGGTCAATTTACATCTTGCCCTTCTTATCTGGCCTCCTTTCTGAAGCTCACTTGAGGTTTTACACATTAATTTCTTCAAATAATTGTAATATTTCTGGACGCCAGGATTTCCACCAGGCACTCATCTCAAACTTTGAGTGTCACAAAATTCTAACACAATATGGCTGATTAAATTTAAGAAAACTGTGACCATCACAGCCATCGCATCCTTAACAATGTCTTTTTATGTTTTGAATGAGGAGTAACATTGGAATGACACGCCTGTCCGGACATTGCTCGGAGACTGTCTGCGCCTTTCTGGAAAATGGGCGACTTCTTCCCAGGTTCTCGCCCAGCTGCAGCTCTCCTCACTGAGGCAGGCATTTTTTTAATGGAGTCATTCACCATTCCACCTTGAAGACAAGTTGAAAGGAAGAACAAATTATCACATTAGAATTATTTCTCTGTAAGGGACCTGATGAATAATAGAATCTTCCTCAGAAAATCATGTATTCTCTCATCAAGGGTGAAAGTTTTGCAAAGAAATCACCGAAAAGTACTGATTTTTTGAGAAAGAGGTGGTTGAAACAAAATACTTCAACGCCTTTTACATGAATAATGTAAATAAAAGCAGTCTTATCCAATATCAAGAGCAGCGCTTCTCAAGTTTTAATGGGTGTATGAATCACTCAGGAGTTTTCGTTAAAATGTAAAGTCTGCCTCCACAGATACTGCTGAGACTTTATCTAACAAACTCACAGTTGATACTGATGTTGTCATGACATGTTACAGATTCAAAAGACTGAAGCAAAGTGGATTGTTCCTGAATACATAATCTGAATCTGAGGTATCCAGTATAGTAACAACTATTCATGGGTAACAACTGAACAACTTAAATATGCCCAGTCCAAGGAGAGGTGCACACAAGGTTTTGAAAGCTGAACAACGAAAAAGTATCTATGATACACCATTAAATTTTAAATTTTTATTACTTGTTGAAATAATATTTGGGCATATTGGGTTACATAAAATGTATTATTAAAATTAACCTCATCTTTTATTTTTTACTTTGTACAATGTAACTGCTAGAAAATTTAAAAGCCGTATGCGGCTGATACTTGTGGATCACGTTATCTTTACATAGTAGTTTCCTGTTGCTGTTATAACAGATTACCGCAAGCTCAGTGGTTTAAAACAACACAAATGTGTCATCTTATTGGTGTGGAGTTACAAGTCTGTACATACTCAGGGTGCGGGGGCAATCTCAGAAAGAGTCCCTTTCCTTTCTTTCCCCAACTTTTAGCAGCCGCTTTTGTTCCTTGGTTTACGGTGCCTGCCTCAGTGTTCAGACCAGCAGCATAGCATTTTTCAAACCTCTGTCTTTCCACCCCTCTCACATATGCACATACGCGTGCACAAGCCACACACATCCACACACGTACCTCTTCGCTTCCACCATGGCATCTCCTCTTATTCTGTCCATACCTCCCTCCTTATAAGGAGGACCCTTGTGACTACATTTTGCCTGCCCAAATAATCCAGTATAATCTCCCTATTTTGAGATTGTTAACTTGATCACTTCTGCAAAGTCCTTTTGCCATGTAAGGCAACATGTTCACAGGTTTCCAAGATTAGAGCATAGACGTTTTGGTGGACATTTTGTCAACCAACTTTCCCACTGGCAGCACTGTTACCAATAATACGTTTTTAAAATTACACTGTAGTTGGTTGTGTTCCTTAATGGACTCAGGGATAAGAAGCAAATGACTTTATTTTAGTACCATATGTGAAACATTTGGTAAAAAAACTAATTTTAATAGAGGATTTTTTATTTCTTCCTAGATTCAGTGCAGTATTGAAAGGTTTTGTTTTTTTAAATATTGCAAATAATCAAGAATCTTGGGTTGAGACTCACATGGTTCTTGATTAATTCCCTTCACTATTGACAGATGAAGGTTGATGAATATAAAATATTAATGAACATAAAGGATAAATTCATGGCAAGATGAGGTAAAATCCAGTGATAACATATCTAAAAGACTGTCTTTCAGATTTGATTCACTTGTAAACTGTTTACACATTTGTTCAATTGATATTTGGCACTTCTTTGTACAGATCCCAGGACTAGAATGAGTCTAACCCTAGTAGCTTGCAGTCTAGCAAGGAAATAGCACATGAACACCCCCGATAGGAGTAATACGACCTGCACAGCGAGGTGATAAGGAGTTGAGGGGAAGAAAAACTGCAGTCAGCAATGGTCCTCTTAGATCAAAATAATCAAGGGAAATTCCTCTGAAGGACTATGACCTGTGTCCTTATGAATGGAAACGCTTCTGGATTTCAGAATACCTGGAGTCCAACAATTTCATGACTTTGGTTTTTTTAGAGGTATGTTTCTAATACTGAGGTTGATAGCACCGAGTTTTCTTTTTCTTCATTTTTTAAACCTTATTAACCTTAGAGATTGAATCAATGGAGAAAGTGTACAACACAGAAAATGAGGACAAGGGAAAAAAAGAAAAAAAATGGAACATTTTGCAGGTTTTTCTCAAATACTTCCCATCTACAATAACTTATGCTTAGATTTGAGAAATGCAACCATAAACTAGCTTGTCAAAATAACAGAAAGTGGCCAGTTTTCAGGATTATAGGAGGCACATGGTTTATCTTATTATACATTTCAAAACATTTAAGATTCTGCTATGCTCTAAATATACCATCTTTGCAGGAAATTTCCATATTCATAAATTATACATAGACCCACATTATCCTGCTATCTGTGTATTCACCCACCCATCTATTAAACAGCAACTTTATCCTGAGGCCTCCACTAGGACTCCCATCAAGGAGTCTGTGGGGAGCAAGCTGAAAATTCAAGGCTCTGTTTTGTCATGGTTATTAATTAAGCATGTCTAAGTGCAGGCCTTCCAGAGCCTGTGCAGACATAGAGCCTCACATTTTGCCTGGTATTGGAGCCACGTGACTGGGAAGCAATGTTGTCCCAACCAAAAGGAGCAGCAAGCGAGGACAGTCACGTGCTGACCCCAAGTCACGTGCTCACTCAAGTCCTGTGCTGACCCTAGTGCTGAAGGCTTACCCAAGAGCTAGAGCTGCTCCATACAATCCAGAATAGAGTAACTGCTGTCTCTCTACAAGGCTATTAGAATGTCTCATGAAGTATTTATTGGATGAAAAGAGAATGTCCTATAAATAGTATCAAAAAATTTTACAGCAAAAATAAAATAATGCTAGAGAAAAGATGCTCGCTTCCACAGAAATTCAGTTTGGTTAAGATACACACTCAGTAGACAGTGCCCTTATCCACTTTTCTGAGAACAGAATTTGGCTGCCTTCTCGAGGAACTGAGACAGAAGTTGCCCAGTGATCACAGGGTTCACCAGTGGCTGAGGGTTAACTAGACTCTCAAGATGGTTTTCTTTTTTAGAATCATAATTGATGTCAGAAAGACAGTCAGGACTCTTCTAAGCACTTCCTGTAATCTTTGGTACTTACCAGAAATATGTACAAATTTAGCATGCATGACAAATCTCATGGATAGGGAGGCAAGGAATTCTGAAAAACTGTGTTTTTCTCTAGAATCTCAGCCTGTTGCTCCGAAAACCCTGTCTTGATATATACTTAACCTTCTCTTTATTCCTCCACTTTGTACGTTATGTTGAAAAGTTATATTGAAAGTACATTCTTGTGGATAAATATTAAAATTCTGTGTAGGAAGACTTCTGCTTTTGAGAATACAGGATAATACTCCTACTTCTTTCTGTAAGTGCAAATAAAAATTCTAGAAACTATCTATAAAAGAGAAAAGGTAGAATGGCGAAGGACCTCAGGATTCACAGAGAGATAGTGTTGTGTTTCCTAGTTTTCTTTTAGTCCTCTGTATCCCAGATGTGAGCCTGAGGAAGGTGACAACCCCAGAACCCCAGTGGACACAAAGAAGTCTCAGCAAAATGAGGCTCTCTATTTCTTTAGCCAAAGGAAAAGCACAGTGCTGCCTGTAAGACAGAACACTTTCAGATAATTCTACTCCAGCTAACATTACTAAAACTCCTGTGACCCACACCCCCCATGCCTGTCTTCCAGTCAAAGCTGAGTGCACGTAGACTTACACCACTTGAGGGCCAGGGCCTCGTCATAAGGCCATTGTGTGGTAGAGGAAGCCAAGTAAGGTGTTGAATCTGTCATCCAGGCCAACTGGGGACTAGTGTTCCCTGTCCCCCATGATATCAGAGGATCCCTTGTGAGGAAACTGGACTCATATTCCCACTCGGAAGGTAACTCTAAATTTATATGGAAAGGAAAAGGAACTCAAACACCTAAAATAATTTTTAAAAGAACAAATAAAGTCTACTCAATTTCAGGACATAGCTACAGTGATGAAGGTTGTGTGATGTTGTCAGAGAGATAGACGTATAGATAGGTCCATGAATGTGAACCTACAATTATCTCAAAATAAAGTCTTTAATTTGTAGTAGTTGCTATTGTTTGTTTTTCTTTGTGTATTGCTGAAGATCAAACACAGGGCCTTAAGCTTGCTAGGCAAGTTCTGTACCACAGAGCAATAATAACAGGCCAAAATGTGTACGCTGTAAAATCTTATTTGTGCTATAGCCAATGTCTTCATATAGGGCTCATTTACTCTTTCATTTATATTTATATGAACCTGTGTTTATATAGAAAATATTACAGAACAGCTGCATTTTCTTTCTTAAAAAAATCTTCATAAGTTGGAGAAATAATGATTTTCATATGTAAATTAAAACTGAATTGTGGATCATATTGGTATAATATTTACCTTTATATTTTAAAATATTTGAGTATGATTTGTGAAGTCAAAATCCAGATGCAGTCATAATTCAGTCTGTGATCTAAATATTTTTAACTATACTAGTTTGAATAATATTGCAGTATGACTAAATAAGAATTAATAAGGGCCAGGGAGATAGCTCAGCAGCACAGTGCCTGCCTGACAAGTGTGAGGTCATGAATTCAGTTCCTGGCATCAAAAAAAAAAAAAAAAAAAGAATTCATAAATTCAGAAATAAGGGTTGTATTTAGAGTTATATACTGTGTTAGCTTAAGACCTTGTCTGAATTACTTGTGTCAACAAATAATAAGATTGAAATAGCCAACATTATGTAGTTAAAATATATATATATATATAGATATAGATATATACTGTCTTTTTCTGATACAGAGACTTATACTCAGTTTTAGCCACATTTTCCCACTGCTTAACTCAACTATAACTCTTAATACATGTTTCCTTTGTATATGAACAGTCCACTTATTTAAATTTTTGCACCCTACAGCAACACTTCAGAAAAAAAATGAGTATTTGATCCTCCAGTAAGATCATACCAATATCAAACCTTCATACAGCCATTTAGGATTTAAAAACATATATGTATAAGTGATAGCATTTGCTCTTTCCACAACCCCATAACTGAAATTAGTGTGCACGTCTCTTGGGATACATAAGTGACTTTCCCAAGACTACCCAGCAAGGAAACAGCAAAGACTCTAACCCAAGTCTAGCTCACAGCCCTGCATCTAGCAGCTTTTCTCAATCACCAGTCTGATTTCCAGTATGTGAATATTTCACACTCACAAAGTAGTCCATTTACTGAATAAAACCTTCATTAAAGAATTGTGCTTTTGTGGTAATGCCTTCGTAAAAGATAAACAATTATAAAAGTAATGCTCCGCCTTTTGCTTTGATGAATACAATATCTGCTAAGTGTTACAAGCATTTATTTTGAGATGTGGACTTAGCTCACATAGATGTAGTCACCTTGATTTCTCCTGGACAAAGGGAGCTATCTCCAAACCCAGAGCATAAGAAATCAAAGAAAAATGGAAACATATATCTGAAAATGACGAGGCAATTCCTTTAAAATATGAGGCACTGCTTTATAATTTAAACCTCCCTAAGGCCTGGTATTCTTAATCAGCCACACACAGAAATCAGTATATCTGGGCCAATGGGTGGTTTCAGCTGCTCAGCTTCTCAGGGGTGGGAGCAGTGCATGCCATGAAGAAATGATTGCATTAGTTTGTGTGTGTTTTAATCACTGCCCGGTTGTCCTCTCTCACTGCTGGAGCTTGTCTATGTCCTCAACGTTTGCATTCTTAACATGCCAACAGCCTCTTTATCCTCTTGCTGAGCACCTCCTCCCTGAGGTGTCCCTGCGAGGCTGCGTAATTGTCCATGTCCGAGCTACCAATCAAACTCGATCTCATTTACAAAAGCAAGTAAATACAAAGTAGGTTGCACGCAATTCAGACCTCATGCTGTGATGATTAAGTTATCTGATTCTGGATTTCACTTTTTCCTGTTCTCCACTTAATATTCTTCACATCATCTCTTCACAGCAAATACGGCACTTGCTGGGCCATTTGGGGGTTTTTGAGCGCTTCTTCTCTTTAAACACAGCACACAAAGCTATTATTATTTAGATACCTAAGGATTTTCTGTCTTCTTTTCCTTAACTTCACCATCCTGATGAAGATGTGCTGTGGCACTCCAGGTCTTTCATTGTCCCCTCCTGACACTTGGACAAGCCTCGTGCTTTTTCAGAAGGTAATGAGTCAAGCCAATTATGTACTCAGGAGGGCTTTTAGTGTTAACTTTATTTTTCAAGGGGCCCAAATTTGTGTTTGTAACAAAATATTCAACAAATTCTCATTCAGTGAATGGAATAAAATTCATTTATAGCAAAGTCAAATAGCCAGCATTGTGACCATTAAGTGAAATCAGAAATATTTTCAGAAGTTTGTCCAGGCTACCCTGAGTTCAAGGTCAAACATCATGCCCTCTCTGTGCTTGGCTGGGAAGGTGAGGTAGATGCAGAACCATCAGGGTGATTTATGAATGTTAATCTAGTCTAATGTGCCCTAGGATCTGATTTCTAAATCATGGTCTAGAACAGGTTAGGAGCCTAAGAACTCCCTCCACATGTATGTGAAACACTATATCTGTACTCTAAAAGTCCTCACTCTGTAACACCAGACTAGAAGCATCACCTCCTGAGAATTCTTTAGAAATGTTAGAAACTCTGGAGGTAGAGACATCACAGCCCGTGTTTTCATAAGGCCAGATGCATGCTCAAGTTTGGGAATCACTACTCCAAAGAAAGGCTGGACAGCTCTCCCCAAGTTGTCTGCCCTCCTCTCCTATCTCTCTGTGCCTAATTCAGCTCTAGCCACACTGACCTGCTTGCCAGGACCCAGCCATGCCTGCCCTAGCAACCTCAGCCCTGTCCTTGAACTTCAGACACTCCCCCTCACATGTGCGCAGTCAACTCCCTTACTTTCTGCATATCTTTGTTCCATAGTCATCTTCCCAATGAGTGCTACCCAGCACCGCACTTCACATCATGCCTTGTTCCATTCTAACCCCAGCAGCACTCCTGAACCCCTTTCCCAGCTCTTTTTCTTCTCCCAAACCCTGAATTACATCTTATGTATTAGATCATGTACTTCTGTGTTGTGCTTTTTGTTAATTGTCTATTCTTTTTGTCCACCAAAATCTGAGCCCACAGAACAACAATCCTGCTTTGCTCTCTGAGTGCATAGAATAGGCAGTAACAAGTTGTAGCCATTCACTACATAATTAGTAAATAGATGAATACTCAAAGGAATGCCTGGCTCTGAAAGGGAGGCGAACACTGTTCCAGAGACAGTTTGGTAAATGAATCTTCCTTCACAGGAGAAGCCTTTTTTAGAACCAATTTACGTAGCACCTGCTATGTGCTGTCCCATGGACCCAGGTGTGCTCTACTCAGGAGAAAGATAAAAGATGCAGAAGAGGTTCGGGATGGGGTCGGGCAAAAGTCAGGAATATTTGTGCAAACTCGTTGTTTGATTTTCTTTTTGCCTTTCGGATTGTGATTTCCAAGCTTTGAAATAAATGTATCTTGACTTATTTAATTTTCCCAAGAGGGTTATGAGGCAGATACCACACTTACCCTTCTTTATAAATGAAAAACTGGGGGACCAGAATGTTAATATTTTTCCCAAGATTAGCTAGAAGGTGTGTAGAAGAGACAGCATTTGAATTTGGCAATCTGACTTTCTAGTGTAACTCCTGATAGCTACATAACATCAAAGTAACCACTCCAAAGTTAATGTGTTGTGCCTATGCATTAGCAGTTAGAAAGTTCTGTTGTAATTTTTTGTAGTCACATCTTCTCTGCTACTTATCTCAGCGCATGACTGTCCTCAGTGCTCTTCTCTCCGCTTGGGTTACATGGCTGCCCGATCACATGAGCTCCAATACAAGGCAAAGTGTGAGGCCCGATGTCTGAAATGCCTGCATTTAGACAGGCTTAATTAATAACTCATAAAACAGTCCTGGATTTTCATCTTAAAGAGCATGATTTCCTGCTCATCATCTCCACCTACCCCATGTTCTGTGTGATGCTACCAGATAGTCAGATGGAGAGTGCATGGATGGGTGGATGGATGGATAGGCTGCTGGATGGATGGATGGATGAGTGGGTGGGTGGATGGGTGGATGGGTGGGTGGAGGATGGATGGATGACCAAGAGTAAATGTTTCATGCTGGCTATTCCTTTCAGCTCTAAGATAATTAAACAGTCCCTTGAAACTCCAGAAATGAATTAAAGTCTTAGGGTTTTTTCTCAACTTAAATCTGTCAAAATAAACCTGAGGTTTTATAATTGAAGCATTATCTTTGCCTTCCCCATGAAGATAAAGAGCAGCAACAAGCAGAAAAGTGGGAGCTTGCTGGGCTGTGTCTTTTTGCCCTAAGTGTGAAGCTAGAAGGATGAACCACCTTAGCCTCAAAGACTGGACCCTAATTTCCATAAATAATCAGGACCCAGGGACAAAAGTAAACTTTTTAAAAAAGTGCCTAGAATGCAAAGAATGCAGGAAGAATGCTCAAAGAATACAAATTGTATTAACACTGCTTAACCAGTCTAGTGAGTTCTTCAAGCCTGTTCTTCCTTCCTGCTTCTGTCTAAATCTATTAAATGATATTTGGAGAAGACATCTGTTAATATATAAAGATAAATTCATATAAACAGATGACATCTTAGCAGATCCCTTGAATATTCTAGAAGATACATCCTTCTCCTTACCCAGAATGGTTCCAACTCGCTATGTCACATCTGGCCTCTGCTCTTGAATTGGTTGGAGCAAAGAATGTTCCCATTCTCACTGTGGGCTAAGGATGGTTCAAGACTTTCCTCCGTGGACTCCCTGGCTGTTGTCCTCAGTGGGGATTTGAGGCTTGAAGCCTTTTTCCATCACGGATTGCAAACAGAGCTTTAAAAAGTTTTACAACTTTGATCAAAATAAGCTGAGAAGCCCAACTAGGCATGCTAACAGCATTTGGGAAACTTACTTGACAGCACATAACTTAGAAAAGAGGGTTATTCATCCTCATGAGGGCTATCACACCCATGTTGGCAGAAGGAGCTCCTCTCCACACCTGCGGATCTAAGCCCTTTGTGTCCCTAGCTCCTAAATGACAGGCCAAGGCAAATGGTGCTATGGCTCCATCAGAACCACCAATATAAATTTCTGGACCCATTGCTAGAGATTCTGATTCATTTGCTTGGAGATAAAACGCTGAATTCATTGGTCATGTTTAAGAGTTTCTCAAGCTCATTTTTAAGAGCTTTGTGGTTTTTATGTACAATCAAATTTAACAGTTACTACCAAGACTTTTGATTCAGGTCTGTTAAAACACAATAGACTTTTTAAAATGAAAGTATCTTTATTATTTGATGAAATGTTATATTGTTATGTTAACACTCCAAAAACCTAGAAAAAATAAATAAGAGACTATCTCCTCAAAATCTTATTACCCAGAGGTAATAATTGTTACAGTTTTAGAGAAGATTTTTCCAAAACACTTGACATGCAAGTATCCATGTTTTTTAACTGATGTTTCTCTCAATAAATTTCACACGTGTAATAATCATTCTATTAAACAAAAGTATGTACTGTAATAACAGATTTTGGAAAATGTAGCAAAATTCGAAATAACATAAAGGCCTGCAGAGGATTAAAAAAATACTGGTAGGTAGTTAATGTTTACTGGGTGATATCCTACCTCACTTCATGGTAGAGTGGAACTGTCTTCAAGAGGGTAACGGACTTCTTTTGAGCTTTCAGTTGAGCAAGTTATGAGTGAGAATTCTTCAGTACAGTTTTCTGGGCTGTGAGGTTGAATTCTAGCTAATTAATGTTAGCTTCAGGTACTGGATGAGTTTCTCTCTTTTGATGAGTTTCCTGTCTTAGGAACATTTTAATAAGAGGACAGTGAGGCTCCAATAAGGATGCCAGTCAACTTCCATTGAAAGCAGAACTCAGAATATTTTTAATTTGTTTCCTTTTCACACTGCCAACTTCACATAAGGGAATTCCACTAAGTAGAGTGGCATTAATTCTGCAATTCTCAGGAACAACAAAAGCATAGCTTGCATTGGTAGGTAGATATAAACTAGAGACGATAGTAAAAACAAAGGTACGTGGCTGTGTTCTATAGATAGTGGTGAAATCTTTGAACTATCTTGATGAATTGCAATGTTAAACACCAGAGTATAATAGAAAAGAGCTGGAGATCTGTAGGTCCAGAAAGTAATTATCTATATGAAAAATATCCTGGTTTTGGTAGTTCTGTGTTATGTCCAAATAACCTCGGCTTATAAGGCTTTTTTAAAAAGCTTTAAAAGATAAATAATTCCATTCTGTACCACACATTTAAGTCTGGACAAGCCTTCCAACTTCTTCACATGGGATGAGACTCTTGCCATTTGGGCTTCTTCCCTCTCTTCCCTTCTTTGCCCTCAAGTCCCTTCCGTGTATCTCCTACCCTACAGCAGCACCGAAGCTGTCTTTTCTGCTAAGCTCGCTAACCACCGCACCTTTGCACATACTAGTGCACTTGCTTGCCCTTTGCCCTTTGCTCCCCGAGCATGCCTGTCCCCTATCAAGGAGCCCTGTCCCATCCTTTGTCCTCTGTGAACGCTTTTCTTGCTTCCTGGGCAGTTTGTAGCTCCCTCTACTTTATTTAACACTTTATACAGAACCTCCCTATAGTCCTGGCCTGTGTTGCTACGTGATCCTCAGTACGTGTTGGATTAATTGAATAGAGAAGAGATAAAGGGCTGGAGGATGAGGGCGTGTTCATGCTCATCTAAGTGGCAAGTACAGTCTCTGCGAGAGTCCCTGTTCTTCCAGAGGCTATGACCTTGCCTGGCCTTGGAAAAGCAAAAATGGATGAAACAGACTAACAGTTATTATCTAGTATGCTAAAAGGCTCTGCCCTAGAATGAGACAGAGGGATGTTCAAGTTTTATCAGTTTTTAGCCATATGCCCTTAAGAAAAATTTTATCCTACATAACAGCTCCCCCACTTTCTCATCTACAGAATAATAGTAATCCCCTTGTATGACTTTGTGATAATTAAAGGAGGTAGTATGTTAGGGTATTCAGAAAGATTTTGGCACATAGTAAGTGTTCAATAAACATTAGCATTAATATTAATCAATTAAAGAAGACAGACAAATTCACTATAGCAGAGTAGCTACCAAAGTAGAATCACAGAGAGGCCCTTAGCCTGACTTTGGAGTTGAGAAAGGACATGCTAGAGGGGTGAAGCAAAGAGGACCCCGTCCTGGACAGTCAGCCTGTTTTCCTTATGGGCTCCCTCCCTGTAGCTGATCAATGCTGTGTCCCTCAAAATAAGACCTAACTGGAGAACCACCAGCCCGGAAAACTAGAGGTTACGAACAGCAGCCCCAGTTGGCTCTCATCGCTGACAAGGCGGAGAATAGTGACGGAAGTGAGGAAAGGGTAGGTGATCGCGGCTGGCTTTTTAGCCTCTAGTTTTCAAGGCTGATTATTTTCTGGCTAGGTCTTATTTTTAGAGAAAGAAGGTTTTAGCTTTTCCTAAAGGATAAGTTTCTATAAGACCCAAGTCCAATCCCAGAAGTCTAATCTCAATGTAGGTCCCTCTCTATTGTCCTAGCCCAGAATGTACCAGGCCTTGAACACACACACACACACACACACACACGCACACACACACACACACACACACAGCATGGATTCTGGAGAAAGCTCTCTGTTTACCAACCAGCTGTGTGAATCTGGGAATGCAGTTTGACTTGTGAGGGCCTCCAAAGCCTCATCCAAGGTGCTCCTTATGGTAGGAGATTGTGGAGCAATACTGGGACAGATGTCCCTGAGGGGCCTCCCTGAGCAGGTCAGGTGACTCAGTCCAAAGCCAAGATAAGTGAGGGCTCCTCTGGACGGAGAGACGCTGACTCTTCTGAATGAAGGGATCTGGGGAGAAAACCATGTTTGGAAATGCGGTGCCCTTCTCAGCAAGAGTCAAGGTGGGAAGGCCCGTGGTTACGTTGTGAGAGTTTGTATAAATAGTGTTTCTGGGCTCTCTGTTTTCTTCTTCTCCAGGTATTTCTGAAGTGGTGTAGGGCAAAAGCCAGGGTGCTGCTTCCAGGGCTCCTGCGCAGCAAGGCTGACCCCGTGTCCGCCCTCCCCGGCCCCGTATCTCTGGCCTCTGTGGCTGCGACTCCCCACTGCCCCTCCTTTACCCAGCCACCCGTGGGAGGTGGGGAGTAGAAAACTTCAAGATCATTCACAAAACCCCTCCGAGTTACGCAGGGCGTTGCCCTCTGCTGACCCCTAGCTGCCTCTGTGTGGGAAAGGAGCCCGGACATACTACCGGAAGGCTAGGGACGCAGGATGAGCTCCCTCCACCTCTTTGTGAAAGTGTAAGTTAAATGGAGTCCTAAGCTTCTTGTGTTTACAAAGCAACTTGGTGAAAAAAGAAAAGTGGCTAAGGAAAACCAGAGGCAGGCTTTGATGGCTGGGAAATTAATTAAGAAGAGAAAATCACCAAGTATTTTTCCTGAGTGTGTTTGCTTTGTCTTTGAGCATTTTTTTCTTTTGTTATGTGAATGGGTTAATTGCCTTCTGACACTGAGTGACAAAAAGACATGTTCTCCCGATAAGATAAAACAAAGCTAATTGAAGAAAGTTAGTAATGAAAACACTGGACTCAGTCCATTCCTAGTAGCATACGACAATTGAAATTATAGTCAAAGTGACCTCAACACTCACATGTAATGTTCCTAAGAGCTTGTCTTCTGCGTCCATCACAAGTGATGTGGGCCTCTGTATACTGTGAATCTTGAACATCACTGAAGGAGGAAAAGCTAAGATCCCCATCTCTGGAAAATTTAATGTCAACATCTTTGACACAGAGGGAAGCCCATTGTTTCTATATTTAACTCTAATTTTATTTTGGGATATAAACTCAGATGGCTGAGTGCATTTGTTTCTAAAACACGTTTACCCCCAATACACAAATCGTTCTGTCCTCTAGGTCCTTCAGAGCTGGAGGCGGCACCTGATAAAGCAGGAAGCCTAGCTGTTTGCCTAATTGGCCACTGTGCCATCACAACCATAGAGATGAAAACTGAGGGAGTGTCAGGTCTCCAATTCTGTGTAGACCCAGAGCCTAATTCTCTTAAAGTGAGCTCCAGAGCCTAATTCTCTAAAAATGCCCCAAATCTCCCAATACCTAAAGAGCTTTTTGGCCAGCCTTTGTCATAAATTCAAGGGCAAGTACTACAATCACCCAGTCAGTGACAAAGCGAATGAGATTCAGTCAGTCCCTGGAGGAGGCAAAGCTTGCTAGTGGAAAGAGTTGTATGCATGAAAAAGTGTCCCTAAGTGCTAGTCCAGAGAGGGCAGACGCCTCTGTGCTGACCAAGTGTCCTTCGGCTGGCAGGCATGGAGCGGAGCAATTCTCATGCCTGCTGAGCTCCTTCCACTCCAAGTGTCTTCAAAATGGACAAACAGATGCGCATGGCAGTCAGTTCAAGAAATTGAAGGAGAGCCTACACGAGCCGCCAGGGTCTCTCTCATCATTCAGTGAAGATTGCTCCTGCTTCCACAGCAAAGCCGAGGACAGACCATGCAGAGAGTGGGGCCCATGAGTAACTTCACAGCCTCGTGTAAAGTTCACCGACTTCAAAAGGCATCTATCAACTAGCTTCAATATTTGAAATTTAAATAAGACTGAAGCTTTTAGCTCCACAATCAGAGACAGATTTAAAAAGGGAAAATTTCCAAGAGGGTCGACTAAGAAAGGAAGTGATACCCATCTTACATGTACAAGGCACTCTGTGTTGCATCTTACAAATTTACCCTTATATAATGGTTACAACTGCACTTCCCGGTAGGAAAAAGACAAAAGATTTAAACTAGCAGCAAGGGGGATATTTGGGTAAAGACATTATTTACAAATATACGGAGCAGGATTTAGGAAAACTAACAGGTGGGATATCCCGGGCCTAGGAAAAGCGAGGGGCATCTTCAGATCTAGGCCTCGGCGAGGGAGAGTGTTCAGACTGGACAACAGAAGTCAAAGAGCAGTTATATATGTTTTCCCATTTGACAGGGAACGTGGTCAGGTAGGGGCGTTTCTAGCCCACTAGCATTGACTCAGCATGGAATAAACACTCTACCCCTCTCCTCCTGTCTCCCAATCTCTCCTGCGACTCCCTCCCAGTTGGCTAAAAAACAAAAACCAGCACCAGGGGTCCAGAGTCAGGGAACTGTATTGCTAAGTCTCCCACGGCATGGTGGAGCAGAGAAAAAAGCAGGTTTGAAAGAACTCCTGGAGAGCTTTCAGCTCCGGAAGTGTGTAATTATCCCTGCTTCACAGAATACTCTAAGGCTCAGAGAGGATGAAGTCTACAGTCAAACGACTACCGTCTAAACTCAGCTGAAGGGCTCCGAAGGGCTCTTGTTCACAGAGTAAAATGGACAGGATCTGGGAGAGAGGAACAACTGACCTAAATTCACACTGAGGCCTGTGGTGGGAGGGAAGAAGAAGAACAGGTCCTGAGAAATGACCAGATGAGGGAGTGCAAACCGCAGAAGCCGAGGGAGGGTATACAACAGGAGAGCAGGGGCGCAAGCAGGTAGACTTCCAGAGCCTGGGCCTGGGCAGGTCCCTCCCGTCGAGTCACACGGAACCTGGTCCAAGGCATGAGACAATGCTCAGAGCTCCGCATCAACCCATGGTCACCTGTCCCTCTGAGAAGAAAACTACACTTCTGAGCGTCAGTGAACTTCCTTGTAATGAGGTCGGTGTCTGCCGTGAAAATGCATGGCATTTGGTTGTTGTTCATTGAACTAAACTGAACTGAACTGATCTCTCCCGGGACAAACTAAACCCAGCACAGGCCAGAATCCAGGACCCCAGTCAGGCTTCATGCAGAGTGGAAAGGAGCTGTAGGCTTGAACTTTAGAACCCGAGTTGAGGTCCCGAGTCGTTTCCCACCCCACTTTGACCTCCCTGCACCGCTCTCAGTTCAGTTTCCTACTCTGTGCTGTCAGTCAGCTTTCTGTTGCTGGAACAAAAGTACCTGATGGACATAATTTCAGAGAGAAGAAGCTGGTGTTTATCCAGCTTCAGAGGTTGCAGCCCAGGGCTGGCTCTCTCCGAGCTTGACACAGCGTGGTGGAAGGGGCTGGAGGAGGAAAGGTGGTTACCTAATGGCAACCAGGAAGACAAAGAGACCCAGAAAAAATGCGAACCCTTGAAAGGCAGGTCCCCAGTGACCTATTCCTGCCAACTAGGCACTGCCTCCTAACAGACAACTCAGCTAATGAACTGACTCGTCAGCAGACTCCTCTATTGATGAGGTGCACGCCCTCAGGATCCAAGCACTTTCTGCAAAAGTCTCTGGGGAGACTTTTGATCCAAGCCACATCTAGAAAATGGGGACAACATTACCGGCCCAGTACCTAGCATAGAAATTTATTGTGGAAATCAAGTAGCATTAGAGTGTACAAGTGAACTATAAAATCCATAAAATAGAAGCTATCTTCATTTAGATTATGCAGACTTCATTTTGCTTTATTCTAATTCAGACCAGAAACAAAAACCAACTATCTTCCCTTAAGAAATTTCCTGATTGTTGAATCATTTTCATCCCTCTCCAATACCTACAGCCCCGTGATCTCGTACAGGGTTGAAAGAGGGGGAAAAATTACCTAACATGTAAATGTAACGTTACATTTCTGTGACTCATTTCTTGGCAACGACCCTGATGCATCCGAGTGAGATGTAAAAATAAACTAACATCTGTCTTTGTCTTTTTTTTCTGGCTTCCCCCACCCCCAGGTTCTTAATGAAATTCAAGGCAGCCTCAGAATTTCAGGCACATTCTTGGGTGGTGACTGCAATATCTTTTTAAAATAGGTTTAGTCTGGGGACACAAGAAAATCATTTAGATGAATTCATCCCTCCCTCCCACTGTCCCTTGTGCAAGGAGCTCTGGCGCAAGTGCGCAACATCATGACACAGGGCAAGCGGTGAGCTCATTCGCTCAGCCAGCACCGCTGAGCCTCCTTTGTGTCACCCCTGTGCTGAGGCCGGGGACAAAGAGATAAGTAAAGGTGAGTGATCAAGCCCCGCCCAAGCTCATGCACAGAAAAATGGGAAAGTTGTTCAGGTAAATCAGCAGCTGAAGTTCACTGCGATGTTTCCACGATGGCAAAAGCCGGCAAATCAGTCACTTCTATTTCTCATTGTCCTGGATCCATATCCAGAAAATAAAAGATTTACATTGCAGTTTTCCATGAGGTTATTTAAACATGGTATAGACAAAGGTAGGTAGTTTTCCATAGATGATCCAAAATAACCGAAACAGTAAAACAATCAAGTTATAAAACAAAAATAAATTCTTCCTTGACCTAGAAAACTTTCAGTGACATTTGGTGACAGAGCCACCGATTTGATACATCTTTTTTCACTCCTGGTAGAAAAACACATCCAAGGGACACAGGTGAACAAAACACGCACCAAGAGGGCTCTTCCAAAATGCTCCAGTAGGGAGCCCCACACTAGCAGTGTCAAAATTTAGATGAAGCTAAAGTCTTTAGCTCCATAGCAAGAGATAAGATTTTAAAAGATGAGGGATTAGAAAGAGGTAAAAACAATGACTGTAGAGTTCCAGGGAACGATATCTTCTTGACAAGGATTTTAATCAGATATGTTACTGATCTGCCAAATTAAATTTCACAGTCATGCACAGGGTATTGAAATGCTCACAAAAATGAATTAAAATATCAATAATTGATTTGTAGGTCTGAAACTAGTTCTGAACTCCTGAACGAATTCAGAGGTAAGGTAATTATGGACTTTAGGATTGAAAGGGTAGAAATCTTTCTGATCGAGTCTATAATCCTTGAAGCAAAGGTAACTGAGTTTCTGAGGAGTTGGGGACTCGGACAAGGTTACTAAATACCTAATGGCAGTAGTAGGTCTAGCAAACAGTGTACATTTGAGGCTCAGCATAAACTAGTGAGGACAGGAAACAGCAGTCAAACCTCTCATACAATCACCTGGGCAGAAAGCTAACAGTTTAAACTACACTAAGTTTTGAAGAAGTGCAGTTAGCCAAACTAGCAAATGAAAGTTTGTTTTAGTAATTAATGAGAGTCCTTTAATAGAAGATAGCTATTCTTGTCACTCTGAACAAGTGAATAGCGTGCCAGAGAGGACAAATCAGAGCAGCCTACCTGGGACTCACTCTCCAGGAAGAATGATCAGAATTCTACCCTATGTTCTCTATCCCAGGTTTATGGCAGTGAGATTATAAGTGATAAGAATACTTCCAGAATCTGCGGCTCCAAAGCCCGCTGTGGATTCCTCTGGCTCTGCACCCTCCCCAGTGCTTAGAAGATGCATACAACAGGGGCCGTCACTTAAAACCTGGAGATAACAGAGTTGCCTTACACCACGCCCCCACCCTCATCTCTAAACGAGGTCACCTCTTTCCTATTCAAACCAGTATATTTTCAGCATTCTAAAAGCACTGATAACTAATACTGCTACATTCTAGAATTTGTAATTTACCTAGTAAATGATGGGAAAACCATAGCAAGAGGGCAAGGAACCCAACCAGGCATGAATTATACAAAGGCAGAGGGACAGGTGTGGATGGACCTCTACCATGAGAGGCTGGTAAGTGGCCAAGTTAAAATTCAGGTCTATGCTTACCCGTCTCCAAAGCTGGTGCTCCTGCCTTTGCCCAAGCCTCCCTCTCTGTAAGAGAAAACTCAGAATGGGGTGGTAGACAGCAGCAGATGATGCAAAGTGTATGTCAGAGGAAGAACTGATAGGAACTATGACTTACAGAGAGCCTAAGCAAAGACGAGAAATTACCTCTTCACTTATTCATTACCCAGGCATGAATCCAAGAACTTGTGGAGGGTGATGCGCTGTCACTGACCTGTTTTTGTTTTTGTTTTTGTTTTTCGGAGTTGGATTCAGTATTGTTTTTCATTCTTCCTTTCAGAATGGCTCATTCAGTTTGTCTTCACACTTTGAATGTCAAATGTGGTTCAAAGACACTTGCGGTGAGTGTCTCCAGCAGCTTGTCATCTTCCTGTTTCCATTAGCGCATCCCGGTACCATTTACCACATTAAATATCTACCATTTGAAACTTGATGCCAAGGCCATTGGCAGATGTTTTGTAAAGCCAGACGATTGCCTGCATTACTCTTAGCCATCATTACTGTGATATTTCCTCATTTACTTGGGCTAGTGTCCCCATGTGATGGCATGTAAACATCTCTGTTGCTTGCCATTGGGATGGCGTGTATACATCTCTACTGCTTGCCATTGCTTGCCTGAAGAACGGCTCCACTGAAGTTTGTATGTTCAGTAGTGCTGTAACACGGAGTTATAAAATTCTTGTCATTGGTCAGCAAAGACCATGGGGAAATAATCAGAGGAACAGTTTGGAAATGGACTTAACCTTCTCTGCCGGCTTATTTGCGTTTCAAACATCGACCTCCCCACATGATGACATCTAACTTTTATCCAGCTCTTCACCAATTTCACCTGAAAAATCTATATTTATTGCATCATTTTACCCTCTTAAGAGCTCTAGAAGTCGGCGAGCTAGGAATACTCTTCATTTACAGTAAAAGTAGGCTCAAGTGCTTGCTCCTAAGCTCGTAGAGTCTTAGAACTCAGAGAAGGTTGCTATCTTTTCGGTGTGACCTTCCTTCCATTACAAACTACCCTAACTAAGTAGCAACATGTGAAAACATCAAAAAGAAAAAGTTTATATTTGTGTCCTCTTTGCCTTCATACCTGTGTCCTCTTCCAAATATCGCACTCGTGCTATTTTGCAAAAGTGTCATTATTCCCAAAGAAATAGAAGCACCTGTAAGATCAGTGAAGCATTCCTAGAGAAACTGAAAGCACTTATCAGATTAAGAGAAGGTTATGGGGTGTTTCCAGGGATGAAATTTCTCCTCCGAGAAGCTGATTTATAAGAAAGGAACTTTGGCATCTGGTCACGCACTGTGTGGTCTATGCAGGACAGAAGTGAAATTCAAAAGCAAAATTTTTTTGCAATCTCTGGGTAGATCATTTCATGAACTCCTAAAGCATGATGGCTGAATTCCTCCAGCACAATCAAGACCTAGAAGCCAGGCTTATAGTCTTAGTCCTTAGGCAAGTCAGTGATGAAATTGAGAAACTGTAGGACACACCCTCCATGCACAGCTCTGACCACCTACACCCTGCAGAGCACAGGCTGGAATTATGTTTGGGTTTCTACTGCTGAGGACCCCAAATGCTCATTATATACTTGTGGGATCAAGTGACCCAGGTAAAAAAATATGAGACCTTGGCTAGTATTTTGCCAAAGGTGGATCTACTCTCATTTTCCACATGAGAATATTTTTCTACCTCACTCTCCTCTTCCTCCGCCTCTCACTCCTCCTCCTCTTCCTCTTCTTTCTCTCTCCCCCACCCCATAAAGTTCCCGATAATTTTCCCCATAGATTATCTAAGGAATACACAAATTATATGATCTGTATAAAATTCATTAGAATTTGGGCAAAGTTAACCAATGTGTACTAAATTAGATTGAATTGGGAATATGTGTGCCTTTGTTGTATTGCATAGTAGAATGACTACAGATAGTAATAACATATTGTATATTTCAAATAAACTAAAAGGAGTGGTTGTGAGTGTTCTCGCTGCAAAGAAACAGTAAGCAACGTTTGATGAGAGAGAGGTGCTTACCCTGCTTTGAATGTTGTGCAATGTATATCCATATCAAAGCATTACACGGTAACTCCATATGTAGAATTCTGTATTAATTTTTAGAGTTTAAAAATATATAAATTACTGATGATACAAATGATTAATGTAAGAGTTAGAATCAAAACTCTACAAGTACTGAAACTATACCTATTAAAATTTATTAACTAAAAAGTCCTGAGAATATAAAACATTCTTGGAAAAATTCAGTTAAGAAAAAAACTGGCCCAAAAAAATTGCACTTTGTAGAAATAAGAGAAAAACTTATTATAGCCAAAGCTATGATCATTTTTAAAACATAATTTATCAATGACAAAAATGAATACTGGCATAAAATTTAAATGAAAAGAATTGATCCTGGTGAAAATAACTTTAGAAAAACAAAAATGAAAATTGAAAAAAATATTATAAATCATTAAATGCACTCTATTGAAAATTAATAAAGGAATTAAATTGGCTTTATCAGTTCTTCAGAAAATATTTTCATGAACCAAAAATTATTCAATGTTGGTATAATTTTGACTGAGATGTTTATGTTAAAAATGTCCTCTAAGTCAAATGATTGAGATCAAAACAGTAGATATTAAAAATCCTGTCACATCAATATCTGAAAGCCTATAATTTTTTTTTTTGGTTAGGAAAACCATTTCTCTACACCTGAGTTTTCATCTCTTTAAGACAAATATATTAAAATAGATTTTTCCCAGCTTATTTAATCATGTGATTAATCAAATATTAAATATTCTGTAAAAACTAAATTCTAAATCAACATAAATGGGAAGAAATCAGAACTAAACTGGTGGTAAAATCTTTTTTGATCAGATAATATGAATGCTAAATGTAAACAGAAACGGTACCAAATATAGATGACACAGTTAAAGCCATGAACACAGCATCACTTTGATAAGTAACAAAAAAACTTCATTTATTTTATAAACTGACGCAAAAGAGCTCCTTTTTCATATTTCTAAGATACCTCAAGACAGAACGAGACCCTCTGAGTCCATCTACACAGGAGACTTAAGGTAAAGCTCTCAGAATTGGATTTTTCGATATTTATATTCCTCGTCAGAAAGAATATTCACATTACACTTAACATTCCTCTACATATTTCATTCAAAGCAATCATAAGATCATAAAGGACACAAAAGGCAATTTATAAACAAAATTACTAATCAGATGATAGCATAAAGTTGAATCAGTTAAATAATCAATAGGTATATGAATTTATTTTCTGTCAAGTATGGTTTCTCCAATTTCAGCATGAATAGCAGATTTCATGTACAGTGTAAATATTGTTAAAGATACTC
This sequence comes from Dinomys branickii, assembly GCA_004027595.1. Lineage (NCBI taxonomy): Eukaryota > Metazoa > Chordata > Mammalia > Rodentia > Dinomyidae > Dinomys > Dinomys branickii. The sequence continues at coordinate 258,466 of PVLD010000256.1, read as the reverse complement.
CTGTTTGGATTCATTCTCACTGCCTTCCATCTTTGTTAAGGGCACTGGCATGACCCTTAGCTGAGCTGAAGGTGCCGTGGGAGTCCTTCACGGAGCACACAGGGCCCTCGCAAGCACTGCCGTGCAACAGTCTGGCTCGAGCAGCCAACAGCCCAGGACAGAAAGGCCTTACTCCAGCCTTAGACAGCTGAAAGACAGGCCCCCCATTCCCAGGCTGGAAGAATTAGGAGTCATCCAGTTTATTTATTCATTACACTTTTTATTCAAAAATAATACCACTTTTTACCCCATTTCAAAATGTGGATCTTGCTCACTTTATGTTTCATACTATGTAAAACGGAACATTCAAACACAAACTCGGATTTCATGTGGAATTCTAGAAGAGCAAAGACTTGGAGACCATTGGGTCTGTGTTGCTGGAAAGCTTTAACTATTGTGGCCTGAGAAAGTAATGTTGGCTAACTCTGAGGCAATCCCTGTTCTATGCTTGTTTATACAAAATCTCTCCTAAAATCTATGGGGAAAGTACCGTTATTACCTACATTTTATGGATGAGGATTCAGGACTTCACACACATCATATAATGCCTAAGTTTAAACAGCTAGAAAACTACCACAGCCAGGGTCTGAACACAGGCAGTGTGGCTCCAAAGTGGGTGCAGTACAACACCCCCAGGTCAGGGAGGGGTTTTAGGAGGAGGGCCTGCCTGCAGAGATTTAAGTTCCTTTTCTAGAGCAATCAATTGAGAACTTCAGGCATAAATTTTCTATTTAATGCGCAAAGCAACTCCTTTGCTATTGTAAATCTCAAGGCCATGATTTCTCTGAACAGATTATATGTCCTTTCCTACAATGGCATTTTATTTTCTCATATTAAAGTTCCCCTTTCCTATTTGACTACAATTAAATTGCTGGGCAGAGTTCAGTGTCCATTAAGAATTCCAGGTGAATGTCCTTATCTCATTTTCTTCCTTGCAGTTTTGGGTCACAGCTGCCTTATCTCTCTGAACTGAACCACAGGGGTGTTGTTCTTCCTATTTGCATTTTGGGAGGATCAGGTGTGAGCACTGGTGGAATAATACCACTGCGCCCAATCCTGCTTCCTCCATCTGCAGCTCCTCCTCGCTCAGCCCTTCACCCTTCTGACAAGTCTCTGAAAATAACCAAGTTCAGGAAGGCAATTACATACTTTAAACTACTATGTTTAAGTGAACACGTGAAGATTTTAATTTTGGTTACATTTAACTGGAAAGCTATGCGTGGAATCCTTAAAAATAAAAAGGGGCAGTCTATGATTCATTTCACAGACATTTAAGAAGAACATGCTACCCGCTGGCGTTGTGCTGGGTGTAGAGGACACACAGAGACATACAGCTCGACAGACTCTTCCCAGGGTTAAGAATGCGGACAGAAAGACAAAAGTGAGAATTAAAAGTGCACAGGTTCAGTGAGGGTGTGAAAGAGAAAAACATTTTCCCGTCTGGATGGTCAGGAAAAATTACATCAAGACTATATTGCTTTGGCTGAGTCTCAGAAGAGTTTCCAGAACAACCCAAGAGGAGCTTAGAGGCGGAGGCAATCCAGGCAGAAGTACAGAAAGACAAAGATACACAGAGTTAAAACCACAGGACCTGTGCAAGGTTGTGCGAGGAACTCAGGTCGTCGTGCTCCATACTGTAGGGAGGGGCAGGCGTGGAGGGGTGGAACTGGAGTGGTACACAAGCCCACACCACAGCAGCCTTACAGGCCACACTAAGTTTATCGCTTTCTGAAGGCAGTGGAATGCAATTTAGGGTGTTAAGGAAGAGAATGTCAGTATCGGATTTGTATTTGGCAAGGGCTACCGGCGGGAAGGCAAGGAGACTGAAAGCAGGCAGGCTGTTTCCTTCCGCGAAAGATATTGAGGGGAAACTGGGGCCGCTACCACCTGAAGGGGACACAGAAAGAGGTGCCCCTCTGGGCCATGAAGCTGCCTTGGTTTGGCTGCAGATGACCCCCCCAGCCCTCAGCCCAGTGTCTTGTGCAGCGCAGTAACTGCTCAGCATGGGTGACATGCTGTGGCCATGGTGGTGAAAGTGGGAAAGACGAGGATGGAGATGATCTGTAGAATTCAGTGGAATGTGTGAGAGAAAGACAAAGATGCGTCTAAGTTGATGCCCAGATTTCTAATTTGGGTGAAGGTGTGAGTTACGTTATCATTTACCAAAGAACAACTTTTAATAATAAAAATAGATTGGAAAGAGTGGAAAATCATATCAGAGTGAAAACTTTCAATATACATGTGCTAGAGAATCAAAATGTAATTGTCTGTCAAGAGGGGCCTCTTCATAATTAGCAGTGTCAATTTCCACTAGGATACAACTTCCTCTGCACCCAGGTATCTGCACCGCAGCTCCAGGGTCTTTATCCGATTCCTCTGTCCCATCAGATTCCATCCAACCTAGATTTGCTTCTCTCTTTCCAGCCCCAGTGTGGGAAATGAGGCAGCGTAAAGGACAAGTCCTCTCAGAGAGTCAGATGCATACCCTGTCCAAGAAAGATGACCTAGAATACCAGCTGGATCTGGGGCACCTGGCCCCCAAGGCAAGCAGCCTTGCCAACACTCTCCCATCTCCAGCCAGGAGGTCTTACGATGGGCTGCCAGAGCATGATTACCGCAGCAGAAACTACAGAGACCATCAATCATGGAAGTCGTGGATGATCTCTTACGGGAGCTCTAGGATTAGACACAGAGCTGCATGGAGGGAGGGAGTAGCGGCTCAGGAATTTTTCATTCTCAGCAGATATGTGACTGAAGTGAAAGTAACCATATCTTCCTTTGGATGGTACATTATTTGTGATAGAATAGGCCATGTTGTGGTAACCACCCCAAAACCTCTGTGGCTGAGGGGAACAAAGGTTTGTTTCTCACTGATGCTGCAGGTCCCCTGCAGGTTAGCTGAGACCCTGCTCTTCACCATCATTGTGCTCACTGCTGGAGTCAGGTTGATGGCGTGCCCGCCATCTAAACCCACCCTGTCAGTATCAGATTGCCCAGACACTTACATTTTCTTTAAAATTCGCTAAAATTAAAAATTCAGTTTCTTAGCTAGGCACAGTGGTACACACCTATAATTCCAGCTCTCAAGAGACTGAGGCAGGAGGACCGCTGTGAGTTCAAGGCCAGCCTAAACTACAAATTCAATCCCGTCTCAAAACAAATTCAATTTCTTGGTTGCACGAGCAATATTGCCTGTGTTCAATACCACATGTGACTGGTGGCTACTCTACCGGACAGTACAGATTGAGAACATTTCAGTCATTACAGAAAGTTCTGCTGGACACGTTGAGCGTGAGAACTGGAGGCTGGGGGCTGTTAAATCAACAACTAAGTCTCATGTGGTCCCTTCTGACCCCTGGAATCCAAAACATACCATTCTCTTTTGTGCCCAGAAAATAGACAGCCAGAATATGTGGCAAACAGCATTCACACAATTTCAAAGGAGCTCACCATCCTCCCTTACCTTTATTACCATCCAGGATGTGAATAGAGAAAGAAAAACTCATAATTTGGATACGTGAAAGCTGAAAAGAAAAAAGTAATTTACTGTTTTGCTTCAGGATGTCACACGGAAGTTGCGAGCTCAGAGTTCAATTTTTAAAAGAACAATTATGGAAATGTCATCTTCCTGAGCGCCTCCTCAGTATTACGTGCCTTATTTTATCTTCAAAATGGCCCTAGGTAAGAATATTACAATCCACAGTTTAAATATGAGGAAACCGAGGCTAAGAGAGATTAGGTAGTTTGACCAAGAGCGTCTACCTGTCCTTAAAGAACCGGAGATGCTTTACATAGAGGTGGATTAATTCCTAGGTCTCTCAAATTTTATCATTTAGTTCCATAATATCACTCAAAGTCTAACTTCTAATTCTACACGAAGTTCTGCTATGGGTTGAATATGGTTTGTATTCTCTAAAACTCACATGTATTACAGGACCAGTTAATGCTTAGTTGTTTGACCCATCTTGCATGCCTATGTCTGGTGATCTAGCAACTACTCTGAAGATAACCATATGTATTATAACAACTCCTGTTAATTTCCTATCACTCTGTTTTGAGATTCTGCATCATTTGCGGTTGTTGTTTTGTTTTTGCCTTTGTGTTTGTTTTTTCTCTTCTTTTTAAAATTAAAAACCTCACGAAAACATATGAGATATTAAGAAGTGGTACCAGCTGAGATCTAATGTACTGATCAAGGCTCCAACAGATTATTAGATTAATGGGTTATCTTGAGACTAAGTCTGCTATCAAGGCAAGTCTGCTTGCTCTCTTGTGCTACCTTGGGACTCTGCCAGCAGTGAAAGGCTATCACTAGTGTAGTCTCTTAGCCCTGGATCAGAGCTGTGAGCCAAAATAAACCTCTTTTCTTTATAATTTACCCAGTCTGTATTAATGTGTAATTAGCAACAGAAAGTGAACAAAGATAGATATTAAAGAAACTAAGTAGAAATTTTTGGCTTAGTGACAAAACTACTCGACTAAAAGTATTTGTGGGCAGGAACCATTGAGAACTCAAAGATATGATGAAATGACTATTTCATTTTATGAACTGTAATATATATGTGTGTGTGTGTGTATGTGTATATATACATATATATGTACATATATATGTATGCACACATACATATGTATGTGAAAGTCTCAGGGAGTAAATTTGTACAAAGTGTTCAACTACGTTGGGAAGACTATTAAATATATTGCATTCTTCTTGCTCTACTTTTCTCTTTAAAGTTGAGCTTATGCAATTCTCCTGACTCTTTTGGTCAAACTACTAATCTCTCTGTCTTGGTACTTTTCTCTTGTTGCTAAGACAAAATACCCAATGCCCAAAATGAAAGAAGGAAAAGTTTATTTAGCCTACAGTTTGTGGAGGTTTCAGTCCATCCTTGGCTGGCTCAGAGGCAGAGTGGCACATGGCAGAGGGCAAATGTTCATGGTGGTAGCACACAGCAAAAACAACAAGCAAAAGGGAAGAATGGCAGCAAGCAACCTCTTTCCCTCCCTTACATTGTAAACAGGCTACCCCTGCCCAGGGGGGAAGTAGCACTCTGGGCGAGTAGCACTCACACTATCTCCAAGCCCTCTCTCTTCCACAGGCTCGGGATGTATACAAAGTAAGCACCCTGGCTTCCTGCTGAATCACTCAGCCAAACCTCTAGACTCCCCAAGTTGACACAATGTATCAACCATAACACTCTCCTAGCCTCAGTTTCTTCATATTTAAAGTGTGGATTGTAATATTCTTACATAGGTTCCTGAATATTTTCTAGACTTGGAGCAGAAACTTGCCTGTCCACGTAGATTTGGGAAAGCCCTGACTCATCCCACTTTCCGGAACCTGGCCTAAGACCAACCTAGGACCTTGTTTCATGAGTCCTGCTGGGGTTGAGAGCTCTGGGGGAGTGCTGTGGGATCTCCACTGATGACAGCCCAAGAGCCACATGGTCAGCCTGTCCATCCTGCTGATTAGCCAAATAAATCACGTCATCTCGCCTTGGTATTCCTCCTTTCTCTCCCTCCACAGCATTCCTTAGCAGGATAAACAGCGCCGCTTCAGCACTTTTAAAGGTGACTTCCAATAAAATATGTGTGTAGATCTACTTCAGGACTGATAGTTCAGGCTATAAATTTGTGACAGGTCAATGATGGAAAGCTCTTCAATTAAAAAAGAAGAAAATACAGAATCTTTGTTTCCGTCAGCATTTATCTTTCAGTGAAAAAAAAGTGAACGTATTTCTTCATGCCTTTTTTTTTAATGGGGGAAAAAATAAAGTCTCATGAAGAACAACTGACTGGAGTATTTCAAAAGCCTACTTTATAAATCTCTCTTGTAATGCCTGGAAATAAAGAGAAATCCTCGGCATCGCCAACTGTTTCTTCACATGACCCCTGTGCTTTGGGCTGCAGACATGCATGCCTGATAGCTTTCACCTCTGTGGAGCAATTGGAAACGTTGCCCTTGGTTTCCTCTATTGCTTATGAAAGCTGAGGGATTAGCGGAGCCTGAGACAGAAACCCTGCTGAGCCGCCAACCTCAGTGGGCTAGCACGCTTTCTCCCGTGCCAGCCAGAGTCCTTCCAAACCCCAGCACCCCTCTCTTTCTAGGAAAACTGTCTTCTCTCCCATAGAAGGATACCCTTTGGCTTCAGCCAAACAAAGGCTGCAGATCGCTTCATACTTTTTATTTGCCAAGAATTTATTGGAGCCCATAAAACAAACGTCTATAGCTTGGGAGACTGTACCCTTTTTGTTTGTCGTTATTGTTGTTTTTAATCTAGGCTGCAGTCCAAAAGTTTGTAGCAGGAGTGCACTGTTCTCTGCTTTCTAGTTTTATTTGGCCTGGAAAAAGCAAACAAATGGCAGTGCTTTGTGCCACATTATATAATAGAGGTTTCTAGTGCATGGTGTTGGCTTTATTATCTACAAAATAAAATCTTAAAGAAGGCAAGGACTATAGTATGTGTAAAGCAGTTGTTGTTTTTTTTTTTTTTGCCAAGTAGTAAAGCATTAATAAAATCGGATTTATCTTCATGACCACTCTATATCTAGGTAAATGCAAGATATGTTTATCCCATTTGGGGGTGGCTGTACTAACTCAGGCCAGGGCCTGTCCCATTTGGATGACACTCACTGTAGGACACACAGTGAGTTGGAGGCAGGTGGACCAGGATCTTGGTCACAGTCCCAAAACCCTTATTCTGTGCTCACTCCCTCCCTGCCGCATACTAGAGATTATCGTAATTTTGCATCATAACACTTCACAAGAAAGCTGCTATGAAAAATGTATGGCAATGCCTTGCTAGTTTTACAACTATTAAAATTTATTCTGGAGGCCACTCAATGTTCCATATTTAACAGACCTTTCTATTTTATTACAAAATAAAAAAATGGATAACAAAGGATTAAAACATGGTGTTTAGTAGTACTACAATAAGCCACACCTCTGTGGAGTAGCATGTCCTTCCAAGATTTAACTCATCTAAAAACTGTGACATGCATACAACAGTTTCAACTAAGGAAAAAGACAGTGACATTCACTAGTTTTGTATGTACAGTAAAAGTTGCATAGCAACTACATCCCTTCTCTCCCTTCATGCTCATACTCTTCAAGAGAACTGACCTGAAATTCTTGGAAAATAATATTTTGCAGGTCATGGTGAGGCGGGACCACTTGAGGCAGAGCAGATTCTGTGGACTGTCCCACTCAGCAGCCTTCATACCAGCCATGTCGTCCAGCACAACCATAATCATATATGGCTTTGTGGTGCTTGTCTGCAGCTTATGAGGTATAGACACCATCATATCAAGAAAGTGAAAACACTAGGAAGAAGCAGATGCAAATCATTTTCCTTTCTTTGAGTTTACCCTCAGTTTTCTTTAAAATTTTTTTTTAGTTATTCTTATCGTGTCATTCCTTAAACTACCTAATCATAGAATCAACCTGCAATCAGATTGTACATGGTTGCTCTTCTCACAAAGATACTAAGTATATAACATATCACATATTAGCATCCTCTTGTAAGCAAGAAAATGTCTGACACCTTTCTGATATCCCGTTCAAGTCATTCATCTCCCAGCAAAGTCAGAAGGAAAGCACAAGCCTGCTGAGTGATTAGGGCTGCTGGTCAATGTGGCACCATCCTGTCATCGGCAAGGTACTTGTATTGTCACCAAGAAGCCTGCAGATTCATAGAATGGAAAGAGTTGGGTGGGCTAGAAAGTCGATGAGAAACAGTCTGTAAGTGTTACACGTGTTCTAAAGATGCATCAACCTTGACCCTACCAAGTTCACTATACTGTGGGGAATTCAACCATTTCAAAGCAGCATTCAAGACTGCATCCTTGGGCAGCATAAGGTCCTGAGTTTGATTCCTGGTACAAAAAAGAAAAAAAAAAAGACTTCCTTTCGGGACTCAGGGCTTCTAGGAAGCAGAAAAGTTATTCACATGCACTGACAGTTCCTCATCTATATGATGCCGGCCTTCAGTGTAACTCAAACTTATCTCCAGCTCTCTCTTATTCCTGGGTATCTCCAGAGCCTAGAGAAAAGCTGTTCGTGTTCCCAAGAAGGCTGGAAATCCTTTCATTTTCTAATAAGATGATAACTGCTTCTGTTTTTAAAAGGCATCCAAAGCATAAAGGAGTGTGTGTGTGTGTGTGTGTGTGTGTGTGTGTGTGTGTGTTAATAAGGACATCTGTCTTCAGCTATAAGGCCCCCAGAGTAGATTCTGATCCTTCCCTTTATCACAGCAGCATCCTATTTTACCACAGAAGTGAAAAGTAAACAGTTCTGGAGATTCACAAGATGACTCCAAAGCAACCCGCACCTTGCTTCAGGCTTGGCCTAGAAAGCTGAGATTTGGCTTCCTAAGCAGTCAGAGAACCACCAGAACAAATGGGCAGGTGCACAGCTGACCAGAAATTAATGGGGCCCCAGAAGATGCAAGTCCAAGACAGAAAAGTCAAAACATCTGTCAGTCTAGAAGAGATTCACTCAGGTTAAAGAGCTCTGCCAAAGTTAAATTAACATGATTATGCGAACAAAGAGTGCTTGTAAGAATAGGAGAAATGCATAATCGGAAAGGAAATGCTACTTGCTTCTGATGAACTTTCCTGAAACTTGGATATACTCTAGCTCTATTTCACAGAATAATATACAAGACTTACAGTATAACTGGTACCTTTTATAATCCCAATATCTTTCTTTAAAGAGAATAAAAAGAAAACAAAAATAATACAGAATTTCAAAACAAGATGATAGGAAATTAACAATGGTTAATTTGTTATATTGCATATTGTTATCTTAAAAGTAGTTGCTCAGATTACCGGATATAGGTATGCACAACCTTTACAAGCTCATTAATTCTCACAAGTGAATGTTCAAAAGCACTGTCTTCTGTATAAACATTTCTACCTGTCACTCAGTAATCCTAATTATGAGAATTCTTTTTTGCAAAGATACAATTCAGGTGGAAGAAATGTATGTGTATGTAAATATATATATATATATATATATATATGCACACATATAACATTTTATAGTTATATATTTGAATATTTTGTTGTGGTGTCATCTGTGAGATTAGCACTGCCTGCATGCTCTCTGTTAGAAAAACATTGATTGAACCATATAGTAAATTCTCAGTTGAAAAATCTTTAAGCAAGTCATATACTTGAAGCTATAGTACATTTTCAAATACTCATGATAGAGTAGGTTTTAAAAATGTTTTTTAAAATTCAAAATTGACTCTGTTCTATGGATGTAATTGAGACAATGATAATAAATGCATATAAAAAACTTAAAGGAAAATGAAAATGAGGGGAATCCTTATAGGAAGGGAAACTTGAAAGTATATATCTCTTTTATTGATGTTTTTATTTAACGTCATAAAGTTGAGTAACAAAGAGGAAAAGTAAAAACAACAGTTTCCACTTCAGATAGCAACTGTTCCCCATGTTATCTGTCACGGTAGCTGGACATGCTCATGTGCAGGCTGCAGGGTGCTTGTGTAAAATCTGGAAGATCTGAGGTAGAAGAATCTTGCAGAGAAAATATAATGTATCCCAGAAATCCCTACTAAAGATTTCAGTTCTGCCCTGACTCAAAAAATATCCCTATTTCACCCCAAACTGACACGTTTTCTAACACACTGACAGGACAGTTTGGGAAAGCTAGATCAATAATGAACGCTTGCTCCCAACCCCACTGTCTTCTCTCCGCTGAGTACAAGTCTCTTGATTGTGGGAGGAACAGCCTTTTCCTAAGAGGCAGAAACCTCGTGCTGTCAATTTAATGTACAGCGAGGTAATAAAAGTGCAAGCTGCTACTGAGCATCTCATGTGCCAAAGGGATCTTTCAAATATCATGTACAGTGTCAGATCTTTAAAAATTATGCTAATGGTTGCTACTCACAGACCCAGGCATTGTGCTGGGCATTAGACATGGATTATTGCAGTTGCTTCTCGCAGCAACTCTCTAAACCACCTTCCAGTAGTTGTCTCATATTGTAGACCAACAATGTAGGTTGAACATTAATCAGCTGTTAAGCATAACAAAGGTGAAGTAGGCTGACTTCAAAGCCGCACACTAATAGACCTACACTCTGCCTTTCTGTGTAAGCACCGCGCACTGACCAGTTGTGCCCCTGGAGCTCCTTCCCTGCCTTTCAAGTACTCATTCGGGTATATTTTAATTTTTTAAAACAATGATACCCACAAGCCTTTGCCTAGATACACCAATGATTTCTTTTAACTCCCAGAGGTGTCGTATGATGACTATAGAACAGGATGTAGCTCTCAGTACAGAGCGATTTGTTTTTTTTTTAATTTTTATTTATTTATTTATTTTTTTGGCGGTACTGGGGATCAAACTCAGGACCCTGCGCTTGCTAGGCAGGCGCTTATTCCAATGAGCTATATCCCCAGCCCTACAGAGTGATTTGTACTCAATACAGAGAACTCCTGGTGTAGAGAGATGCAAAACAAGAATCTGACAGAAACTAGTGTAATAGCTGAACACAAGGATATGTGTTTCACCCCAAATCCATGAACCACAGCTCCATCCATTTAAAAGGTTAGGCCCAAGGCCCTGGTGAGCAGAGCAACAGGCACCTATTTACTTGGAGATTAAAAAGGTAGCTCCAAATTTTAGCTTAACCTGGGCCAAGGAAGTGATCCTGAGCTAAGCTGAGAAGAACCATTACCCAGACGTTTAGGGCCATGTTTTAAAGAATAGGAAGGGCTTTAAAAGCCTTCAAATACAGAGAGTGAGCCATAGCAACTCAGGTACTGGTTCAGGGTTAGGGCCTTGGACAAAGCTGATAGTCCGAGTCTAAACTCAGAGCCTCCTTCACATGCAAGACTTGAAACCTCGAAACTCTGACACTGGGATGAAAGTTACCAGTGCACCGAACCAACTCTACACATTAGCCTTTAGAGTAAAATGAGGCATAGCAAGCAAGAAGGAAGCACTTAGAGAAAGCAAGAACGTGGAAAAGAAGTCCTCTCAGTGGGAGCAATGAATGAGGGGCTTTGATTTCCTTGGAAGTTGGGTCATCGTTCTGGGTCATAGAGAAATCAGAACTTTATGCAGGACAGAGTGGTTAGCAAAGCATCCTGAATCTAATATGTCCTAACCCTATGAGCTTTAGAGAGTTAGTTCACACCTCTGAACCTGGTTTCCTCACCTGTAAAGTGAGGACAATCATATCGGCCTCACAGGGTGGTCGTCAGGCATAAATGGTAAAACACATAACATATAAGAGGGACCCAAGCAATATAGATCACTTCCCCTCTTTCCTTCTCAGAATCACCCTTATTAACCAGGAGACTCATTTATACCAGTCAAAATAGCACTACATTTCACATAGAACAAGAGCCCAGCATAACAGAATTCTTCAGTTCTCTTTCTCAGAGAACATTAAAGATGATTAAAGTACTCAATCTCTTCTCCTCTTCATTTCCTTTCCACCTAATGGTTCACTTCACATTGGTAGCTTGCCATCCACAATGCTGGGAGTATTTATACCAAGAAACTAAGCAAACGTTACAAACTGGGGATCTTCTTTGTCTCCAGAGAGCTGGTTTACCAACACGGCACTGCTCCGGCCCGCACTACTCCACAGCCTTCATCTTCAGCTCTGCATTTAGTCCCACCCACTTGTCCCCAAGTAAACTCAGTTCCATTCTCCACCTTCACAGTTTTCCTCCTCCTTCCTCTACTCCCTGCTCTGTCTCAGCATGCACATCAACTGTCCTCTCTGTAGATGTAGGGAGCATAAGAGGATCAGCTGGCAAATACAGGACCCTTGTGGAATGGGAGAGAGACGCTGTCAAAACCACTCCTAAGTTAATGGGAGTGTTTCCCCCTGGACGATTTGACACTAACAATGGTCATATGTAGTTGACTGCATAGTACCTTTCAAAGTTAGGACTGAAAGGCCACCCATTCTGGAGCCTGACTGCTGTGTTTTTCTCTTAACAACAATGTGAAGAAGTAACTTCTTTATTTTGGGAATGAAGGCTTGTTGAATCCATCTCCATGTTTACCTCCTGGGCCATGTCCACCACTGAGCACGGTCTCCTGTGGTACCGGAAGTCAGTCTTCCCTGCCTGTTTCTTGGAATATCTATCCAGATGTGACTCACAATAGTGGCCCTGTGTCCATCAGCCACCCCACCTGGCTCATCCGGGGCATGAATGACGGTATAATAACAGCGTCAGGAGGTTACAACATCGCTCCGCCAAGCAAAGCTTAGCAAACAAAACGACATACCCGAAGGTGTGGATAGTGCTCTGCTTTTTCACACTCAGGCCAAAGTAAGGAGACCATCCAGTCGCGAGGACTATCTTCCTTGTGCTGTTATTCTCCCGGGGGCAGTGCTGCCCATTCTTTCCAGAAGTAGTCCCCGAAAATACTGGTCTACTAGATTACAACCCTGCCCACTGTTTTGTACGTGCCTTGGGACTAGTAAATATCCAAATAATGCCAGTCAGCTGTAATGTGGCAGCTGAATTTATGTAACATTAGTGAGATTTATGTAATGATTAAGTATCCGAAATTACAGATGGTACGATTCTTAGAGCCATTACTGTGGCAAAGAATTTTTTAAATTATGCTAACAGATTTGTTTAAGTCTTTTTTATCCTCAAACTCCACGGTAAAGCAAATATATCTACAGGGATGCCATGAAAATAAAGGACAGAAAAACAACATTTATTTGGCATTCATGTCTGTCAGGCACTAATCTAAGCATAGTATCTCATTTAATTATCTCTTTATGAGGAAAATACTATTATAATCCCCATTATGTAGAAAGACAAATCAAGGCTTAAAGATGTAAGATAATTTTCCATGAGCTAGCAGTTGTTTGGAGTACACCAAGATCTGCACCTACATCCATCTGACACAAGAACCCGCATCTTTCCCGCTAAGGAGCACTAACTATGCTACCTGTCTGAAAGATCACCAGCTGTTAAGGCTGCCAAAACTTGACATTCATGATCCTGACAAGAATAGTTCATTCAAGTGATTCCAATATTGTGTGCCGTGCTATGTTCTTAGCAAATTTGCTGATTTTTAAATGGGTTAGAACAGAAGTCAGGTCTAAAATTTAGATAAAACCACAAAACTTTCATAATTTCATGTGGCTGGAGAAAAGAGATGGGGTTACTAAGGCATCTAGAACTTCACTATTCCAAGAAATAAAGCTGATATAGGAAAGTAAATCAAACACTCTATGCAAATTTTCATCTGATGGTATTTAATAATTTTTAAACAATTTAGCATGAGAGATCAAGAAGTCAACCAGATAGGGCTGGGGATATAGCTCAATTGAATAAGCGCTTGCCTGGCAAGTGCAAGGTCCTGAGTTCGATCCCCGGTACCACAAAAAAAAAAAAAAAAAAGAAGTCAACCAGATAGTAACAAAAAATGTGAAGAGTTTTTGACAGTTTCATAATGACAGGAGATCAAAATCAGAGTCAAATCTCATCAAAGAAGAAGGAATATCACTATTAAATCCTCAAAACAGAGAGAACTACTCTAGAGAACTACATGTAAGAAGCATAGGTGACCAGAAGAAAAACAGCCTCACATTTGATACCAGTTTCAAATAATTGGATTGGAGAGATTTGCTTCTGACTACCAGAAATACTTTGAAAAAATTCAACAGCACCCAGAGCTTTTACTCCTGTTCACACCGGATGTGAAACACTCAGCCAAAGCTCACCATGCATGTCACGGACCAAAAGAAGAAAAACAAGAGGCAACAGAAGCTAGTGCACAGGTGATTTAGATATTGATATTTTTCAGACCCAGATGCTAAAATAAACATGATATTAGATTCAAGAAAATACCCAAGTAGATGTAGAATCTCACCACAGAACTGGAATCTTAAAACAAATTCTAGAAATGGAAAAATACAAGAATATAAAGTAACAGGTAGTTGAACCCTAACGTATACCTATCCATTTAAATCCAGAATTTAGAAAAAAATCAACAATGCATATAGGCACATAGCTATTAAAAGGTGTTTTCTATGTACAAAACGATGTCAAAAATGACAAATCACATACATGACCTTGTAATGTGACTATAAACTCTGAAGCATTAAATATATTAAAGTAGCACTTGAATATTGTATCCTACACAGTTTTTATTACTTTTTGTTAATACTGTATAAGTTTGCAGTACACAGTGTTCCGTTCCTTGTGTGGAGTTATTACATATACATAACACATCCTACTTCCTTTCCTCACCCCGTTTCTGCTCCCGCCATCAGTATCCGTCTCTAGATCCCTACCCCATTCGAGAAAATGCTATCACCCTATTTCCTGTCATCTCTCTTTTATTTTGCTCTTTATGATTTGAGTACTCAAGTTTATGTTTCTTCATGGCTGCACTGTACATAAATATCACATTTTCTTTATCCATTCATCTATTGATGAACATACAGGCTGCTTCTAAGAACTTGACTGTTATGTATTGTGCTAGTATAAATATAGGCACGCATATATCACAGCAATATGATGTCTTTAACTGTTTCAAGAAGATACCTAGAGGAGAAATGGTGGGTCAAAAGGAATTTCTGGTTTGAGTTTTTGGAGGAATCTCCATACAGATTCCCATAGTTGTTGTAGTAGTTTATATTCTCACCAACAATATAGGAGCATCCTTTTTTTCCCATAGCTTTTGTTGTTATGTAATTTCTTGATTATTATAGCCGTTCTTTCTGGAGTAAGATGAGATCTCAGTGTTGTTTTAATGTGCATTTCTCTAGTGGCCACCAACGTTGAGCATTTTTATGCATTTATTGGCCATCTGTACTTCTGAGAAGTATCTACTCATTTCACTTGCCCAGTTTTGACTGGATCTTTCATTATGAGAGGTCTAATTTTTTATTTAGTTCTTTATATGTTCTAGATATTAGTGCTATGTCTAAGAAATAGCTGGCAAAACATTTTCCCTGTTATTGAAACATTCCAGGTTTTTAAATATCCTTAGTTCAGTTTTGGTAATTCATATGTATCTAGAAATCTATACATTTCTTCTGAATTCTCCAACTTAATGTCAAACAGGTTTGCAAGCAGTTGCTAAATAGTCTTTTTTGTTTCAACAGTGTCCATTGTGATTTTACCTTTCTCATTTCTAAGCGCACTGACTTGGGTCTTTTCTCCTTTTTGTTGGATTGACTAAGGGTTTGCGCATTTTGTTTGTTCTTTCAAAAAACAACTTTTTGAGCCATTGACTCTTTGTATTTTTTTGGTCTCAGTTCTTGCTTTGCTCTTTACCGTTTCCTCCCTCGTACTAGTTTTGCATTTGGATTGTTCCTTTTTTCTAGGTTTTTGAGGTGAATCATTAGGTTATTCACTGGGGCTCACTTTGATTTTGCATTCACAGTTAGGAACTTCCCTCAGAATTGCTTTCATTGTGTGCCATCATTTCTGGTACGCTGTACTGGCATTATCATCTAGTTGTAGAACATTTTATTTCTTCCTTGATTGTTTTCTGTAATCCACTGTTTATTTAAGAGTGTATTGTTTAGTGTTCATGCATTTGCATAATGTCTGTGTTTTCTTTTGTCATTGATTCTAGATTCAATGTGCTGTGATAGGATAATGTGCGTGGTATAATTTCAATTATTTTACATTTACTTAAACTTGCTTTATTGGCTAGTATGTGGTCTATTTTCAAGTAAGTTACACATGCTGTTGAGAAGGATGTGTATTCTGTTGTTGCTGAGTGGAACGTTCTGTAGATATTTATTACACTGAATTTCCTCTCAACAAATCTGTTTGCTTATTTGAGATTTAGTTTTCCAGAGACTCATTTACTGTGTTTCATTTTGGTTCAAAGCCTTTGATCTTATCATTGAGCATCTGAATTAACATTTATTCCAACCAAGTATTATTTGTCCCAGGGTCAGGCAGTTGGCTTAAAGGATGAATCGTCCTTATTAGCAGTAACCCTTCTTACAGTCAGTAACAAACTGTGATTTCCAAAAGGACAGTACCTTGTTTCAGGACAATACTGTAGTTACAAGCTGTGTAACCTTGGGCCAGCCATGACCTCACTCCCTAAGCTTCAAATATTGTAAAGTGGGGCCAATAGCCTCCTTCACAATACTGTTGCAGAGATCACCAGAACAGCATGTGCATCCCTCTGTAAAGTACAAAACCTTCTCAATGGTTATTTATTGCTACTTTTGTTCCCTGGCCCTTATAAAAGGAAAAACAAGCCCTTACTTGTGCTTACAGACACTTTCTGGTTTTTTTAACCTTTAGCTCATGCAACACATTTTCCACATTTAACTCATGCAGCGCTCATGACAACGTTTATAAAAACATCTACTACGTTCCTGACAAGTGCCAACAAGGCATGCATTCTGCCCTTGAGACCCGCATAGCCCAAAAGGGAAGACAGACAAATAAATAAAGAATTACAATACAATGTGGTAAGTAGTGGAACATAAAAAAGTTATCATCTCTGCTTTCAAAGTTAGGGGAGACTGGGTTTTGGAGGGTAAGTAGAAAATCAGGCACATTGAGGGAGCTGGAAAGGCCATGGCAGACAGAAGGAATGTACAAAGACCCGGGGGCATGATAAAAACAGTTTACATGTATGAAACTGTAATGCTTCCATTTCTCTTATGAAGATGAGCTATATATTGGGACTATAAAAGAAGAGATAAAGCTTCATATTGGTCACTGACCTTTAGGGGCTCAGTCTGATGAAAAGAAAAACACATAAAAATCATCTCAATGATTACATGGAAAATTAAGAGATAAGAGTATATACCATATGATCTCATTTATGGAATTTTTAAAGCATGTATAAAAGTGACTGGAAACAAACAAAAGCAACCCAATTAAAAAATGGGCAGAGCAACTGAACAGCTATTCCTCCAAGGAAAATCTACAAATGGCCAATAAGCCCTTGAAAAGTTGTTCCACTTTATAGTCATAAGGGGAATGAAAATAAAAATTATAATAAAATGCCACTTCCCACCCAATAGGACGGCTGTTATAAGATTAGCAAGGATATGGAGAAATTAGACCCTTTATGCATTGCTGGTAGCACTGTTCAGTGGTGCAGCTGCTCTGGGAAGGGTTTATTGGCTTCTTAAAATATTAAACACAGAATGACCACATGATCCAATAATTTCATTTTAAAGTGTATAACCAAGAAGATGTTAAAACAGGAACTCACACAGATACTTGGAGACCATTGCTCATAGAAGCATGATTCACAATAGCCAGAGTGGGGAAAAGCTCAAGTACTCATCACCATATACACAGATACACAACATTTGGAAAATACATACAGCGGACAATTATTCAGCTACAAGAAGGAATTAAGTTGTGGCACATGCTTCAGCACGGATTAACTTTGAGAATACTGTGCTAAGAGAAATAAACCAGATATGAAAGGACAAATATTACATGAGTCCACTTATATGAGCTACTTGGAATGGGCAAATCCATAGAGGTGGCCAGTAGAACAGAGGTCACCAGGTGCTAGAAGGAGGGAGTAGGGGAGGAAATTTTGCTTAATGGTTATAGTGTATCAGTTCAGGCTGATGAAAATTCTAGAAGGGTAACACTGGCTAAATGCTACTGTGAATGCACTTAGTGTCACTGAATTACATGCTTAAAATGACTCCAGTGGTAAATTGTATTTACATATATTTTACCAAAACAACTTTTTAAAAAAATTATTAGGAAAATATGTCTAAAGGTTAATGATTTTCTACTTTTACTTCTGGCTCTCTTTCTATCTCAGTAGATAGATAGATAGATAGATAGATCTGATAAATGATTGGGCTGAGACCCACACAGAACCAGACCAGACATTCTGATGAGAGGAGTCTTTATCGGGTGAGACAGAGACACAGCGGGTTGCCCAGTGGACTAGGACAGCCCTGAGCTGAGCAAGGCATGGATGGGGTTTTAAGCTCTTTTCCATGGAGGGTGTCCATGGGCCAGGACACCCTGTGCAGGGGTGTGTTGTTCATCCCAGGTGAACATCTAGTCCTGCCAAGGCGGATGAGGGCGGGGTTGGCTGTTGTGATTTGGGCCAAGGGGAACTCAGGTGGAATGGGTAGGGAAGGAAAGACTGTTTAATCAATCTCCTGTGGAGGGGGGTCTCATGACTTACCAATATCTATCTTACATTTTTTTAAACTCTAATTTTACTTTTCAAAAGAAGAAAGGGAATAAAACAAATAGGGTAACATAAAATTTTATGCTTTATTTGCAAAATGACTTGGGAATGCAGAGACATCATCTCGATTTTACTGGCTGTGACTATGGGTGCTGTCACATGAACCTCATTGGTTAACAAATGCTTACAGATAAGTAAATCTTGCTCCTGGGTTTTTCTGGGTAGGTCATGGAGGTGTGGCCTGGAGTTCTACATATGGTCCTTGGCCCAGTCCTCTTTGGTACTCTTCCCCTGTTCTGTTTCCTTGCCACCAAGAAGAAGTAGCTTGGGCCAAGGATGTAGCTCAACAGCATAAACACTTGCCTGGCAAGTAGGAGGTCATGAGTTCAATTCCCAGTGCCAAAAAAAAAAAAGAACAAGTAGCTGTACTCCACCACATCTTTACATCATTATGTCTCTGCTTTGGAACCAGAATTATAGACTGAAATCTTCAACAAATTAAACCTTTCCTCCTTTAAATTGTGGGTGTTGAGAATTATATTTGAGTGAGAGAAAATCTGACTAGGCCTGGCAACATTCTTGCAGCAGTTTGTTTGGAGGGTTCCCAAATGTGGCCTAGGCAACCTTTCTTGGAAGCAGTGCAGCCTGGATCCTGATGACTCTGATCTTTCTCAGAGCTCTAGCTCTGTGCCAAAGCCCCATGCAGGGTAAGACATCCGCAGCCTGGAACTTCAAAGAGACACTTCTCCCTTGGAATGCAGCTGCCTAGCTGGCTGGATGACTTGGCAGAGATAAGAAAGCCAGACTAGAAGCCCTTCAGTGGAGAAAAAGAAGGAGGCAAACACTAGCCAGTGTTTTCCTGAGACTCCCTTCTCCTCAGCACACAGGGACAAAGCCTTTGGCACCAAGACTTTACACTATTCCTTTCAGGAAAGGAGAGAAGTTAGTTTATTTGTTTGTTTTGTTTTGTTAACTGGCTTCTGGCTCTTTGCTACCTTTCCCTGTCAGAGAGAAAGCACCCATTATATTGTAGCTATGTCTCTCAACCTTAGAACAAATAGTTAGGAACTAGACTCAGCCATGAAATGAGATCATCAGGCCCAGGCCCTGGGGCACTCCTAGTTTGAGCAGGGTTTTTCCGTGAACTATTTGGACTGAGGGGCCACGGGAGCTGCCAGGGGATGAGGGAGGCGCGAAGAACTCTCAGTGCATCTCTCCTGTCTGCTGCTGACTGGTGATATTCAGCTACTCCAGAGAAGGGCAGGTTTAAACTACTTGTCTTGGAGATAATGCCCTTTCATTGTTAAAGGGCATTTGTCTGAGACTTGTAATATTAGGCTGAGGACAACAGTCACCTTTTCTTCTGGGATTGTGGCCAGAGCTTGACTCTAGGTTTAGTTCAATCATCTAACATGGCTCCAGAGAATAAGCACCAAGCGTGGACAAGCTCCATGTCAGAGAATTTATAGTCCCCCTGGAGTTTCATCCTTTTACTTTTGGACTCGCAAGGCCTGATTTCAGAGTCAGACAGGGGCAATATTTTAAACACTAAATCCTTATTTTCCATGTACCTTTTTCCTTTAACATATCTGTATCTCTCAGTCAGACATGATGACACATGCCTGTAATCCCATCACTCTGGGAGGCTGAGGCAGGAACATCACAAATCAAATAATCCTGAGCAATTTAGTGACTCAGTAAAACCTTGTCTCAAAATTTAAAAGCAAAAAGAAACAATGTTTTTAAAGGACTGGGGATGTAGCTCAGTATAAAGGCCCTGGGTCCAGTGTCCACTGCTGGAAGAAAAAAAAAAAAAATATATATATATATATATATCCATTTCTTTGCATCTTTATGGCAACTACTTTTATACACAATGTAGTCAGAAGTCTGTTCTCTAGGGAAATGTAAATTGGTAAGACTGGGATCCAGTGGTGTGCTATAAACAGCTCAGCAGGGGTTGTAAGAACCGGCTGTGCCCATCCCCCAACTCATTCATATAATCCACATCACAGAGAGGGTGAACAGTGCCCAGAGAGGAAGAGGCCAGGGGCCATATACAGTACTCAAAGCCACACCACCGTGACCCACTAAGACACATCAGGAATGGGGAGGACTGCAATACATACCGGAAACTAAGCAGAGGCAGAAAAAGACGATTAGTAACTCTTAGCAGGCAGAATCTGCAAACTTAGAATACACTGTGGCTTGTTGGTGAATGAGTAATATTTAGTCACAAAAATACAAAGCCCAGCTACATATTTCACCAAATGATGTAACTTGTGGAGAGGGTGGGATACAGGGGAGTTTGGGGTATTTGTTTTTTAACTTTCTTGGGGTTAACGCTGGAAAACTTAGGAAGTATAGACATAATGTTTAAAACTGGCAAACAAGAAATGGTGATATTAGCATGTTTGTTAGAAATGTGAAGAGAATGTGTATTCCAAAAGAAAAGGCAGGGAAAAGAGTTGAAATGGGTTGCTCTGGGAGGCAGAAATTAGTTCCTGTTAGTACTGTTTGTTACACGTAGTACAAATAAAAGAAAATCTATGTAAATGTATTACTTCTCTTAAAAGCTATTTTTAACCCATATATCAGATTTCATCAAAATTCTTAAGAATCAAAACTTTCCCAGCCAGAATAAACAAACTGGAAATACTGAACAGCTGAGATACCTGTCTCAGTTTAGTGGTTGGTTTAACAAAGACGAGCAAACCAAATGTATGTTCCTTCTGTTATGACTTCCACACTGGCTTGGACGAGTTCCCTGTGCGGCTGTCCTCCTCGACGCGTCCCTTGTCTTCCAGTCACTCTCGTCGAGACCGCAGGAGCGGCCCTGCTCAGCGTTTGGCTGACGACGAGAGTTGCGGCTTCTCCTCAGATGTGTTTGTACGGCACTTCCTTCCTTACCCGAAGTGTACCCTGTATGTGAATGAGGCTCGTCACAGCTCTGCGTAATTACCACATTTGGAGCCATTCTTCTCAGAGTGTTTGTTCCTTCTTCCTATGATTTTTTTTTATATTTTGCAGCGACTGTCATCGTTATTTTGATGCTGAGGTTTAACAGTGCCTTCAAATGCAAATGTGACAACACACGCTGAGAATTGCTGGTGGGAGCAAAAGACCTGAACTCCGCTCCCATGTTTGGAGAGCCCTACCTGCTCTGTGAAAGCTCACGCGTTTCTGTAGGAAGCCTTGCGTGCAAGTTTGGCTTTTGTATTTTGTAAGAAGAACCAGCATTTTCTAAAGACACTCTGCAAACCCAAAATGGAGTCTCAGTTATTTTCTCTTGTTCTGAGCTTTATAATTCCGATTTTGCAGGCACTTAGTATCCAGTTGAAGATGACGGTTTCTCGGAGAATTGGTTCTCTTTGTATCGCTTATCCAAGAAAGATAACTCACGTTTTCACAACTAGAGCTGCCCAGCCAATGGCCAAAGAGAACAGCGAAAGGGCTGGCCCTCCGAGGCAGCACAAATTTTCTCCCCTTTAGTTTCTGAGCCATGGGCGAGACAGTTGAGAAGGGATCTCTGGCTAGGTTCTGGGGGACCAGAGGGTGCTCAGGAGCCTAGGAAACAGCTTGAACTAATCAGTGTGGAAGTATTCAAATGTTTGAACAACTGATAAGGTGTTATCCATGGATGCTGAAATATCACTTGTGTGGTGGCTGTCCTGACTATCACACAGTTATAATTTAGTTTCTTCATATCCTAGAAGTTCCTTCAGGGGAGATTGGGAATCGGATTTTTCTCTGTGTGTGACATACTGCTTCCCCTGGATGAGTGGCTGAATGAATAAATGAATGTCAAATTATTTCCATCCTTAAGGCTGGCTTTTTTCCTCTCATTTGAAAACCTTTCAATGTTTCAACTGACTCTCATTCCAGCATTTCAACTGAGTCTTACTTGAAAACACGCCAAGGTTTAGGGAGGGAAGGGCTTTCCATAATCACAGATATAGTCCTTTATGAGGATAAAGGGAATTAGAAATGAACAGGCAGGGATCAGACTGTCTTCTTTTCCAAAAAAAAAAGCTATCATTGGCATGAAGGGTGTTTGGGGAAAGAAAAAAGTATTTTTTGTGTAGTTTGTTAATTTTATAGATGAACGTGGAGTACAACTGAAAAAATTTCATGCTAAATTTTTTTTCTTTTAAAAAATGACTTTATTAGTAGTGTCTTAATTTTGCAATGCTTTAGATTTAAATTAATATAAGACAATCTGGCTATAAACACCATACTGGCAACTCCTTGTTTTCCTTCCTGAAATTAACTGAAGATCAGAAAGGGAAAGAAATCCATAAAGAGCAGGAGGAAATTAAATTTTTTATATCAAATTCTCAGGCTTTAAGAAGTTACCAAGCTCTAAGGAAAAGAGACTTCAACAGAATATGATTCTTATCTAGGTCATAAAATTTACAACTGTTTTCCTCCTTACTTTAAATATAGAAATGATAGGTATCTATAATGTGCCAAGCCAGCAAGATCTGAAACATGGAACCATAGGTTAAAACGGTATTTTTCATCCAGACTAAAATTGGCAAGAAATAAATGTATCAAGGGACTACGCTTTTAAAGCATGCATTGCATGGCTGCCTAGGACAAAAAGAGAATCCTTGTATATTAAAGTAATAATTCCTTTTGAACTATAGCTATTAATGTAAGATGATGGAAACAGACCAAAATAAACAATTTTCAAGGGAGAGACTGGGGCAAGCTGTCATCTTACCTCTCCGATATTTTATTATTTGTGCTTTTAGCTATTCATGTTCTCCAAAGATAATTACCTGGAATTTTCTCAGCTTGATCTAAAGATTTGAACAGCTTTAACACTGATATCACACTGTTGATGTGAATCAAATGCCAGATGATTTGTTCCAACAGCTGAATGGTTGATTTAATGAAAGAGTAGTTCATCATTTGAAATCAATAGTAAATTCCTATAACGAGTCTACATTAAATTTAGGATACTTTTAGCTGTTCTTTAATAAGATTTTTAAAATAATTTTATGTTTTTCTCTAATAACATGTTTCAGGAGCTACTGTGTATTGAAAATTTAGAAATAAAGATGCAGTCTCTGTCATCCTGGAACTCAAAACTTAGTTTAGGGACTAGACAATACCATAAATAATTTCAGTAAAACCTGAGAAGTTTTATAACAGAACTAACTACCCCCTCCCTAAACAAATCAAAACAACTCTCTCTAGTAAGGGTAGGAGACCAAGAGACAGAAATGGCCAAGCCTCATTCTTCTAAGCAACTCTTAGGCTAGATTTATAAGAAAACAGACATATTAGCCAGGTAGGAAAAATACTGCAGACAGGGAAAATGAAAACTCAGGAAATGCAGATGGAATTGCTAAACAATAAACTCAGATTGTAAGTCCTTAATGGAAACCCAGTATGTAAATTAATGAAACACACAGAGACTAATAACTTTTTCTAGAAAAAACATACAGAGTAAAATAATTCACATTTTCCTTTTGAGAGCTATCACTGCATTATGTTTTCAGTTGCTTTCAGTTAAAAATGTATGGAAAACTTGGTAAAGATTAGCTATACAAACACTTGGAAAATATCCACCATTAGCCTTTACAAGGTATTTCTATAATGTTTAGAATTTCTGTCCCTACAAGGGACAAATAAAATACCAATTGGCATATGCGTATGGAATTAAAACTAGGATTTGTTGTATTGGGACTTTTTTCTAGCAAGCACGGATAGTCTACCCATGAGCCACATTGTGGATTCTTGAAAAGTGTCTCCTTATAACATAGTTTCCTATATAAAGGGAGAAAGAAGAGTCCTGTTGAATCTGCATTCCTTAGCAAGTCAAATGCTCGTGTTGCCAAGTGCTCAGTCCCCCTTTTGAGCCCAGCAAAGATTTGGGCTAACCCAGAAGATACTGAGCTGCCCTCACATTAATGAGATGTAGTTAATTATTACTCTGTGGACATCAGTTTGCTTGCTATAAATTGAAAGAGCAAACCAGATGCCCTCCATGGTCTCTCAGCTCTAATAATCATTCTGTAAGTATTTTTTTTTCCCATGATTGGCATCCTCAGGACTTTTGTAGCACCAGTGGGCTTCTGTAGAAGTCTCAGCCATGAAGATTAAGGAGTTTATTTACTGTAGCCTGCCTGGTCTCAGTTAGGCATAATTGTGTTTCTCAACCTCCATGTAGAGCACATTAGACTAAAAATTTTCTTTCAGGCTTATACCCAGCAATGACAGCTCACACAGCCAAATCAGCCTAAGCCCAAGGCAGTCCACCAAGAATGAGAGACTCTTACTGTGACCCCATCTACCCTGAAACACTTGATCTCACCTGGTCTTGGCCAGCCTTGGATGGAAGAATACACAAGACTTCAAGGTGGCAAACACTCACAACATTAAAAAGCTATTCTTCAGTTACCTGTTCTTCTATTAGGGAACAAAATAAGCACTTATCTCTGCTATTCAATAGCATGACATTGTTTACATTGTGCCTGTTCTACGTAGTTTTTCCTGACTTGTCCAGAGCAGTGGTCCCCAAAGTGTTTTGACCAGATACCACTGCAATAATCATTATAGGTATTTGTATATACTTACATACTTATATTTATGTATTATGTATACAAATTTATGAATAATGTCCATGTTGAACTAATAGGTTACTTCGATTATGAAATGTACACAAGAATAAAAGCTTTAAAAGACATTTTAAAACAGATTTTTGAAAATTAATAAAAATGAAGGTTGCAATATTCCTTCTAAACTATTGTAGATGATCTTAAATGGGCTTTCTTGAGAACACTGATTTAACATGCTGACTCTTCTGAATGACCCAAATATTCACAGCATTAATCTGTCCTCCAATCTTTTGTAATTCTTAGCAATTTCTTTTTTTTTTTCTTAGCAATTTCTTATTTACAATCTGCTAACTAGGATTTTTTAGAAAAATCGTTCAGTTTTTATATTTCGTGAGACTTGGTCTGTTTTTCACATACTATTCATTCAAATCATTAACAATGAGATTCTTTACCCACCCCAGATTCCCAGAATTTAACCACTAGAGCTGAGGGGTTCTCTACAATCCACTGGATCTTAAACATGGTCTTCGTATTGGAAAAGTCTCTCTTTGTGTGCATATGAGGTGTGAAAGAAGGCAGTAACACTGCTTCAGTGGCACGTGCTCTGTGAAGTATATGCTGTAGTATGTCCTCATTGTTTTATTGTCTCAATTTCTTTCCTTTCTCTTTCTTTTCAATCCCATGATTCATTTTAGCTGCGCAACTCATTCATTGGGTTAAGCTATTATAATTTTTTTATAATTTCCAAAAATCAAATCCATAGCAAGGATGTGTTTTATATTTAAAGATAAGAGAGCAGAGATTTGCCTGCCCTCCTGGGATTATTTAAAACAAAATGTCCTAACATTCCAACTAAATTCAAAGAGGATTGACAGCATCCTTATAATCAGCATATAAAAAATTGGAACATTACAGGAACCTCAGCGACGGTTTTAAATGCCTTATTTCATCAATGGGCTCTTCTTGTAGGTGCTAATTTCCTGCCCGAAGTTGGAAGGCAATGCAGGGTGCTGAACAGAGCTTTGGAGCCCCTTAAACCAGAGTCCAAATCTTCACTCCAAGATGAATTACATGACCTTGAAGATTGAATTACTCTGCCTCCAAGTTTTAAGTTTCTTATTTTGCAGTATAGGACACTATCTATCACTAGTCTTACAATGAACGTACAGTATGTACAAACAGTCAGTACAGTGTCCAGAAGACAGCAGATACATGTCCTTTAAATGGCAACTCTTTTTGTTATTCTTTGAACCCTTACCAACACCAGTCTATCTCTGCCCTTACATTTGGTGCCATCAAGTGTCTTGCTGAAGCTAATATTATGTATTTTTTCATGGACTAATACAGTTCATTTCCTACCCTCTGATAGTTTTACTTAACTTCATAGGAATAAATAAGGCTCAGATTCTTCTTTTATTTTAGAGATTAAAGATAGCTTGACAACAATGTAACAGTAAGCACAAAAAGTCTACTTGCACAGTCCTGTCTACCCTTCCAGCATAGGGAACATTTATTCCCAGGGTGCAAAGCTATCTAAGCTCTGAAGTACAAATGAGAAATCGAAGTCCACTAATCCTGATTCTTCCAGCAGCTATGTATGATAGAGCTGCAAATCCCTTCTCAGGGTCAATTCCGTAATGCGGGTCTCTGCATCTAGGGGGTAAAGTCTAATCCTCTCCATTTGGTGATTTGGGTAATCCTCTGGTCTCCCTTTTAAGGGACAAACTATCTTATTTTCGGGAGAAAGTGGGGAATGTTGCTTTTCTATCCATATATGACCATGTTTGTCTGTGTATGTGAGTATTATGTGTACAGAAAAGAAAAGCAGAGACAGACAACTAAGTTCTACAATACTCTGCCTTAACCTATAGAAATGCCTGATCCATCATTTCAATTGTTAGATCCCCAAGTGAGAAAACAGGTTATTTTACAATGACAGACCAAGAGAAGGGACAGCCTCACAGTGAGAAATGCGGATAGAACAGGATTAAACTCTGTTGGTTTCACCACAGTGCATGAGTCGGAAGACCCACACTCCGTGCCTCTGTGCCACTGATACAGGCAGTGATATCAGCTTCCTCAGCTGATAGTTCTCTCTGAACAGAAATGCATGTACGTTTAATCAGTTCGGAAGCAGTTTTTGCGAGCATTAGAAGACAGTGATTAAATTTGGGTAAGCTGTTTAGAAAGTAGCATGTCACAGTGGATAGACTTTTTTGTCACTTAGAATTAGATGACCCAGGTTAGAATTCTCATATTTTTAACTTACTATTTATGTGAGTCTGAAAAAGGACATCTAGAATATAAGCTTCAACTTTGTCATATGTACAATGTGAAAACTAACACCCACTTCACAGACCTATTGGGGAGACTGGTTGAAAAATATACAGAACTGTCTCCACTTGTGCATGTCACATAGCAGCATTTAAGTAAGTGTTGTTGGATCTGCATTTAATAATTATATGAAGGTTCTGGTTTGATTTATATTCCTGTATCCTATCCCTCCACCCTAGAAATCTGACAGAAAATTTAAGATCTCCTTTCAGAACCTTTTATCATTGATTTGGATTTGTGTTCTTTTGGATGATTAATTATTGAGCATTAATGATTTTTACTGCATCAAAGAATGGTTTTGAAGATTTTGCTCTGTGCAGATTTTAATAATTACAACACTTTCCCACATTTACACAGAGCTACACTCTTCAAAAGACTTTTCTATCTATTTTACTCATTTGTTCAGGAGTTAGTACACTTATGTGCTTAAATTTTAACATCAATTTCCTGGCGATGAGTTTAAATGGTTTTCTGTGGCTTGATATGAATAGGGCCTTTTATTTTCAAATATTCATTTGAAAATGGCAACTATATCCCATAACCTACTGAAAAATGACACTCAAATAAGGCAGAATTTCAAAGGAGATTCAGAAAAATTGAAAAGGTAGGTTATGAAACGCGTGTCTAACATTTGCCTGGGCTCCTGAGTGTAATTTGCCAGAGCAGGTGGCCTGTGCACAGTTTGCAACACACTGGGAGGCCTGAAAGACCCCCTCTCCACAGTGGATAACCTGCCAGGGAAGAAAACAAATGCAGTATCTAAGTAAGTAAAATACTGGTGCTGAATTCATTATGGACATTTCACTGACGCACAGAGGGAGCCCATATTAAAGCAGGAAAAGGAAATGATTTTGTTATACTTTTGCATTAAATTATTTTTATCACTTGTGATATTAGCTTGAGCTAGATCTACAAATAGAGTTCTGTTATGGTTGATACATTGTGTCAACTTGGGAGTCTAGAAGTTTGGCTAAGGGACTCAGCAGGAAGCCAGGGTGCTTACTTTGTATATATCCTGAGCCTGTGGAAGAAGAGGGCGTGGAGATCATGTGAGTGCTACACCCCCTGGGTGGGGGTAGCCTGTTTATCTGTTTATAATGTAAGGGAAGGAAAGAGCTGCTTTGCCGCCATTCCTCCCTTCTGCTCTGTTTCTTTTTGCTGTGCTCTGCTGCCATGAACTGTTGCCCTCTGCCATGTGCCACTCTGCCTCGGAGCCAGCCAAGTATGGACTGAGACCTCCACAAACTGTAAGCTAAATAAGCCTTTCCTTCCTTCATTTTGGGCGTTGGTTATTTTGTCTCAGCAATGAGAAAAAAGTAACTAAGACAAGTTGTTTCTGCACCTTTTAATAAGTATGCAAACAATACTGCTGAGTAGAGGAGGAGATTTAAAGCAAAAGGACCTAGTTTCGAATCCCATTTCTGCCACTTACTGACTGTGATCACTGGTTTAACTTTTTGGAGCTCTTATTTTTCCATATATGAAATGGCAATACTCAGTAATCACCTTGATTACCTTGATATTATTAGGAGTATTAACTAATACACATAAACATCCCTTGATGTGCTATGAAATGCTAACCAAGCTTTAATGTCACTAAAAGTATTTCTGTGAGTTATGTAATACTGATACCATGGTCCTTCCATTGCTGTGGTCTTGGGAATATGACTGAACTAACCCAAGCTTCCTGCCCCTCCTCGCCCATGAGAAACTTCAATACACACCTCTCTCAGGTTCAGGGTACAAGTGAAGTTTCTAATCCTAGGGCATAATGCACATTGTATCAACATTTCATCTACCTCTTACTACAGCTTCTGATCACTGCTTAATTTTCTCCTGACTGTTCAGAAGTTACTCAAATGATATAGTTAATTTATTCAGTCAATAAAAATACACTGGATGAAGGGTGGTCCTGTGCAAGTTCTGTAGAGGGTCCTGCCTGATCACCTGTCCCAAAGAAGCAGAGATCAGAAAGGTCAAACATACTCTCTGAAAACACAGTTTCTTGAATTGAGTACAATGACTAGCCCTTGGATTGCAGATGGTTCAGCCAGTGGGAGAGGTGATATCTTGGACTACCTTATCGTAGTCAGCAAGCCAAAGTGTGTGACAGGTGGGGGAAACAGAACAAGGACACAGGGACAGGAACAGAGTGTGAAGTCTGCATTGTAGAACAGCAGAGATGGTCGAAACCCTAGGGTAATTGTTCTTGGATGGGGGTGTGGAGGTTGCTGAGGAACGGGTTGGCCCTGCTTGTTCTAATGGAGAAGGTGGAGGTAAAGGTGAGCAAGCACTGAACATGAAAGGTAGCAGTCAAGTCCGGGGCCATCAGGGATGGAGTTTTGGTTAGCTGGTGGAGCTTCTACATGCTGGGCATTGTGATGATATCAAACTGAATCAAATTCAGCCCCTCACATAAGTCAAGATATAGTGAAGGAATATTTAAGAATCGATTGACATAACTGTTCTAGACACTGAAAAGGTTGATGTTTTGATTTCCGAATGATAAAATGAGATTATTCAAGTAGAATGCTGTCTTTTCCCAGAACTCTCAGTGGGGTAGAATCTGTTACTTTGGTGAATTAATCATAATCAGAAGTCTGTGGTTTAGTTTTGTAATGTGTAAAACTGGACTGGGTGAGCAAGTCAAGTATGCGTCTGACCGTCTAAGGCAGATAATAGGGACCAAGCCCTGGGGTACACAGTGCCAAGAGACTCAGTTACAAGTTTTGGGAGCCATGAGTGTCACATAACCATGAATACTCAGATGGCACAACCAGTACCTTCTCTCTCTCCCTCCCTGTAGGCAAGCCAGTGGGGAGGGTCAGTTTGTAATCAGAAGATAGCTTGGTGAGCACAGAATTATGACAAGAGGGAGGGTAATTTGAATCTCTAATGGTATTGGGCTATAATCACAATAGGAATATCTTTGACAGTCTGAAAAACTGTGTTACTTTAGATTGCTTCCCTCCTGAACCAAGTGAGCCTGGCTAGGTGTGACTGAACATTTTTATTCTCTGACTTACCTTTCCCTGTGTTCCACCTCTCTAGTTGATGTTTCCTTTGTTATTTGTTTAATTCATGTTTAACTTGGCATAGCCTTTCATCCAGTATGTGTTGACTTTTATGTTTGGCTGTAGACACTAAATCTTATTACCCAAATTACTAAGAGACAAAAATTAGTGAACAGGCAGAAGGCATCCCTTACCATCTTTCCCATTTGCCAAAGAACAGTTATAGTAAATGGGAACATACTCTGCATTTTCCCTACTCAACATAGAAGCATCTGTAGACTGTGAGTATACAACTTTTAAAGATATACCTGTAGGCTAGGGGTATAAACGCAGCAGTAGTGCTCTTACCTAGCTTGTCTGATGCCCTGGGTTTGGCCCTGTCCTAATTGCTTTCCTCATTACTGAGACAAAATACCTAACACTTAGAGGTGGTAAGGTTTATTTAGGCTCACGTTTCTGTTCATAGTTGGGTGGCTCCGAGGCAAAATGGAATGGTATGTGGGCATGGTACAGGGGAATAGCTACTCACCTCATGGCAGACAGGAAGCAGAGGAAGAGTGAAGGGAGGAGCAGGGAAAGGAGAGACTGATATTCCTCCTTTAATGACCTACCCATTTAACAAATGTTCGGACTTGCAATGGAGGCACATTGTTCAGATTTATGACCTTCCTTTATAGCTTACAACCAGTTTTGTGTTTTGTTTTTTGGCTTTTGGTGCAGTTCTGTACCTCTTATTTATAGATCCTCAATACCCTCTTCATGTGGTACACCTTCATGTAGTATGTAATTTTTGCTGATTGTACTGTATAGTATGGCACTGTAGTTTTATGTTCTGTTATACATTACAGTACTGCATGGAAGAACTATGCAAATAAAAACAAAGTCATCAAGTTGGACTTTCCTTTGACCATTTCTTTGTTCTAAATATTGTAATGTGCATACCATGTACAATTGCTCATTTAGAGACCAACTCCTACAATGATTTAGCCGCGTGACTATAACTCAGTTTTAAACCGGGAGTGTCTGTGTATCTCTTCAGGCCATGCCCCCAGCTACCTTCCTTTGCTGACCAGGCCCCTCTTCCCAACAGCAAGCCAGGTATAATGCCTCTATAATGTAGTCACCTCCCAAAAGCTTCACCTATGACCATTTGAGGCTCTAAGAGGGACATCTAGGTATAAACCATAACCAACCCCTAATATTGCCCAAAAAACCAAGTGTCATCTGGTGTTATACATAACATTCTATGTATGGCTTGAGGATTTCTGCAATGAGCTTATCCACTCATTTTTCTCAGGCACTGTAGTTTTGGTAATGTACCCTAAGATTGACCTTAAGTTAGAATTTGTTTCTTCAGCAGAAATGTTACGTTGTTGATTTACCTTAAATTTTGAATAAATTAAATCTTTGCTCTCTCCCTCCCTAGCTTCTGACCAGTATTTTTCATTTATTCCTATTAAATTTTACCTGGAATGCTTTGGTGCATCATTACAACCTACCAAACATGGTGAAAGTGGTTTGTCACTAATCAGGAACTATGTAAATACCTAGGTACTTACTATAGTCTGAATTTCCACAGCAAATGATTATTTTCTCCACTTCACCCAGGCTATCCATAATTCCAGTGTGACATAAATACATCAACCACATTCCAACTTGACAACTATGTAAATACCTAGGTACTTACTATAGTCTGAATTTCCACAGCAAATGATTATTTTCTCCACTTCACTCAGGCTATCCATAATTCCAGTGTGACATAAATACATCGACCACATTCCAACTTGACCTTTTTGTCTTTATGCATTTGGAGCTTTGTGTAAGTCATTTTTCTCTTACACAGGTGACCACAGAAGGATTGAAACAAGATTAACTAAGACACTCACCTCATGCTGATCAATAAACGGAGCCATAAAGGTACTTATTGCTCCAAAAGTAAACGAGGCAGCATATAATTCTGCAGATTCAATAATATCCAATAAATTCAGCTTAAAAGCTAACTTCATTATTTCACAAACTATAAGATTATAGATTTCCTTTATTTTTTCAAGTTGGAGTGTAAGCACTCTGCAAAACAGGGTATGAAAGTCAGATTATCAGACAAAGATCCTGAACACTTACCATATGCCAGGAATTCTAGGGGATAAAAACTGAAGCAGACACACTTCCCACAAAGAATTAGTACTCCAGCTTTGAGGGGGAAAGCTGTGATGAGAATATTCCACTTAATTTT
This sequence comes from Dinomys branickii, assembly GCA_004027595.1. Classification (NCBI taxonomy): domain Eukaryota; kingdom Metazoa; phylum Chordata; class Mammalia; order Rodentia; family Dinomyidae; genus Dinomys; species Dinomys branickii. Next base: position 226,114 of record PVLD010000256.1, on the reverse strand, counting down.
GACAGCCATGTGGGGCTGGGGGTATAGCTCAGTGGCATAAGCGCTTGCCTGGCAAGCACAAGGCCCTGAGTTCGATCCCCGGTACCGGAAAAAAAAAAATTTTTGACAGCCATGAACTGACTAGCAGCTTGAGGTGGAAAATGCCTATTTTAACCAAATATACACATACCGATTGTGTGGTTCTTCTTTTTCATTTTACCTAATGATGTGTTATTCAAATTGGGGGGTGGGTAGAGGCAAGGTACACAGAGTTGTTGTCATTTTAGTTCTTAAGGGCGTATGACAACCCTTAAAAGCCAGAGTTGGAGAAACCATGACTAGAGCATAAACTTGAGAAAGATCCTCCTCTGATTGAATTCTGACTCCCGTCTCAGCCTGACTCTTGGATCAGACTTACCTAATGCAGGGAATGCTGCCTGTTACCCTCACAATATCTTCGCTCTGGGGTCTCCATAAGCCAAAGAGCACCCCTCACACTGACCTCCTCAAAATTGTGAATTGACTCTTGCCTTGCATCTATCTAGCCAGAAGAGTTAACTCTAAAGATTCATTCCAGAATCAAGGTTCTGAAAGGAAATTCCACTTCACATCCAAAAAAACAAAAAAACAAAAAACACTTGAAACCTCAAGAATATTAAGGTAGAGAGCATCCAGGGAGGGAGCCATGGCCATAGTGCAAGGAAGGGATGGCAATGTAGTATCCGCGCAGTAGGAACATAGAGTAGAGATACATCCAAGAAATTTCAATGAGTAAAACATAAATCAGAGAAGAGCTCTGATTGCCTTTCAAGAGAGAATCTTCCACAATGCGCAATTAGCTAACGCCTCCCAGACAACCATTAGCCAACAACTAAAGCACGGAGATGGTATAGTGACTTTCCATTTCTGGGTCTCCTCTGTAAGCAGTGGAGCACCATACTAGACTTTTCTCAGAACTATACTGAAGTCTACGACTCATTCTGCCTAATTCTCCTTCCTTCTCCCTCTCCTTCACTAATGTCAGGCGCACCTCATGCACTAAAGACTTTCTCTCTCTTTCAACTCTGTATGCACTATGCTCCATAAGGTAATAATAAGGTGACTTCTGTTTCCGTCTTACTATCTGCTTTCTGGTGGACCCAAATACCCCTTAGTACAAAGAGGTTGGTCTGCCGTGTCCTATACCCAACAGTCACTGGCTAGGAGTTGACAATTATGCAGATGGGGAGGGTGGAGAGCACATGAACACACAGAAAGTTACAACTCTCTATGCACATAAACGAAGCTGTTCCAGTACTCCAAAAGAAAGCCCTCTGAAAAGACACAGCAAGCTCAGGCCTTGGGAGCTGGGGAGGGAGTGGAGGGTTGTAACACACAAGAATACTAAGAAGGGACCCAAAAGGACCTGGGCAAAGCAGCAGCAGTATCTGTTACACACCAGCAAGGAACTGGGTGTCTGGATATCTGCATAGTTCTGGAGAGCAATCTAGACTAGAGACTGGAAGCTGCTGGGGTGTGGGGTTGGAGGAAGACTGAATTACAGAAGGTGTTAAGACAGGAGAAGCGACAGCCAGGGAAAGAAATGGAAAATAAAACAGCATTTAGGGGCCAGATAGGAAAGAGAAGTTAGAAAAAGGGGAAAAACAGGAAGGCAGAGGAAGATCAAAAGGGCGTGTGGCCAGAAAAGGCCCAGAGGGAAGAGAAACCCAAAATCAAGTGAGAAGTAGGCAGTGACAGTGGCTCCAAGGTCCAGCAAGGACTTGAGTGGCATAAACTCAATGTTTAGGGAAGCTGCAGATGAAGAAGGTCCACCTGCCAGGCCTCTGAGAGCCGATGGGGAAATCAAGGGGTGTCTCCAAATCTCTGAGTCTCTTCTAAGGGCCTTGACGCTGAATTGCAAGAGAGAGACAGTGTAGGGAACGGGACTGTAGATCCTTCCCGTGATCTTTGTGGTGAGAGAAACAGGGTGCTTGTGAGAATTTCCAAGGGTAACAATAAATTCATATGGAGAGACAATGGCTCATGACAGCTCTGTCTCTGTACGAAGGGCTGGCCAGCAGTGTCTGTCAGAACAAATGACTTTGCTAATTGTGTGCCCTCGTGATCGCTGCACTTTGCCCTGGAAAGCCATTATAGCTAATGTGCTGCTACTTTTTACTCCTTTTACCCACTGGACTGGTCTGAGATAATACAGTTGCTCAGCACTGTTCATTTCCCTGTCTAGAAGCTTAATTGCATGTAGTTGCTGACATAAATGAAAACAGAAAAATGTGAGAACTAAATCAGTATTTCTTCTCATTTGGTTGCTTTGGGAAGCAGGAGAGACTAAAACTTTTAAAACATTACATTTGTTCAAGAAGTTCTCCCCAGCAAATAAGCTTTCTTTCTTAGAGTGTCAAGGAGAAGTGGATCTATCCAGAGATCTGGAGCCAAAAGTAAACTCAGGAGGCCGGGAAGATACAAACCACCTCTTCCACTAAATCCCACTAGATAAATTCGATGGACCTGCCCATGGTCTGTGGTTCTCACACAGTGGCAGCCAAGCCAGCGCTGAGGCTGCAAGAGCTCCTGGGGAGGAACAGAAATAGACAGTGGAAAACCAAAATTGTCACACTCCCCTTCACTCACAGCCTCTGTTTTCCTTTCCTAAAAAGTGAGAGAAGAGTGTTAATCTTGCCCTTGGCAGGAAGTTAGTGGGGCAGCTGGCCTAACGGCAGCACTGTCCCCAACCTACAGGAAGGAAACAGTCTCGTGATTGACGCCCTGACTCTGGAGGCAGGATGACCTCAGTACAGCCTCATCTGTACCACCTACTGTGTAGACTTCAGCAAGCTCCAGCACATCTCTCAGCTTTAGTTTCCTATCAAATAAGAATAGTTCTTGTTGTGGCTTGTGTCTGGATGTTTCCCCCAAGCCTCACGCAGCCACGGGTGGGGTTTTTCAGCATGACGCTGGGATTGATTCATGGTGCACTGCTAAGATTAAGGGCTCTAGGATTAAGGGTGTGAGTGCTACCCACCCTAAGGGTGGTAGCCTGGATAAGATATAGGGACAGAAAGAGGCTTGTCATGGGCCACTTGCTTGCTTTTGCTGTCTTCTGCCTATGATGGACTCTTTCTCCTCTGTGATGCCCCTCCGCCATGCCACACTACCTTGAAGCCAGTCTTCTATGGACTGAAACCTCTATGAACTATAAGCCAGATAAACTTTTCCTCCTTTAACTTAGAGTGTTGGGTATTATGTTTCAGAAACAAGAAAGGTAGTAAGGACAGTTCTAATATTCACCGTAGGGCTACCAAAATTAGTAACAATTTAGTATATATTTCATTGAAAATACTAGGTGAAAAGAACTTGAATGTTCTGAACATAAAGAAATGATAAATGCTTGAGCAAATGGAAATTATAATTACCCTTATGTGTTCATTGTGCATTGTATACATGTATCAAATTATCATAGCATCCACCATGCACATATATAATTATTATGTCAATTAAAAAGAAAAATTAATACAAGTAAAAAAATAAAAATTTAAATCAGACAAAATAAATATAACTATATTACATGAAAAATTAATCAGTGGATTTACATTAACTTAATGAAATGCACCTAAGGAAATATTTCCTCAAGGAAAATTCAATGTTTTGTTGTAGTTCTAATTAAAATACCATACATAAACTTTAAATATCCTTTCAATCAAAATAGTACGCTCAATACAGGGAGGGGTATGGTCCAAGCATCCTATGTCCCTAAAATAATCTTCTAAAAACAACATCCAGACATTTCTGGTTTCTGCTCTATTTTCAGATTCTGACTTCCAAGGTAGATGCACACTTTATTGCTTTAATGGCATGGTTATAATTTTTTATAGAACCATGCACAAACCCTATAAAACCACAGGTCAGTGTTCTGGAGTTTGTAGCTTAATTTTTTAAAAATTTCATCCTCTCTAGGAATCACTGAGCTAGGTGGGACTTTGGGAGATCATCTGGTATAAACTGCCTGGGACAAATGGTGGTCTGTCCCTTTTGTCCTCCCTGGAATGAGAGAGAGGTAGGAGAGAATGAACAATAAGAAATGAACACAGTAGCCAGGAAAAAACAGGAACTCCACATTTTCAATCATGAAAGAAGGGGGAAATTCCAAACTGTTGTTTAAAATTTCAACACTAAATTATTTTACTTGTATTTATTTAATTATTTCATGACTAGCCCACACTTATTTTCCCAGAGATAGAATCTAATATCAAAAACCATAAAATAATAATTATTATAGAATTCACATACTTACAAAATTACTATTATTCCCTATATTAGGCAATGAGAAAAGACTCAGGGTTGCAATTGGAAATATAAACTGGCCATATCTATTAGAATTTAAAATGCACAGATCCTTTGACCCCCAAAAGTCTAATTCTGAGAAAAACAAAAGTGTCAGGGCATATGAATTTATGGAGAAGGCAGTTTATTGTATCATTGTTAGAAATAGTGAAGGATTGGAGGCCACCTGCATGTTTGTACAGGTTGGAGACAAAGCAGCCATCCACAAAAATATCTTAGATCTCTCCTCACTACACTAGAAAGAGACCGACGACACTTCGTTAGGTACGCGAAAAAGTTATGAGAAAATGTAGGACAATCCCTTTCATCTGAGTGAACCAGAAAAGGTAAGTGTGCCAAGTAGTTTAGCTCAGGAATCACAACTACCTTCATCTGAATGTCACAACCACTGCTGTACACTAGCTGTGTGACCTTTGCCCTCTGAGGGCAATGGGTAGCTTCCTAACCCATAAACTGAGGTGAACACTTGTTCTTACTTCCTAGAGCTACATAAATAGCATAAAATATACTATAGTAGAGCCAGAACATTACATGTGTTACTTATTATTATGAAGTTTATGTAGACAAAAGAGAAAATACAGAATTTATAATCAAAATAGTTAGCATCAGTTAAACAAAGAGTGGGAACAGAAGAATCAAAGATGACAAATCATACATAGTTCATGTTTGTTTGAATTATTACAAGAAATGCATGTTACCTTTGTCATTCAGATGACTGAAATCTTTCAAAGGAATAATAGAAAGGTTTTTTTGGCAAAATATACTAGATCATTCTGGAAATATCAACACGTACTTGTGAACAGAGCTGAATTTCTGGAATCCTTTTTATAGCAAAGTCTACGGCCATCATTTCTTCTCTCATTTGTAAGAGCAACATCTTAGGCAGCTTCACTACCGTTATCACTAACCATATAGTTGTTCGGTTATTGCCTCAACTACATTAAAGTGCACCTTTCTTTCTATAAGTGCACTAAAGATTTGACTATTTCCATTAGCACCTCTCTACAGAGCAGTTGCAAAATAAAAGGCAAATTGTATAATTATGAAAACATTAGACTGATATTTCTTATCATTCGCTATTACCTTTAAACCAGCAGTTTTACTTTACTAAAAATTCCAGCATAAAGTAAGTTTGAAAGCCTAAAGCATTTTATAGCTAAACTATGAAAAATATTACCATAAATATAGCAAAATCATACATGTTACATTTGATTTGAAGAGATAAAGTTGTGTGCTTTTGCTATTTCTTTGTATATCTGGCCCATTTTGCTGTCTATAAATAGTAGTTCATTCATGATTCAGGCTACTTTCTTCTCTAGAATCTGTTAGAACAACCCAAGATATTTATTGATCATTATTAGGGGGAAATTATATTTATTATTTTTGTAAATACATTTCTTGCTTCATTTATAGTTTTTGCTAAAATAGTTATTGGTAGATTTTACTATAGTTAATGTAGGATAGCCCTTATTTAAAAGTATATAAATTTAAAAGGAAAGAAAACCACAAAAGCCAGGATTAATTTTCAGGTTGTGAGCAATTGGCTTTTTCTAAGCCAGTGGGTGAACCCAGACGTGTTTAGTGTTCACTGGGTTCCACCTCTGACCAGCGTTTAGCCAGGTAGCCCCTGACCCTGCAGTGCTCCCTTCCTAATGGTGTAGAAACCAGGACACAGAGACAGAGACAAGGCAGAGCCAGTGGTAAGTGTCATGAAGGACATACTGCAGGTGACACGAAGGAGAACGACTGCAGACAAGGGGTGGGGACAGTGCGTAGGGATGACAGTCCAGATGTCAGAGGAGATGACATTGGAGTGAGAATTTGAAGGGCAAGAGTGAGGTGGCCAATAAGAGCATGAGACACTGAGAAGCAAAGGAAAGCGCAAGGATGAGACAATCCTTACAGTTAACTCTTGAGAGTTACATCTCTTCAGAAATCTTGTATCTATAATCAGTTTAAGACTCTCATGGCAGCTCTGGCGAAAGAAGTCCAAAATATGCTCTCATACATTCTGGGGAAATTGTTTTGACTTGGTGCCAGGCATTATTTCATGGTTATTTCTTTCTTAAAGAATTTTGTCTTTTTAATTACTAACTTATAAGTAATTAGGAAGATGGCAGAGAACCTCTTCGCAGCGCAGCTCTGGCAGTGCCCAGTGAGCGGGTCTCCGCTGTGAATCACTGTACCGCCCAGCGGCGCACCCTTCCGGACCGCTGCGCAGGCTGCTTCCCACCTGCCAGCTCCTCATCCCTCCCGCTCTCTCCCCCCTCTGCTCTCTCGTCTTTCTCAGATGTTCCGCCGCTTTTCACTTACCATTCGACTCTGCACATTCTCTTTGCACCTCAGTTTCTTTGTCTATAAAATTGTGTGACTTGCTGAGGTTATTTATAAAGTTTTCAATTGTGACATTCTGTGGCCCACAATTTACCATCTGCAACACCTACACGCACACATGCACACCCATGCACGCATGCACACGTGATCAGGTTTCTCTTCTGATCTGACTGCACAGGGAGGTCTGAGTCCACACACTTGTGATCTGAGGACATGATCTGTGTGCGGGGGAGGATGGCAGTGTGTGGAAGAGGGGTGCTGTGTGTGAGCCTCCCAGTGGTGCAGAGGCGAGTATGGGTCCGTGTGGTGTCTGGTTTGGGTATGGATGGGGCTGCAGGACACTCTGATGTCAATTAGTATTCCCTTAAAAAGGAAGCTACTTTACAACATGATCTACAACTTCAACGAAACTCCTCACGAATCATGCAAAGACAATCTGTACACCTTCACTGTGGCATGCTGATTTGTCTCCAACCAGTTAACGGTGAGCAGTGCTGAGCAGAATTAGAAGGATCAGCCACCCCGGGCCCTTCATGTCACTTCCGTGTCTGTTGCCTGTGAACGGCCTCCTTTCAAAGGTGGAAAGGCTGCACTGTCCGGCGTCCGAGCTCCTGTGCAGGGGGCTGCAGTGCAGGGCTAAGAGGATGCGTTTGGAGTTGGAATCCGGACTCTACCACTTACTTATACAAATGTGAACAAGTTTACTTAAATCGTGTTCAAAAGACTGGGTTCAGGGTTCGATTCCTGACTGTATCACTTATTTGTTGTGTGAAGATGAGCTAGTCACTTGAACTTTCTGAATCTACTTCGTAGGTTAATCAAATATAAAGTGTCTGACATACAGCAAGTGCTTAAATGCTATTAACTATTACTGTTGTGTTGATTTTAGACTTTGTTGGGCATTAACTTGTATTTCTGTCTCTAAGTGTGGAATGAGAGTCTATAAATGACTCTCAGATGTAAACAAGTGTTAGAGGGATATTTTGGAGTAGATCCTGAATGACAGCGAGTGTGATAACCATTATCACCAATACGAGGGACCAGGCCCTGTGCACCTGGCTTGAGTGCATACCTCTTTGAAGCAGAACAGTATGTAAAGTTGCTGGTCCTTGGTGTCAGGCAATCTGTGGAAGCCAGAGATGGGATTTGCACTAAAAGGGAGGAGGACACAGACCTATAAACAGAGAAATGCAAGACAGCAGGTGGGAGCTGGAAAAGACAGAGGTGTGAGTGATGAACAAGAGTCTTCTAGAAGTGAAGCGGGGGAAGAATATTTCCGACACAGAGAACAGCAGGCCTAAGACACGCAGGCATAGATAGCCTGGCTGTTGTACAGCAGAGATACTGAAGAAATGAAACAGATCTGATGCCATGGGTTTGCCACGTTAAGCAAGGGGAAGGGAGTGGAAGTCACATAAATGGGTGTCTGCTATCTGGCAGGTGCGCTGGGCACTTCACATGAACAATCCCACAAAATCCTCAACACGCATGAGATAGGAAATACTATCTCTCTTTCATAGATAAGAAACTGAGTTCGCTAGAGCTTGATGCTCCCAGGATGCCACAACTGCTCAGTGCAGAACTGATATCACACCCCTGATACTTGTGACTCCTGAGCCCATGTTCTGCGTGCTGCCCCCACAACCCCCTCCTGAACTCTACCAAGGTTCGGAAGGAGGTGGGACCACCGGGCTTACTGCCCTGCCCAGCTGTTGCACTTCCAAGGAGGCAAGCCACACATCTACTAACGGTAATGTTAATGATGCTAACAACCTTAAATGTCCCATTTGATGGCGTGACCTTTTACAGCTTATGCAGGATTTGGGGTGCATGACTTTGGGCAAGTTATTGACCACTTTGTTCCTCAGTTTCCTCATCTGATTAGATGGCACCACCCTCATATAGTTTCCATGAAGAAAAAATTAAATCATCTAGGTAAGCTCTTAGAAAAAAACTCAGGACTCAGCAAATATTTGTATATTTCTGTTGCGAAGTAGCCACTGATATCACTACGTCACTGATGTTTTGTGAATAAGGTATTTTCTCCACTTTACAAATGTAGAAACTGAGGTTCAGTGAGTTTCCAAACTTTTCATACACCACTTCAGAATGAAGGGATACGATTCCTGGCCTGAACTTCTGCCTCCAGAGCCGCCTCCCGTTGGTGGTATTGTGTGCCTGCATGTCTTTGTACTTCCTGCACGTGACACCTAGGGGCCTCGGGCACCACATGTGCACTCTGTTGTGTTCATGGTATTGGAGAGAGGAAGGGTCTTTTCTCAAGTCTACTTTCAATCATGAAAATACATGTCAAATAAATGCCTACAAGTGTAATGGGGTTTCCCTGCACTGTTATACAAGCGCTTGGATGTCTACACTGATTAGAGAAGCCCAGAACATTATCTCCACCACTTCGGTTACAATAACCTTTGAGGTGAGATGGAATCGCTGAGAAAGAGATGCGAGGGCCCATCTTCAAACAGATAGGGCACAAATAAATGGTGTGAGACACAGAGCAGTGACCCTCTCAATTGCCCCTGTTCTACCTGAAGGCCCAGGTCAGCTGCCAAGGCACATTTAATGGCTCTCTCTGGACTCATGCCTGGCAGTCACGGTTCTATTCATTTATTTTAGCCTTTATATAATTAGCTCACAGATATTATTAGATGGTGATAATGTACACTCACATCACACTCCGTTTACAGGCTTGTAGTTAAGGCTGTTAGTCACGCCCTGTGTGACTACAGCCAAATCTGTCACAGAGTCTAAACTGACCAATAAATCCATGTCAAGTGGAGAGAATAATTTAAGTGATAATAAAAGGCAACTGGTTTAGATTTTTATTTTATTGGTGAAAGATTCCTGCTGCCTGCATGTCATTTAACTATTTAGGAAACAGAGATGAAAGCCCCAAACCTTCCAGGTTTAGATGCAGCAGTGGAGATTACAAGAGATATTAGCTAATTGTTAGATGTGATGTTGAATTAGTAAGTGCCATCAATGGCAAAGCAGGAGAAAGGATTCATGGGGCACTTGGTAGTGCACTATGTGGATGCAGTTGCTATGGTGATAGGTTTGTTCTCCGGGAGACAGAAGCTGGAACACAGGATGCTTGGAACCAGGGTGTCACTGTCTGCATGAAGTCTGCAAGTGATGACACTTGCAGAGTCCCACCAAAGGCTACTTTGGTCCCAGCACTGCCCTGGCAGAAGCAGCGGCTTGTGGGCTAACACCATGAGGTCTGGCAAATGTTCCAACAGAGCTGCCTCGCCCACTTCCTCCCACAGTTAGTTACTAGAAAGGGCAGACAGTCGCCTGTAAACGTGGGAAGAAGGTGAGTGGGAGCCCTGGCATCACAAAGGGACATTTGTGCTTCCCTTTCATAAAACCCTGTAATTCCTGATATGTACTAATGTTCTTTCTAACTCACCAGGGAAAAAAAATGACACTTGGCTTTTTTACCAGTCCCAATTCTATGACTGTGAAGTCCAGATGACAATATCGTGTGCTCATCTCTTCAGCTAGGGGGTTAAGTTCTTACATGGGTAAGAAAGGTGAACAACGGGCAGATATTAATAGGAATGACTGGTGTCCCTTAAACTGCCAATCAAGTATAAGACCCGGCAATGGTATGTTCTCAGTAAGTGTTTGTTAGACTAGAATCTGAACTCTGTCTGATAAGACCCCTCTACAATATTTCTGATAAGCTACAGAGAAGCTGTGTTTGCTGTTACTCCTGGCTGACACATCCTTGGACTTGGATTCAAGACCCTTAATGCTGTAGTGTAGTGATCCAGGTGACCATGAGATCTGTGTGAGGACAAAGGCCAACCATGGCTGCCTGCTCCCTGTTGTAACTACCCAAGGCCTGTCCCAGGGTGGGCCTGCACAAGGCTCATCAGAGAAGGGAGATTGCTAGAGAATGAGTAAAAGGGTCACTGAGATGAGACTGAGCCCTGCACGTAACTACAGGGTGTTCCTTTTTATATTTTTGGAGATTTATGAGACTGAAATAAATGGATGAGGTATTTACCCACAATGTCATTGTCAAACCACTGTCAAATTGTGAAGCTTCATCTCCACGTGCCATTGTGAACCTGGTGGCATCACACACAGCAGCCTTCTGAAAATGTGCAGTCTTCAGTGCTTACCGCATTGAACATTCAGTACTCCTAGCATTTTGTTAATAAGACTGAGAATAGTGATCTAAAAGTATAAAAATAATACCCTTGTTAATGAATCATAATGTCTTTTTGTGGTGCTTCATGATGTGAAAGTGTCTGGGAAAGCTAGATGAAGGAAAGTCATGACATATTAATGATTTCAAATGTGTGCTAGAATTGGCAGAACAGAAAGTGGTATGAATAATTCAAATAAGACACCAATTTTTTTTCCCTCGTGCAAAAGGTTGAAGCATAAAAATGGGGGAAGGAAGCTTCTGGAAAAACCAGCTGAAGTACTAAGTTGTCCAGTGATCTCCTCGCCTTTAGAGGGTTAATCCAAGTTCAAGCAACACAGGACACCTTCTCATCAGTTTGAAGGGATTATACTGAAATCTTTTGACACCACATTTGGTTCCTTCTGACTTTGGCAGCTGCTGGGGAGAGTTAAGACTAAATGTTTGATGCCCAGTGAATTAGAGTCTATTTTTGAACTCAGATCTCCAAATCCTGAAGGAATGGTCCCCGAGATGAAAGGAAAGCAGGAAACAGTGCAGGGGGCAGCTGGTTTAGTGCACTCCCAGCTTATCTCCACCACACCAGCTACGATGGGAGCTGGATATAAAAGCGTCTGAAAGGACGCTCTGAGCACAGATGATAACAGTGAGCCGGCCAAGAGCACGAGCCCGCAGACCCACCTCGTTGCTTTAGTACTTTTTCTTTTGGTCTTTTTCCCTTATACTACTTTTGAAAATACAACTGTGGTTGCCAAAGAAAATCAGAGTCTATTTCAGTTGTTCATATTGTCCTAGGTTAGTATGCATAAATAAGGCTGAACTGCTATCAGACCTAAATAATGTACAATCTTCTGTAGATGCAATGCATATCATATATACACTAATGTGTGTACATATACACATATACATAAGCACAATAAATGTATTTTTCCAGTACAAGAAAAAATAATTTTAAAGGAAACTGCTGTGTTCAAGTTTCAAATTAATGTGAAATTAGGATTTAAATTATTAGGGCAAAACTAACCTCAGGAAGACCATGAATTTAAAGTTCTTTTTCAGAAGTTCAACACAGAAGGTAAATCAATAGGTACTTGAGTCAATCCATAAATTATCTGCTGCAGGTTGTCTTTTAGAAGTTGGTCTAAAGGGATTAGAATAAAGGGAAAAGTAGAAAAATCTGCTCACAGGATCAGTGTTCACAGAAGGAGAAAGGATAATCCATCCATCCATCCATCCGTCCATCCATCCATCCGTCCACCCATCCATCCATCCACCCACCCATCCATCTATCCATCCATCCATCCATCCATCCATCCATCCATCCACCCATCCGTCCACCCGTCTGTCCTTCCACCCATGCATGCACCCACCCACCCTCATGCTTGTCCATCCTTCTACAGGCTCTATGTCAATGCCAGGCACTGCGCAAAGTGCTGTGGACATGAAATAAAAGCTAGAAACCCCATTTCACTAAGCTTTCAGCACTGTCGGTGAAAGAAAGAGGGAAAGCTGCGATCTGGTCACCAGATGCCGAGCTATGAGGTGGAGGGAGCTCTAGGAATGCAGAAAGGGGACAAGTATCAAAAACTATCTGAGACTCTAGACTTTCCTAAGTCAGAATACAGTTCCTTTCTGAAACTCTAAGCTACATGGAAGTTAAATTTTCTGTCTTATTTTCTTACTATACTACCTAACTTATCTAATCATTTTTACATGTTTTAGTGGCATTTTCCATATATCTCTCCGCATAATATGAAATGACATGTGACATTCAACTCAATCACAGCTATGCATCAATCACAGGAACACATTTTGTTAAACATACATTGCTTTAAAATGGAGTGTGCCTATAATCAAATAACTTCAGGGTTTTTATTTGAGCACCTACTCTGTGCCAAGCCTTGTGCTAAGAAGTTATTGACCCTGTCATGGTGTCATAAGGTATATTACAGTTGTGTCTTCTAGTCGCTAATAGCTTGCAACACAGTACACATAGTAAATGCTGTTAGCCTAGAAAGAAATTAAAGATTGTGTGATTCAGAGTGGCCGGTAAGTGAAATGTGTCCCCTTTGGCCAACACAGTGTTTTGTTTAGTTTAATTTGCATGTTCCTCCTAAGTGCACACTGCTGGGGGAGAGAGAGGCTGTACATCCAGTAGTTCTCAGGACACCCACTCACAGCCTGCTCCTGGAGGCTCTGAGTTAATGATTCCTGAATTCCAGTCCAAACTCTTCCTGTTACAAGTGAAGAAATTGATGCCCAGAGAAGTTAATTCACTTCCTGAAGTCAAGGCTCCATGATCCCTCAAGGAGGGATCTGCAAGGACTGTAGCATAAATAGAAGGACAATCTGAATGGTGAAAAAGCACAAAACACCACCTGAGACAGTGTCATCAGGCTCTGAATCCAGCCACATATCAGAATCGCCAAACTTGCTCCCCTTTTTTTAGTTGTTTAGTTTGGTTTGATTTGGTTGTCTGTCTGTCTATTCGTGAAAAGAAATGTCTCTTGTTTTTTTGATTGTTTAAAGTGCTGTGTTTTGTTTTAGTTGATACTGCCGGGGCCCAAACCCAAGCCTCACAGGGTTTCCTCAACAACTTTGTGTGTGTCTTTTATACACAGTCACATATGACATAGAGCAATGACAGATACACTGTGCTGGTCACTTTTCTGCCCCTGTGACAGAAAATTCCTGAGACACATTCCTGAGATAACCAACTTAAAAGAAGAAAGATTCATTTGGGTTCACAGTTTCAGAGCTTTTGGTTCTTAGTCAGTTTGCTCCCTTGCTGTGAGCCTGCGGTGAGGCAGGACGTCCCAGAAGGTGTGGGGGAGACAAGCTGCTCACCTCCTGGTAGCAAAGAAGTGGAAAGGGAGGGGAAGAGCTGGAGAAGAAAGGGCAAGGGACCAGACATGATTCCCAAGGCACAGCCCATAGCCTGCTTCCTTCAGCGAGGCCACCTCAAAGTTGTCACCACTTCCCATGCCTACAAACTATAAACCCATCCTTATATTGATCCACACATGGCGTCAGAGTCCTCATGATCCAGTCACTTCCCAAAGCCCATCCTCTGGACACCTTAGCTTTCTGAGGCACATTTTAGATCTAAATCATAGTAAGCATTAATAACTGGAAAATCAGCTCACCAGCGCACCACTGCCTATAAAGATAATTTGCGTTCATTTTGGGTTGTTTTTATAAATTTACAGAGTGTGGCCTACTCACAACTTACAGAACTAGAGCGTATAGGAACCTAGATGTGTAGAGAACTTCTCACGTGGGTTCAGTGGCGCCCAGTTGGTGCCAAGATGGGGGGATGTCAGTGATGTTCAGGGGAAGAGAGTAAAGTAGGCAGAGGGTGCTTCCTGGGGAAGACTCTAGGTGGGAACCTGAGAAGTGCTGTAGAGTGAGATGCACTGTGGGCCCTGGAAACCCACCCAACTGTGGGAAGTGTTTCCTCAACTACATGAAAAACTGCCTTGGGAAGCAGAAGCTAGGGTTGAGGACAGCTACCCGACAACTATTTGTCTGCTACTTATGTCAGGATCACCTCAGAGCATTACCTTGAGCCCTGCTCCACCTGTCTTACCGATAGGCACAAACATACTTAACCCCAAGGACACCCCAAGGTTTTTATCCCCTCTCCATATCTGCGCAGACCCACCTCAAGCCTCAGTGAGTCAATTTTAAAAGAATGAGCTCAAGGGTCACTTATACTCACTCTAAGGGGGGGGGCATCTGCATCACTTAGGTCCTATATTATACATGACTGCAGAGACCTAGAATTCTTGGAGGTCAGCAACACCAACACACCAGAGTGACAAATCAACCCTGGTTCCCATCTTGAAAGATATCAAAAGGAAGGGTCATCTGAGAAGCTTTGATGAACTTGTAGAAAACACATCCTCACAACACAGCTCTTGTGCTGTTTGAGCTAATGGTGAGAAAGAGCCCTGCTTGGGCTAGATCTACATAAAAGCAACATAATCCAGTGAAAATTGAACATTCTATTATCTAGTTCATTCTGTTGCTTTTCGTCTCATGAAATCAACTATTTGATTAAACTACTAAGACAACCAGTGAGAATTTAAAATGGCAGCTTAGCACATACACTCTAAAAGATGGACTGTCTGAATTCATATTGCAGCACTCCACTGACCAGCCACATTGCCTTGGCTATGTTGCTCCACCTCTGTGTGCTTCTGTTTCTTCATGCATGAGATGAGAATAACACCTACCTCACAAGGGGTTGTGAAGATTAAATAATGTGTGTATATATCTTAGAGCAATAACCAGGACATTAATGACTGTTATAAGTAGTAGCTATTTTCATTGTTTGGACAAATATTTGGCTTTTGAATATTAATTCTTCACTCTTAGATTGTTTTTCCAAGATGGACAAGCCCAGAGACAGGAAATTAAAGCTAGGTCATTGTAACAGGAAAGCTATAGTATTTGATAGGTGAATGGATGGTAGACAGAGAGATGGGATAGACAGACAGATGGGATGCTTTAATAACATTTTTCTAGGCTTTTCTTGCTCACAGAAAGCACATAGAGGTTATTCATTTCAACAAGCAATAATGAAACACGGTGCAAAAATGATTGCTGTGGACTTCTATTTTGACAGGCCTCCTGACTTTCCTTACCTTTAAAATCATTAACTCAGAGTGCCAAGAGAGCAAAGTTTAAATTGGACAGTCTCTCATACTCCATCATATGAGGTGTATCTGCTTCTCACTTTTTATTTGGCCCTTTTGATGAGCTTTAATGGAAGCAATGGGAGCCAAGAACGGAAATCGAGGTGCTAACTGACCAGGGAAACTTACACAGGAAACTGCTGGAGTACAGCGCATTTCATTCCCCTCATCCCCACTTGGCACGGTGCCCTTTCCCCAGAGACAAAGTCACAGCAAGAGCATGAGTCTCAGGCTGGTGTGGGCAGAGGGCAGAGAGGTCTGGCATCCGTTTCCTATTTACTTCTCCTGTATATACGCGCTTAGCGTCCCACCTGTGATTCTGCTATTAATGATACAATTCTGCTCCCGTGTTTATTCCTTACCAATTATGGACTTTTAAAAAAGGAATATAGTGATGTATTATCAAGTATATTAAAACATTTCAAGTGCTTTTATACAAGAGAACAGCTATGGTTTGCTTTTATATTCACCTCAATGTAGGAAATGAAACCTTGCTTAATAAAAAAAACTACATGTTGTAAAATTGCATGTATTGACATTAGTAAATTCAATAGCATGTCCTAGTTTATGTTTGCTGGAGGAAACCTAGTGCCAGTTAGTGAAAATGGAACGATGGAATCTGCTCAGTGAGAGGTATTTTATCACACGGGAAGTGCTGCCAGCAAAAGGAGCATCCACAGACCGACAGGGTGGTGAGAGTATTTATTAGAGGAACAGAAGAAGCTGCAGGTGGGCAGAACCAAGTGGAGAAAAGGTGAGAAGCAAGAACTGAGACTGGAGAGGACACCTGAGTCTTGATGGTCAGAAATCCTCCAAGAGTGGCCTTGGCCTGGCAGGGTGCAACATACCTGTACTCCGAGTGGCCTGGGAGGCCCAGGCAGGAAGACCACAAGTTCAAGAGCTGGCAACTTTTTGAGACCCTGTCTGAAAAATCAAAATAGGGATGTAGCTCAGAATGAAGGCCCTGGGTCTAATCTTAAATACCAGGGAAAAAATGGGTGACCCAGAACCAACAGCCGCAGGAACTTGTAAGAAATGCAAACTCATCAGCCCATATCCTATTTGCTGAATCCAGACCCTGGGGGCGGGGCTTTCCAGCCTGCATTTTAATAAGCTCTCTAGGTGATGCCAAAGCTTTGATTCTCCTGGTGTGAACACCAGGCACGTAGAGCGCGCTGAAAGGTTGTATATACGCTTAACACACTAGAATCACCCAAGAAGGCTGTAAATACAGTGCAGACGGCTGAGCTCCATCTCCCAAGCTATTTAAATCTGGGAGTCCGGGCACTGGCATTTGTATTTTTCAGGGTTTTCCAGTGTGGGGCCAGTCTTGAGAATCACTGACTTAGACTAAATTTTAGAATCTGCAACATACTAATCTTAGAGTTTTACTAGGACAGTAAATTGATAATGAACTGTCTCTACTTTTAGCCTGATAATGTTGATCCATAATTAACACCATCCGTTTTCTTATGGCCAGTACCAGTTGTCTATGTCTGTCATAGCAGTGTCCCATGGAAGCTGGTATCAGAAGGTATTTTTTTGCATATATAATATGAGGGAAATTCCATTTAGCCCAGACTAAATCATCACCAAAACAGGTAAAGTGTGCCTAAACGTAATGAGATTTGAAAACTTAAAGCTATTGTTTGGAGAGGGGGTGGGGACTGCCATAGATTCCCACTAATGAAAAAATCAAAACCACCACACTCCCTGTGGTCGGACAGTCAGCTATTCCTCACAGTTCGCCTGTCATCTTCAGCCATCACTGGATACTTGTCAACGGGGAAACTTCCGTAATGACCAGCACCATTTATGGAGCGCTGTGCAGGCTCATCTCGGAAGAGAGACGGCTAGGTGCTAAAGACAACAAAGAAGTTGGAAACCAAATAGAGTTAAAGTGATCCTGGACGTGGCTTATGGCTGAGATGTGAGAGCACATCAGAACCAGGTCCCTCTGAGACCAAACAACCACGCCTGCAGCCACATTCCTCAGGGCTGACCCCGTGGGATGGCAGCTTTCTCTGCCTTCGTGTCCGGTATCACTGGCACTTTGTACCGGTATTTTCTATGCATTCCTCTCTAGAGCTCCGTCACATCTCACGGTGCAGGCATTAGCAGTGGTGGTACTATCCTAGTTTTCCTGTAGACCCCAGGTTGAAGCACTGCTCACGCAGCCATACACTTGGGCCCACTGCTTCTCTAAACCAGTGCCAAACTTAAAGCAACTTTTTAGTGAGGTCTTTTTACTTTCTTATGATTTGTAGGAAACATAAACTTTCTTGTACTAGGAAGATTGTGGATGTCAGTGCCATGGGGTCCAGTCAGAACTTGCTTTTTCCCTCCCAGTGTGTAACCCCACTGCCCTCACCCTTTCCTGGTACCAGCTCTCAGAAAAATATGTTTCCCTATTTCCCACTGGCCAAACTGTAAAGATATGTAGATAGATTTACAGACATACATATACACATGATCATACTGGGCACACTTTATAAAATTCACTCCACCTTCTGACGCCTCGTGTGCCCAGAGAGGGTAACTCTGAATGCACAGGACTTTCCTTGCAGCTGACAGACCACACATACCCCCCCCCAAAGTGAAGCCTTGGAGAAAGGAGCAACGAGGAATGGCCAGTGTCTGAAGAGTTATCTCTTCCGTTCGCAGCACTCCCAGGCTCAGCTAGAATCTTTCCTGTCCAGTGAGAAAGCAGACTAACAGAGCGGCAGGCATTTCCAACTGGTGTCCAGAACAAAGCCAGAAGACGTTTGGGAGAGGTTCTGAGATAATCCATTGTCATCTCCCTGGTTCCTCCTTCGCCTCCTCCTAACGCTGCTGCCCAGCAACCTTGCTACTGTGAAGAGAGAGAGGGTTAGGGGGTGAGGGCAGCTTTCTTCATTACGTAAGTTTTCTGGGACTTTAGGAGGAGGGGAAAAGAGACAGAAGCAAAGGAATGCCTCTCTGTTCCACGTCCCTTCCCCTTCAAACAACTTCAATTCCAGTGAGCAGTTAATTAATAAGTAACTCCACACGTTGCAAAATGAATGTCACTGCTTGGACTTGTGCAGCACACAATTTGCACACCCATATGTGGCCATCCTGCCAACTCTCCCTGACACTTTGCCAAAGCAGACAGTAAAGCAGAACACTGTCTATCCACTTCTTCTAAAGTAAAATGTGAGGAGACCCTACTATATATTATTTTACACAATGACATTATCAAGCCATCTTTTAACTAATTCATATTCTCATCTGCTCAAAAAATTGAGGATCTTTCTGAAAGGATACAGTGGTGTGTTTGGTTTCTTCCTTGTTGTGAATAGTTATATTTACATGCACAGATGTTCACAGAAATGCAGTAGAAAGACTGAGGCAATGGAAAGGAAAAAGAATGAATGCCAGTTATAGGATTAACATATTTATTATGCAAATATTATGTTTAAACTACTGTGAGCCTCCTAGAAGCCACTGTGAAATTATATTATTCATAGCCAAAATTATATTATTCATAGCTAGTAGATAAAAACTAATGCCCAAAGTTTAGGAGCACAACCCATTTTCCTGTAACACAATCTGTAGAGAAATACAACATCACAAAGCTAACATGTTACCATCTTGGACAGGCGACGATAGTGAGACAAGGTAGGAAGGCAGAATTTCAATACCTGCCCTATTGCAAGGTCATCAGCCATCCAGCCAGGTTCACCTACCACTGGCCAGCTCCATAGCACGGTTGCAGTTTCCTTGTGCGTTAAAAAACTGAGTAAATCATCGCCTACTCCCTGGCCTGGCCAGGAGAGTGTGGAAGAATGGCAGTGGTGTGTGTTAACACAGTATCTGGCTTATGGACAGCGCTCAATAAACCTTAGTCTCGTTATCAAAGTCTGAGGTAGTAAGAAGGGAGTTGGAGCTTGTAGTTGAGACCAAATGCCAGAGCTTTGTGCTGAGATGCCCAAAACCGGCGCAGACATGATGATGCAAGGGTGCTGAGGGGACAGGGCGCGGAAGCCACGTCAAGGAGACCTCTGGGGAAATCGTGAGCAGTGTGTAGCCTTCGTTTCCCAGCTCCTCACAGGCCCACACTGTGCTCCCTTTGGCAAACCTTTGCTTTTCTTTAAAGCATCACTCTGAAACCAGTCACACTGACAGGAAATAACTATTAAGTTAGCAATGGTTTCTCTACACATGCAGAAAAAACCTGCATTTATGGCTTTTGAGCCACCCTACGTGAATAAGCAGGCCACCCAGTGGCCTGGCCAGGCTATAGTCTCGGCCCCGGAACCTCTGTGTGTGTGGAGTGGCAGGGCGAGGGGTGGGCTAGCAGTGGGCATGGGATATACAGCAATCAAAGCCCAGCCGTGAGTCAATTGGCCTCTGGGAGGCAGGAGTGTTTGAAATGCCAAGTCCTCCCCACAAGTGGAAGGATCTGTAATAGAATCTGACTAAAGAAAGAGAAGAGCTAAGGAAGAGGGGCAACGCTTTGCCAACTTTTCAAGCCATGGCCCTGACATGTATTTTACACCACATCCAAGCACACATGCACATACGCGCACAGCCCACAAAAGCTAAATGCTCTGCTCTTCTCCTTACCGTGCACGGTTGCTATACTCTGAGAGCATCATTCCATTCTAGTTTCTTTTTTAAATGCTACTTTATTTCACAATATTATCAATATTTCTTTGAGAAAAATATAAAGAAGGGTCATTTGGAGGACCTGGGTCCAGGCTATTCAGAAAGAAGTTTTGTTGGGGTAGATTCTGACGAATAGCCCTGGTCCTTCACTGCAGTGGGACCACAAGCACTGGGCTGAGCTGGTTGAGTCAATGAGCTCCTGCAGTCTGAGTTTCCTTGGATCCCTCATGACTGTGGACTGCAGGCTTTTACAAAAGTTACTTTAACCAAACTTGAGCTGTCTTACCAAAATTTAACTTTCTCCAATGTGCAGACTTCTAGAAGCCTGATTGGATACTCCCCAGCATTTAGAACACCTGAAGCAGGGGATGGGCTGCGTATCTCATTGACCTCACCCGTCCAGTGCAAGGGCCTTGAGAACAGAGTTGTCAAGGTTGTGCACTCTATGGGGGCAACCTGTTAGGGTGTTAGAGCTCAGGTTTCTGTGCCTTGGACAGAGCTGAGTAGCTAAATAGTTCAGGCTATGACATAATTTCCTAGCAATGCCTACTCTTGAAATCTGTCTGGATGCTTCTTTCTAAAGTAGAGAACTTATTTCTTCCCTTTCCTTCTTTTGTGCCATTAGACTTCTCAAATAAAAATGTCACTGTGCATTTTACAAGCATGTGTTCTGTCTATTTCAGAATGCTAATGCTTACCTAAGAGAAAAAAACACTTAGGAGACAGTAGCTTCTATGCAAGCATTTGCCAATTTCCATTCCAAGTAACACAGTCTGGTTCTTTCCTCAGGCCCTTTTCCTTGGTGCTCCCGGAGGACCTGAGATTTAATCCTGGGAGGGGGCTGTTAGAGCCCAGGCAGCCACGCTGCAAGACTGGGGCAGAGCACTGAAAGTCGTCTGAACCTGAACTCCTACCCCACCCCAGGGCAAGCTATTTAACCTTCTGACATTCCAGTCCTTCCTCTCGAAAATGAAGATAATACCAACTACCTTGTAGTGCTACAAAGGGAAGAAATGGTGTGTAGATCAAAGAAGAGTGCCAGGCACAGGAAATGCGCAAAGTGGTCTCCTGGAGTTGTTCTCTTCTTCTTTTCCCCCCTTCTGCTTCTTCTTCCCCTCCTCATCCCCCTCTCTCCTCTTCCTCCTTCTCCTCCTCCTCCTCCTCCTCCTCCTCCTTCTCCTTCATGATCATCACCATAATTTTAAATTTCTTCTTAGAGGAACTTGAAGAAACCAAGGTTCATTCCAACAGCAACACAATAGGAAACAAGAAGGAAATCCTGGCTGTCATCCTCATTAACAAGTATGTGCAACGCAGCCTTCTGTTCATCTCACTATACAAATGATACTGGACCTGATCAATAGGAAGGTTTCTAAGGTGGATGTGAAGTGATATATCTACACAGTGATGTGAAGTGAATAGTTTACAGGAAGCAGGAACTAGACAGCAGGCTTCATTGGCATAGATTTATATACACAGCTCTCTTCTGTTCTTCAAGATTAAAAACCATAACTCACCTCACCTCCTAAGTCAGAGACTTCTTCCATTTGCCTTCAAATTCTTCCCAGCCAATCACATAACTGTACGTGTATAGAAGGTGTTCATCAAAGTCTTTTTAGATGGACATAGACAAGTATTAGACAATCCTATGGCTCTGAATTCAATGCCCAGCTTATGGTTCAGTGCATTTTTAGTGACTAGGCATAAAGTACAAATGCTAAGCCCTTTTTCAGCGGTAATTCCCTGTGTTCTATCTGCAAGCCCTGATAGGAAGTGGTGTGGTGCATCTTTTCGAGTTGGGGTTGGTAAGAGGAAGATAGTTGTGGAAATAGCGCCTGGCCTATCACAGGGTACCTGGGTGAGTCAGTGTCTACTCTCACCAATGAGTTCCTTAGTAAAGGGCTCTCTGGGGATGAGAAATGTATCCACCAGGAATTGTGGACAGCTAAGGACACATTTGCTAGGAGGGATGTGTCAATCAAACACCTAAGGAAATTGGTGTAGGGAAACTTTGTATCTGAGAAAGGGACTTTATACTTTGCTTAGACTCAAACTCTTGGTTACATACATGCTTCTATCTGCCTTTCAGCTACGAAAGGTTCTAAGATTGTTATGTCTTCAGAACAAAATGATGGGAATTAACAGTATCATTTTTTATTGTTTTTGCTTTGCTTTGCTTTGTCTATGTTCTTGGTATCTTGCTATTGTTCTTTTTCTATTGTTCTCTTTAAAATTAAAAAAAAGATTGTTAGATCTGACTTTAAATAAACAAACCCACCACAAGGAGAAGCTCAAATGGCTCCTTCTCACTAAAGTTTAGATCTCAGAGCCTGCAGAGCATGTTGCTTGCAATTAGTTGTCTTAAAACTAATCTCACTGAGATTTTTAGTTGGATTTAAACAACCCTGAAAATTCTCTAAACTGAAGAAAGATCAGCCAGGCAAGATGAATGCTTTCTCTTGCTGTCCAAAATTCAATCTAAGAATTGATGAAAGTCCATCAAAAACTGTATCTCTGCCATTCTGAGATACCCTTTTCTCTTTGTCACATAGTGTAGTGTTTCTTAAATCACTATAGAATGGACAGCCTATCCGAAAAGTTAATGTATGGAAAAAAAGAAGCTGCCACTAGGCCAATGGAGTGTCATAGTTAAGGAATCTTAGAATTAAAGAACTGGAACTCTTCACGGTTTTCATCTACATAGTGCTAGTAGAGTGTCATGTGCACACATCTGAGTTACTGCAGAGCTTCCTCCTAAGCAACCCCATCCCCTCTGGCATCCTGAAGTAATGAGGACATGCCACATTGCAAACGAGTATTGGATAAAGCTGCTGACCATGACCAGCTGAATAATTTTCACATTCCAATGCAAAGTGAAAACATGGGATGCACTGTTCCAAATTCATTAAGAATTTTAAGGTGGCAGTAATAGAGCATTAAAGCAAGCCTGGAGCCTTTCTGCATACAAGATGCCAGAAAATTGAGCAGGACACTTATCTGCAGGCCTGCTGCTGCCAAAGAAGCAAGTTATGCAGAGCCTCAAACACCACGCAAGTCTTTGTGTTCCCTGAAAGCTCTTCCATCCTGACACCTCAAGTTTTCCCCAGTCCCATCCCCCAACTAAGTCCCATCGTACATTTGTGCATGGCCTATTAATTCTATGTATGCTCGGTTGGAAGGGTGGGTGTCTTGTGAGCACAGTGAAGCCTCAGAAAAGCTCCTAGTGTACAGTCCTCTATGAACACTGGCCAGTCCTTAGCTTCTTTGCCTCATTGTTTCATTTTTAGGGTCCCCTGCCCCACTTCTTATAGTCAAGCGACGTCTGCTTTACAGTTAGGGTTCCTATTCTCACTCCCTCAAGCTCTTCTCTCTCACTATTCCTTGTTCAAATCGTTAGATCCCACAGGCCAACCCCAAAAAATATACTCAGTAAAGTTTTTACCGTGATCCATTGACCTGTAGTTGGAATGCTTCTCTGTGTGAATCGTAATATAGCTCAGTTTATTATTAAGTTACTAGACCAACTTTTCAGCCAGATTATTTCTTTTTACTTAGAGCAAGGTGCCCAATGTCTTCTGCTGACACTGAATTTCATTTCTTCTCTTGATCACTACTAAGTCATTGCTTCTAACCAAAGAGCTCACAGTCACATTTCTTTTCTGGGACTACATCTCAGATTTAGAAAACACTTTCAATATTCATGGCTTATTATGAGAAACAGTGTTAAGGAAGCAAGAGTGAGAAATGTACAATGTCTGTTTTAAACTGACCCCATTTTCTTGGGTGGTTCCACACATTCCTCCCGGAGAGACAGACCTGAAATTTCACACGAGACCCCTTGGTGCCCACAGAGATGCATCACCACATCAGCTAGTTAGTTGACTCTGTGGAAATTGCTCAAAACAGTTTCCTTCACTGAAAGCTCAAGCTTAAGCAGGTACATTTCATAGCTGCAGATAATCGAAACCTCAGATGTCACTAAAATCTGATCTCTCACAAGGACTCCAGAATTGAACTTTGAAAAGTTATTAACTATTACATTGCTCTCCTACTGCTGAGTGATAAATTCCTTCTTCTGAACCTACTTTATTTGTGGTAAGACTGCTGGCATATCATTTCTCGCAAGGTTGTGGAGATGATTACATGAACCAACAAGTGTCAGACTCTTGGCACAATCCTTGGGACGTAAGAAGCACTCAGTAAATATTAGCAATTACTATATGCTCCTTCACTTTGAAATGACACTAATTACTGTGATAACTAAGAGTATATTGGATCATTCTACCACTGTGCAAGACAGTCCCCTCCTGTGAGAGCTGCTGTTCACACGTGAGTGTGTAGCAAAGGAAAGTGTCCTTGTAGATAAACAGGTTTGGCTTCATAGCAGAGGTCAGCCACTTACTCTTAACTGGTGGCACTTTTAACTTGTCGCTCTCCAAGTACGTTTGCAGTGTCCAGGGATGTTTGGTTGTCACAGCTGGTACGGTTCTACTGGCATCTAGTAGATAGAGGCTGGTTACTGCTGAACCTCACATAAGCAGAGAACAGGCCTTCACCTCACAAAAAACAATGTTATCTGTGCCAAGGTTGAGCAACTCTGCTTTGTGAAACACCCTGCTGGAATATTTAATCTCACCCCGCCTCAAATTCCTGCTTCTGAAAAGGAGAACAAATAGTGCCATATTTGTAAGGGAGTTACAAATACTAGAAACAAATGTAAATGAAAGGGCACAGTGTAATCTCTGGCACATAGTCAACCCTGAGGATGCCAGTAGTATTAAAAGCATGATGGTGTGAATTGTAGGCCCCCAGTCATACTTACGGGAAGAAAGAGATGCTCAGAAACTCTGTGGTATTTTCGTTATCTAGGTAAAGCCAAAACCTGCCTTCTTTTGTTTCTTGTTCCGGTTGCTCAGAAGCATTAGCTCAGCTCCTCCCACCCTGACTGTCCCCACCTCTTCTCAATAGGTAACACCGAAGTTGTCCAGAATGTACATTAAAAACACCTTTTCTGCTCTGTTACTTGGTTCTCACTGGTGCGCTGTCTCTCCAACTTAGCTAAGGTACTGCCTTCCAGGAAAGTGACCCATGTGCTTGAGAGTCTGTGTGGTCACAGTAAGGTCCTAAGTGCCAGCGAGATGCGGACAGATGAGCCGCGCATTCGTAGTCCACAAGGGCCTGCTCAGCTACTGTCCCAGCACTTCCACGCTCCTCCCTACCCAGCTGATAGTCACAGCAAGATTCCCAGTACTGCTATCAGTTACTTCCCAGGTACGCGTATTTCACCGTGGCTTTGTGAGATCGAGTAAATGTATCAAAAAGGCATAATTAAGCCTGATTCAGCAACTTTTCACCTACTTTTATATCTTTATCAGTGATGTCAGACAGCGTGTGGGTTCCTTCAAGGAAAAACATTAGAAAATTCTCGTGGAGGCAACTATAAAGGCCCAACAGACAGGCTTTTTCTCTGGAAGGTGAAGAGCCTCATTAAAAACCCTTCCTCCCTGAGAAGAATAAGGCATACCTTCAGAAACACATGAGCTACCTCACCGGAGAGGGCAACTCAGGGAGAAACTGACTTAGTATTTCATATGCTATTTCCCACAGGGGAATGATCTATTATAAAGGATACCACATACGGGTCTCATTCAGTGAAGAAATAGTTACCAAATGCTGTCCAGGTCTGGGCAATGTGCTGGGACCAAGGTTACAATGAACAATGTCTCTGCACTCCAGACAGTCACTGTATACTGCACCCTCTGACTTCCTTTCATCTCAGAGCCTGGGCTTGTGAAATGAATTTCCCAGTTCTTCACAAGGAGCTCAGCCCACCTACCTGAAATAGCTTCTTTCTATAGTTTGATCAAAATGCTTTCGTTATCTTTCAAAGCCCATCCCAAACCTACCCTCCAGGCCCAGTCATCCCACAAACTCACTCTCGTTGTTCCCTTGCCGCTCCCCCCACATACAGACAAAAATGCAACTTGCAGAAACCTACTTATGTCATTAAGCAGGTACGAGGCACCATCACTGATCTTCAATAAAATTGGGTAGAAGCCTCAGAGAGCGGAGCACTAAGCTAAGCCATACTTGGGGTCGAGCTGAGGCTTGGAGGGCCGGTGCACTTAGAGAAGGCGCCCTCCAGAGGCCGTGTGGCAGCCCAAGGAGCGTGCCCATGAGCCTGATTCCTGGTGTCTAAGCCCAGCATAGGCAGCAGGAGAACTACACACAACTGGAAATCCGGGCAGTCTTTGAAAGTTCAAGCTCTGCCACACAGCAATTGTCTTTGGAAGGGACATATCCAAGCTGCTATGGTGGTAGCGATGTCCACAGGGCTGACCCTGGGAGCCACTTTGCTCCAACACCAGCGGGAAGGTAGAGGAGTAGAAGGACGCTGATACACGCACTGCATCAGACCAGAGGGCTCGGGACAGAGCCCTGGCCACAGACAGGGGTTTGCACTGCAGAGTCCGGCTCAGAGCTTTGACAAGGGCAAAAGTAGACATGAGGAGCATAGAGAAGAAGTTGCTTTGTGTACCTTGAAACATCCCAAGGCAGAAATGGTGAACTTGGTTTGACTTGAGCAGCACTGAAAGGATGTGCAGCTTCTCTACGCTCTGGAAAGCCCCATCTTTTCTGTGGCTCTGTAAATCAAGAAAAATGCTGCCACAGGAACGCTGCAGCTCTTCCCTGAAACATTCACGCTGGTGAACGTAGCAGAGTTTGACGCCATCCCCAAAGAAGCGTGATGATGCGATGGGTGTAAGTGCAACTCAAACCGCGGTCTTTGTTTCTTATACTCTAACAATAGTTGCCTTAAGTAGGAGCGCAGTACGCACCACCACACAGTCTCAGGATTCCTTCACCAAAAGCCAGGAAACAGCAATTTCAGCCAGGCGAACCCGGTCTGCAGCCTGAGTCTGGACAAGGTCATGTGTTTGAACAGCTCTAGTGAGGGAAACTGAGGAATACCAACAGTTCTAAACAACTTCGCTTGAAGCAGTGCCAGCTTTATTCTCACAGAAACCCTCCCTGGCCCATCAGGGAGGAAGTGAAAGGCCTTCCTACCTGGAAATGAAAGACTATGCAAAGAGCAGTAATTCCTGCCCACCTCTGTCCATGGCAAAGAACTCAGTCAGGTCTGAGCAAAGAAGAGGGTGCTAATATTTGTGTATGGAGTTGATAAAAAGGATTTACCCTGTATAGTTCTTCCTCTGAAAAAGCTTCTTCCAAAGAAAGCAGATGGTAGCTCCCTCTATTTGCCTCACTGTTTGAGAACCATCAATTATTCAGATTATGCTGCACATCAACAGTGTTATTCTGTTCGGTTCTTGAAATAATCTTCTATTTAAATCATAGCTAATTACTATTTAGCAAATGAAATTCATTGGGTACTTCTGAAATGTCTACTTCCCTGTCAGAATAAATGCTTTAGTGATGCCCCATTGTGAGGAAATTTCTTTTCTACTACATAGAATATTATCAACATGGCCTAGATTGAGATCATTTTTTTCAATGCCTTAGAACAAAAACATAGTGCAGAGTATCCTTGAAATGTCAAGTCTTCAGTTAGGCATACCTTTCACACATGGAGTTACCTAACCAAAGACCTTACCAATATTTCTAGCTCTGGACTAACTCCTAAAAGCCATGTGCCAAGGGGGCAGGAGAAGGACAAGTGGCATGCTTATGGGAAGGTGTCACCTACCAGCTGGAATACAATAGCACTGGGCAGAAATGTCCAAGAAGCTGCTGTGTGGGCTGTGGGTTCCAGTCGCCATGATTATTCAGCCACCTACCTTTCTTAAAACCCAAAGGGAGTCATTCAGTTCAGAATTTGTACAGACAATCATGACTCCTTGAGAAGAACTAGGTCCACCCTGTGGAATGAAAACAACTTATCAAATATTTCCTAGGTAAAAAGCAAACCCACTGTGTACCCAAAGATCAAGACTGCTGTGGGATTCTACCTGCCCACAGCGCAGAGCCAACCCCAGCAAGAAGGGTTCGTGCTGTAGAGGCTCATCTCTGCCACCTCCTGCATCCTCCATCTCTCATAGCAAGGGATCTAAGGGGTTGAGGGTTTCGACTTAACTGGAAGCACAGCCCTTGCTTCTAGGTGATGATCAGGCACCCAAGACCTTAGAATTCCCAAGACTTCATCCTTGACCTGAACAAGCCTCTACCCCATTCCTTTTCCCCCAAGGGAGGGTTGTGCTGTCAGGCTGCACACTCAGAGGCCCTAGGAGGAGCGGGTGTAGGCATTTTTGAAATGGTGTAGTGAAACTTGAACAATCACATGAGTCCCCACTGTGCAGGCAGAGGTCCAAGGAACCAGCTTCCTGCACTGCCCTGCTCTAATGCAGAACTCTGGATAGTGTAAAAATTCTAAACTTAAACTTAATTGTCCAGGTTCTGATTAAGGTGTGTTCATTGGGATAGAAAAATAGTTTGATTGAAAGCTTCTAAATGGTGAGGCAGATGGTACATGAGCCTCCATATTTCCCCTTGTCCTGGGGATCACCACTGTGAGAGAAATGGGAATAGCCAGGGAAATCTCCAGGGCTGGTGGGAGCCTCTTTTTAATAACACCATCTGGGACTGCTTGATCTACTTAGCTGCTTCCTGAATGCTCGTACACCTCAATCTATCAGTTATTCTGAGCACAGAAAATTCTTGCTAGGCACATATGCTGTGGCTTAAAGTCAGCTTTGAGAGGATATTTATCAGATGCATCTCCCTCACTTTAGTTATTTCATAAACCTGTGAAACTCTAGGAGTTGAAGGAGGAACATTTCTGAATAAATCTTATCTGTCTATTGAGTACATCTCCTCTTTGAACCTGTGTCTTCTGTGCCCTTATCTAGCTGCCCGGTGTTCTGCTGCATGATTTGCCATCTGAGCGTGGGCTGCTATAGATTGTCCTATTCTCCCAATGAACAGCTCTGTTACGAAGTCCCACTTCTACGCTAAAGACAGTTTCTTTTAAGTGAAAGAAATGCAGTCTGCAAAGGCTGATTCATGGTAAAATATGAATGATTTATAATCATCTTCTTCATTTCAAATGGGGTTGACTATTTCAAAAGTTCTAGTTAAACATACTGAATGAAGCTGTCAGCTATTCAATGCACATTTTGGGGAAAAGGTAGATAGGAATTTTTGCTTTTTATTGGTTAAAAATAATTTTATTTATTAACATTGATAAAATACACTTTTAAATTTATAATTTTTCTATTTTTAATTAGGATCAGTATGGAAAAATATCACATTAAAAGAAGATAATTATAAACACAGTCAGCTATAAATCAATTATACTCGATGGCAAAACAGAGGAGAAACATCCTAAATAGTGACCACTGCCCAAAGAATTCTACTGATGACCTATTTTCTCTAAGTACAAATTTAATTCTCATGGAGTACAACTTGAGGATATATCAAAGTTTGAACTGTGACTGTCTCTGTTTCTCCACATTTGCAAGATGGTATTTCTTTTTAGCCCCAAAGACTTACTTTCAAATTTAGAGAAGGTTTATTAGCAAATGTGTTATAAGAGAAAAAAAATTCTCAAATGGGTTTATAATGCATCCAATTCCTGTTCAAAGACATCAATGGAACGACAGGAAATTTAGTTTCTCTTCCCAAATGTAACTAAGAAGGCACTCTGGATCCGAAGATTACAACACTTTGGCCAGGTAGGTTTTCCTTAGACTTTATAGGGAGGAATGGACAAGTTATATAAGTGACTTTGTAGTTAGAAATCATTTTTGTCAAGAAGGGAGTCTCTATTGGTCAAGAACAAAGAATGCTTACCTCTATGTCTAGATAATTTAGGAGGGGAGCACTTTAGCTAATAGATTTTGAGAGAAAGATGGGGAATTTGGAGGAGCTGTACCTGATATTGTCAGAGGTGAGTAAGGGAGCATCATCATAAAATATTATCTAAATTATTTAGGGAGGGCGATTCCTTCCAGTCTTGCATCCTGGAACACAGTGGAGGAGGAGGGTTACTCAGAAAGTTCAGCATCTTCAGCCCACATTTACAAAGTCTTCCTTGCTGTCCTGTCCTTCAGTTGCCTTCCTCTACTCTGTGAGAGGCAGCATTTGCTCATCATACACCTCACCCACTCACTCCTCACTGGCCAAGCATCCCTTCTTCCATCACAACAGGTGTGCTTGTAGCCCAAGACCATTGCATTGCTGCTCACTTTGCCTGAAGCGCCATACCCAGAGATCCATAAACCAATCTCAATCAAATTACCAATAGCATTCTTTACAGAACTGGAGAAAAACATCCTAAAATTCATATGGAACCAAAAGAGACCCAGAACAGCAAAAGTAATCTTGGTTATATGAGCAAACCTGGGTGCATCACAATCCCAGATTTGAAATTACTGCATATTACCAAGTTACAGTGATAAAAATAGCATGGTAACTGATCACAACTGGAGATTATATTCATAAGTGAAATAAACAAAACCTCCATGTGTGAGCAGTGTGTTGTCTCACTAGTCTAAGAACCTGAAAGAGTGAATAAAAATTCGGAGGTAGGACAGACATTGTGAAATGGAAGGAACATGCTCAAAAGTAAAGAACCACTGGGTGAGGGAAAAGAGAAAAGAAAGAAAGGGAAATTAGATATGTATGTATATACAGGGTAGCTAACATAGTTGTTTCTTTTTTTTTTTTTTTTTTGCGGTACTGGGGATCGAACTCAGGATCCTGTGCTTGCTAGGCAAGCGCTTATTCCACTGAGCTATATCCCCAGCCCCAGCTAACATAGTTGTACTACTGACTTCTATCACTTTACTGAAAGGAATAGGTAATGATTAATTATTTGATCAATCTTGCATGTCTCTATTTATTTTCCTGGGAAACAACTCTGAAGATATCAATATGTAATACAACAGCCATTGATAATTTCCTACCACATTGTCTGTAACTGTATTGCTTGTATTATTCTTATGCTGCTTTGTAAATGGATGTCTGTTTGTTAATATGTTTTCCTTCTTTCATTTTTAAAATAAATTTTAAAAATATAAAAAAAAAATCATGGTACTGACACAAACAGATATATGGATCTGTGAACAGGATGCATGACACAGAAACAACTGCACTCAACTACTTGATTTTTGACAAAGGGATTAAAAACATGCACTGGAGAAAAGATGGCCTCTTTAACAAATGGTGCTGGGAAAACCAGCTATCCACATGCAGAATATTTAAAGTATACTCCTATCTCTTATCATGTATTAATCTAAAATCAAAATTTATCAAAGATCTAAATGTTAAAACAGAAACATTTAATCAGTTGGAAGATAAAATAGGTTAAATAGGTTGAAGTCATAGGTGTAGGCAAGGACTTTCTTAATAGAACCCCAGCTGCACAGGAAATAGTACTAAGAATCAAGAAGTTAGATCACATCTAATCAAAGGCTTCTGCATGGCAGAAGACACAACCAAAAGAGTGAAAGAATAACCTACAGAATGAGAAAACAATTGTCAGCTATTTCTCAGATAGAGGACTAACATCTAAAATATACAAAGAACACAAGTAAATTAGACATCCCCTAATAAAAGAATCAACTGAAATGGGAAACTGGAAAGAATAGACACTTCTCAGAAGAAGTAGAACAAGCCAATAAGTGCATGAAGAAATGCTCAATATCACTGACCATTAGAGAAATGCAAATTAAAACAACGCTGAGATTCCATTTTACCCCAGAAAGACTGGCCATCATCAAGAAATCAAATAATAATAAATGCTGGTGATGCTGTGGGGTAAGGAAACCTTTCTACATTGTTGGTGAGAATGTAAACCACTACAATCACTATGGAAACTACAATGGAGATTCCTCAAAAAACTTCAACTGCAGATTTCATTTGACCCAGCTATTCCCCTTTCAGGTGTCTTCCAAAAAGAGTTAACAACATCATATTATAGTGATATACGCATAGCCATGCTTATAGCGGCATCATTTATAATGGATAAATCTTAGAAACAACCCATATGCCTCTCAACAGACGGATGTGTAAAGAAAGTGTGGTGTTTACAAGAAACGGAGCGCCGCTCCGCCGCAAAGAAACATAAACGTGATTCATTTGTAGAAAACTGGATACATCTTCAGCCTCTCATGTCAAGTGAAATAGTGGGACACAGGCTGAACTACTGCACGGTTTCTCTCAAATGTAAATTAAAAAACAAAATAAAAATAGTAACAAGCGAAGAGCTAGATCTTTGTCAAAGGAAAAAGGAAATCAAGAAATGAAGGGAGGGGGAGAAAAAGGAGATGAAGAAATTAAGACGTGTTACAGGCACGTACCAACTCCACACAGGGAAAGAGACGTTATATGCTGCAAACATGTACTCGTGAAAAATAAGAAGCAACAAAGCACTGTGCACATCAAGAAATGACCACTGACAGATTCTTCAGTGTCTTCTGAGCTATAGGGACAGAGAATATGCCGGGGAAGGGGTGTTACTGCTCCTATAGCAAGTGGGGAATGCACGGTGTGCTGGGAAACTCCCCTCTTGGGGGTTTGGGGAGTGACTGTGGGCGGCAGCATTTTCCCAGTCACTGTAATCTTGCAAAATTTGAGCTGTCAGGGAAGGAGGAAGAGGAAAATACTTTTAATGAAAAAGAAGGGAGAATTAAGTTCTCAGGTGAAATTTCTCTACTTCATTGTAAAACTAATGTCAGTGTAATAGAATTTTTTTAAGTCTTTGGTGAGTCCATGACCCTAATAAAGATTCACTTTCATTGTTAAATATCTCCTTCCACTTTCTGCTCACATGGACTGTAACTTTTCATGTAGTTGCAGTCACAGCATGGACAAAAACATTGTATTTATAGAGTTTTTTTTCCTACTTAATGATGTGTCACAAATATTGCCCACATTGTCTTAGCACTTTCAAAGTCATGTTTCTGTTCATGAACAATGTTCTATTGAGTCAATTATATGCTACAATTTATGTTTATGTAAAGTTTCTCTTCTTTCTGGCCTACTTACCTCTTCCCCTATGTTTCCTCATTGGACCAGTCATAGTTGGACTTAGACAAAATCTTCCAATTTATTTATTTATCTTAGTACAGCTCCATGTTCTCCAAACCCTATTCTTCAGGCTTTCCTATGAGACACTAGGTGCCTTAGACTGGGACAAGAAGGCTCATTAGAAGGAAAGCCCATCCTCAAATGCATTTATATGTGAGGTAGTTGTCTTACTTTTCTGTTCTGAGTCTCAGCTTTTCATCTTTCCTCCAAGTGAAAAATGTATTTTAAAGGTCTGATATATGGTAAGCTCTAAATAAATAGTACTTTCTTTCCTTGCCCTTTGCCTTTCCTATGCTAAGTAGCAAATACCAAAAAACATACAGTAATTACTAAGGTTCAGTAATTGCTGCTAGAAAAGCCAATCAGGACTGGTTCTTCAGTAAAAGCAACAGCCCTGATGCCCTCTAAGCAATGTGGAAACCACCCCGTGCATTTCCTTGCAATTTGCCTGCTTGTTTATGTTATTCACATAACGTGGCTTTGCTCATATGTGGGTGATACAGATTGTTGCCCATGGACCACGAATTTCAAGGAGAGTTTAAATGAGTAGGTGATAAATTCAAAATTAAGGATAATTAGGATACATGCTGAATCTCTGAAAAAATTAAATCTTACAGGAAAACTGGTTTGGGTCATAATTCCAAGAGACACAATCCAAACCACCATAATCCTGAAGGCTGAAATCTTAAAACACCAACGTCCCTAAAGGCTAAAATTCCAAGATACAACTATATAAATATTTTAATTCTTTAAAAGACCTTCACATTCTTGCAAGGAGATTCATTTGAAAACATAAAAATGACTCAATACCTTATAGACCACTTTACACAAGAAGGTAGGTAATACTAAGATATTTTTACAAGCATAAACACTCAGCCATACAATAGCAGCCTCAAAATATAATAGTTATAAGCAGGTGAGTCATATTAAAAAAATAGATCTAAAGAAAAAATGTATAAATGCTTATCACTAAGATTGGTAATTGTGCCCAGCTGTGTGGCTGTGGTCACCTGTAATACCTTCACGGGCAACCTAATATTGATTAAAAACCTCAAGGAGTCATCTCTTCATAACTGACTGGTTTCACTTTGCACATATACACACAATGCTTACACACAAACTCAAACGAGATAATTCCTTTTCACAGAGTCAAATTAGCAAAATACATAAAACAAATTATGCATTAATTTTTATCTCCAGAGTGAGACTTCATATGAAGATGAAATACATACATAGTTTAGGAAATGGTAAAAAATAATGCTGACAATTTAATATAATGAGAATAAAACCATAAAGATAATTCTGCATATAAAAGGTGTGTTACAGGGATAGCCAATCGTAACTGGCCAATTTTTATTCTGAAGTCTTGCACATGATTAATATCTGGGGTTTTTTTCCAGGAATCGAACTCAGGGTCTTGTGTATGCTGGGCAGGCACTCTACCACTGAGCCATATCCCTACCCACTCTTTTTTCTTTTAGAGCCTGACTCTCTTCAGAGAATACATTCACCTAATGCTATTCTTCTTAAAATCCTTCATACACACCACACAGGCATTCTCTATTAAATTTTCCCATCTTCTGTGTCACACTTGTGTATTATTTTAGGTACTCAGAAATCTATTCTGCATGTGCTTACTTCCAGACCACAAGCTTGGTGGAAATAATCTTGGTAGCAACAACACTGCATAAGTACCTTCTTACCCTACCATGCACAAATTATGTCACTGACTTCTTCAGATAAATGCAGTTTTGACTCATTAAAACCTCTTAGAATTTCATCAGCTACAAAGAATGCTAATATAGGCACATGGTATATGTTTGAAGTTTTCAATGCGCCAATCCACTCATCTAAATTTTCCACTAAACACTTTGGGCTAAATATTAAAAAAAAAAAACAAACTTCGGTGATTTTTAATATATGCACTGCCAAAGCAAACACAACAAACCTGAAAAAGTTTGAGAGCTACTTGAAATTAAGTTCTAAAACACCTGATCACGACTAATCCTACATCTGCCATTATGGTTTGGGAATTCAATTCAAATCCACTGTCTTCTGCAGCATCTACTGGGTCTTCAAATTAGCAATTACATAAAATGTTTCAATTTTTCCATTTATTAACACATAAATGAGTGGGTAAATTCTAGAGTTTCAGAACTAACAGAGGCATGAATTGCGTATGTTTGATTTTTTAAAAACAACAGGGACAGTTTTGAAAATGCCGTCCATTAGACAAAGTGAAATGTGCTAATTTTTTACTGTTGGACTTAGTAGTAAATATAAGGAACCCATATTCTTCAAGTCTCTAACCAAAAATAGTTCATTATTTAATACTTTCTAGTGGTAGAGAAACCGTCATATTAGCAAGTGTCTTTGCTTTAGAAGGTTCACTAAGCTTGTTGAATTCTCCTCATTCTCTGACAAATAAACTTTTTTAATGTAAACATGCATTTACGTGAAGGGGCAAAAGTAATGCAATTAAATAAACAAAAAGTGCACTAATCTCATCCCTAGAACTAGATTTTTTAAAAATTCTCTTACATAGCCTGTGTGTGTGTGTGTGTGCATGTGAGAGATGAGATTTCCAGGACCTTGGCCTTCAGGATTTTCACATGCAGGACTTTAATCATTCAAGATTATGATTTTTGAATTGGAGGGGCTGATCCAGTCCAAAAACGGGCAGCTGAGATGAACACACACTTCTCAGATAAAGAAATACAAATGGCAAATAAATACATGAGAAAATGTTCAACATCATTAGTCATTCAAGAAATGCAAATTAAAACAACATTGAGATTTCATCTCACCCCAGTAAGAATGGTTAGCATTAAGAAATCAACCAATAACAAATGCTGGCGAGGCTGTGGGGAAATAGGATCTCTTCTCCACTGCTGGTGGGAATGCAGACTGGTGAAACCACTGTGGAAATCAGTTTGGAGATTCTTCAGCGAACTAGGTCTCAAGCGAGATCCCATTCAACCCAGCCATTTCCCTTCTGGGTATTTTCCCAGAAGATCTGAAAACATCGTATCACAGCGATATGCGTGCACCCATGTTTATAGCAGCAGAATTTGTAATTGCTAAATTGTGCAAGCAGCCCAAATGTCCATCCACTGAGGATTGGGTAAAAAAATTGTGGTACTTCTATATAATGGAATATTACTCAGCTATAAAGAAACTGGAGGCTTTTACAGATAAATGGTTACAACTAGATATCATACTCATAATTGAAATAAATCAGACCAGCATGTGTAAGCAACATGTTGTCTCACTAGTGTAAGAACCTGAAAGAGTGAATAAAAATTAGGAGGTAGGATAGACATTGTGAAATGAAAGGAACATGTTCAAAACTAAAGAGTAATTGGGGTGAGTGAAAAGGGAAAAGAAAGAAAGGGAAATTATGTATGTGTAAAAAGAAATTATGTATGCGTGTATGTATACAGGATGGCTAACATAGATGAACTTCTGACTTCTATCGCTTTACTGAAAGGAACATTTAATGATTAATTATTTGATCAATCTTGCATGTCTGTATTTGTTCTCCTGAGAAACCACTTTGAAGATATCAATATGTAATACAACAACCATTGATGATTTCCTATTGCTTTGTCCGTAACTCTGTATTGCTTGTATTGTTCTTATGCTATTTTGTAAATGGATGTCTGTCTGTTAATGTTTTTCTTCTTTTATTTTTAATATAAATTTAAAAAGTAAAATCTGAGTACATGAAGGTGAAAAGATTATGATTTTCATAATTTTAGACTTCAAGGATTTAGATATTTCAGGATTTCAAAACTCAGGATTATGGTTTGTGGGGCTGTCTTCCACAATTATGGTTAGCACAGAAGGAAACTGTTTTTTCTTTTTCTAGAAGTGTCTTGAGGTCATCATGATAGAAAAACTAGTAGAATCAGCAAGCCACCGAAGTACAGCAGATAAAGTATGGTACCTGAACTGGGCCCTACTTGATAGTTCCGTTGGCAACTGGGGCCATTTCTGCAAATGTGTTCCTATAAAATTTCATTTGGGCTAAAATTTCACAACTGACATTCAGATCCTTGTTTCACTGTGTGTTTCACTGACACCTTTAATTTACTACAGTCCCGGCTAATGTCGTTCCTCTTTGTTCCTGATAAACTGTTAACTATAAAAGTGACAAGATTGAGAGGGTAGGAGTGGGAAGTAACTGTAACGGCCTTTCTCTGACTTCATCTTCAGGTTACTTACATCAGAATTGTCAGGAATGCTTGTTAGAATTCCAGTTAATTCAAACTTTCTGGGGGTGTGACTTTAGAACCTGTTTCTTAATTATGTTCTCTAGGTAATTCACATGACATCAAAGTGCAGATTGTTGCAGCTAATGCCTGAGTCACCATAACAGTGTCTTAGCTAGTGTTCTTGTGTCCTTATGTTTTCTTCAGTGATTTTTGGACAGTTCTTCCTCAGGTTCTAAATTTTTTGCACCATTCTTTCATTAAGAACCTAAAATGGCTCCAGACATGTGGCCTGGTGGGAAAATCCTTCCCTTTGCCCTCCCAGTGCTGTCTCATCATCCCTGTGCCCAGTCTTCTGCCCAGCTGTGCTCTTCAGACAATACTGTGATGCCTTCACACGGCTCAGTGGAGCCCTGGAGGTTCGCCAGAGGACCCCAGGGGACCCTGCAGGAAGCAGAGCGAAGATGGCGTGTGGGGCCTCCATTTTCATCCAGAGACCCTCTTACACTTTCTCATAAAGTTGGTTTGAAGATAAGACTAATGAACAACCATTTTTTTAAGAAGCACTCTCCTACCTTGTGTTTACTGTGTCCCTTTCCTGTCTGCAAGGGCGTCACTTCTATGTAAAACTCCTCCCCTGTGTGTTCATTTTCTTTTTTTTCTTCGCTCTTCTTTTCCTTCCCTTTCCTTTCTTCTTCCTTTCTTTCTTAAGTACATTTTATGGTACATAGTGATTACATTCAGCTGGGGGCTTAATACGTATGCCGGTACGTATGGCGTGTTCATCGGTTTTCCTCCCCCTTCTGCCAAGTCTTCTCTTTTCCTCCCCCCACCCCCCGGTTCCTTTCCCATCTCTACAGAGCCCGCACCCTGTTTCTTAGCATGGCTCTTTACTTTGCTCTTTAAATCATTTATATTTTAGGTCTCTCATGTTAGAGACCTTGCAGTATGTAACCTTTCGTGGCTGACATATCACTTAGCATTATGATCTCAGGATCCATTCATTTCCTACAAATGACCCGGATTGACCCTTTTTCGTGGCTGAGTAGTACTATTTTGTGTATATATGCCAAGTTTCCTGTATCGATTTGCTGCTGGGGTCTATAAACCCCTTCCACGACCTAGTTGTTGTGAACTGTGCTGCTAACACATGGGTATACCTATAGCTCAGTAGCAGGATGACTTTAGCACTTCTGGGAAGACACCCACAAGAGGCACAGCTGGGCCAAATGAAATTTCTGCTTTTACATTTTTGAGAAATCTCTATATTGAAGTTCAAAATCTTTGTACTAATTTATAGTTGCACCAAAAATATATGAGTTCCTTCTTCTCCACATCCTCATCAGTTATTGTTTCTTAGTCCTTGATAACAGTCACTCTTACTGGAGTGAGGTGCAGCTCAGCGTTGTTTTGATTTCCATTTCTCTCATGACTGAAGATGCTGAACATTTTTTTCATGTATTTATTGGGCATTTATATTCCTTCTGTGAAATGTTTATTCATGTCAATTGCCCATTTTTAAAAATTTGGTCTTTTTTGGGGTGGTCTAAATTTTTGAGTTCTTTATATATTCTAGATTTCAGTTTTCTATCTGAGGAGAATTCTTAGCTGGTTAAAAAAAATTCTCCCATTCCGTAGTTTGTCCCTTCACTCTGTTGGTTAATTCCTTTGCTGTGCAGAAGCTTTTAATTTAATACAATCCCACTTGTTGATTTGTGGTATTATTTCTTATGCAACTGGCACAGAAAGCCCTTTCCTATACCTATGTCTTCAAGAGTTTTACCTATTTTATCTTCCAGGAGATTAAGTGTTTCTGTCTTAACATTTAAATCTTTGACCTGTCTTGATCTGATTTGAGAGTGAAAGATATGGAGACTTGAAAATATAAAAAGGAGCAAGAATCCATAAAAATTATCAAAGCACTTTTTACCAAAAGGCAGTATCTCTAGAAATTAAAAATGTAATACAATATAGGAAAGATAATTGCCCCCATTTCCATAACTGAACTTAGCTCCTGAGTTCTTTCCCACTACTGATGGAAATTTCAAATGTATCAATGACTAGAGATAACTTGACCATCTACAGGATAAATTCATCCTCTTTGAGGCAGATAATAACCCCAAAATCAGTAATCAGAACTAATCTAAGTTCCAGGACCTGGCACATCTTTGGAGAGGGGTTGTCTGTGAGGTCTTCAGTCTTTTACAGGGTACTAACCTCACCTTCCCAAATTCTTATGGATTCATTGGCCTCTTTCCTCACTATTTCCAGTATAGAAGTGTCCACACTCTTTTTACTTTGGTTGTTCATGTAACTCCAGTTCATCCTAACTATAATGCATCTTTAAGTCCAGTGACCTCCCCCTAGTCTCTATCTGTGCCTCTGAAAAACCTGGGCAGTTTTCACTGACTTGACTATTTCCTGGGGAGACACGCTCTCCGTGGGATTCAGGTCATCTCTGCCTTCAACTTTGTCTGAAAAGCTGTATTTTCCTTGATAGGAAGTAAGACAAAAATTACAACAAACTTGCTCCATCCCCCTTCTACTCAGAATCAACAAAAATGGGAAAAAGAACATTTCTGCCTTTCTCTCTCTCTGTTTCTCCCCCTCTTTTTCTCTCCCATTTCTCACCAATCCCAGAAATGATTCTATCTCTTCTCTCCCTATTTCATGTTTATTGTTTAGACTCTACACTCTGCGACAGTCAAGCTTTGTTTTGATAATTGAGCTTTGGGGATTAAAAAGCAAACACTAACAACAAACTTTTATCAAGAATCTTGATCTCTGGCTTTGAAGATCATCTTTTAAAACCCAAAGCTGTAAGTATTACTCTGTTCTCACCAGATTATTTGTGTTCTCCCCTTGCCAGAGTATGTATTTCTCTCAACCTGAGGGCAAGGGAAAATTAATAAGAAGGAAAAATACATTCAATAATATTTCAAAATGTTCTTTGTTGCATCAAAGCATTTCTTATTCAATCCCTACATAAACAAAACATATTTAACAATTATTTTGGTCTAAGAAAATTATCCCATGATCAAACAAAAATGTAAGATCATACAATTTTTTACATAAAGATTTGATTAGTCAATAGATTTCAAAAGCAGA
The DNA here is from genome assembly GCA_004027595.1 of Dinomys branickii. NCBI lineage: Eukaryota > Metazoa > Chordata > Mammalia > Rodentia > Dinomyidae > Dinomys > Dinomys branickii. The sequence continues at coordinate 185,585 of PVLD010000256.1, read as the reverse complement.
GCACAGGCAAACTGCATGTCCTTTTCATATCACAGATCAAGTGTTATGAGGTAATTAAAATTTTGAAACAAAAATATTAACTTTGGTAGCTATGTAGATAGAATAAAATTCACTTTAATCTCTACAGAGTGTTAATCTATATAGTGGTACTTTGGTTTACTAACTTAATTTGTTTTATGGTTGGGGAAAGATGGCTGCATTTGTGTTCGTGTAGGAAAGACAGCCATGGTCCTTTTGTCACCATGGAGTCTGTGAATAGACACAAAATTTTGTCAAACACTTTTTTTTGCAAACTGAATTGTTTGCCGACAGAAGCTTTTGTGAACTGAGGTATTACTGCACCAGCATGGGTGATTATGTCACCTCTGAGTCTCAGTACAGAAATACTATCTCTTTTTTTTTTTTTTGAGACAGGGTCTCTGTGCAGTTCAGGCTGGCCTTTAGCTCACTTTGTAGCCTAGGCCAGCCTCAAATTCCCAATGATCCTCCTGCCTCAGCCTCCTGAGTGCTGGGATTACAGGCATATGCCACCATGCCCAGCAGAAATACTATCTTTAATGAGAATTGATACTATAAATTGACAACTCAAAAATGATTCTACTCATTGCCTGAAACCATTACAATATCTAACTTCATTAAAAACAGCCATAAAACTTTGGCTTTCTCTGAAGTTCATACAGCAGAATGGAGAGAGAGAGAGAGGGAGAGCTGGAGAGAGGAAGGGAAAGGAAATCTCCAACTTTATACTTGAAAAGAAATTCAGAGATGATTTTGCTGCCAGCACTCTTGGGTGTAGAGCAACTAGATAAAGTTATCAGAAAGACTAATTGGATGCCAACCCATGTGTAATTGAGCTGCCACTTTTGGTTCGGTGGCTATTAATGTTTTAGATGAGAAAGTACAGAGTCTTTCTGTTAGAGTTGAAATGCCTAGGAACTAAGCAAAGCACTAGGAAAACACAGAGATGCCATGGTTTTGTTTGACTATTCCTGATTGTGACTGTAGATAAAGCTCGCGCAAATCCTACAAAATTAGCATTTGTTCTGTGCACCTGCACAGAAACCAAACAAGAGCAATGAACATGCCCAGTGTAGGGAGATGTGCATGCACAGAAGAAGATTCACGTAAAGCTGAAATTTATAAGACCAGAACTACGATGCTTTCCATTCTGATTTCAGCTAAGTTTTAAAAATTGTTTCAAGTCCATGTACTGTTCAGTCATCTACAAAATGTCATAGCTGAGGGCACGTGTGTCATGAAGACTGGTGCCATGGTTTCCACAGCAACTACTGCTCTGTCTGTTTGAATCCTCACCTTGGCTTTATTAATTCTCTGCCAGTACATTTAGGCCCATGGTGAGTACATGTAGGGGAGTCCAGGCGCACACTCGTGTGTGGACAGGAGGTTTTCCATAACAACTAGGATTTCCTTTCATCATATCACGATCTGCTTAGTTTGTAAGCTTTGAACCAGAGGACCCTTTTCAACAGCTTTCAGATCCAACGCAATGTGACAACATATTTTTGTAAAGAAAATTATGACCAACTACATTATAAAAATCAAATGATCACCTATTATGATAATCCAAATCCCCTAAATTAACAACAAAGTGACAGTTGTGTCCCTGATTCAAGAGACAAAAATCTTCTCTTGGGCCCACTGCTAATTCTAGAAAACAGGCTGATGCAATAAAGGGACATTTCAGCTCAATTTGCCTTGAAACAAGGTCTCTGGGGTTCACACAGCAACACTTCAGTCCCTTCCAACTGAGCTTTTCAATTGCTTTGTAATTCTTGATATATTGGTTGATTGGGCTCAATATGTCTTCCTCACCAGATTTCGATCTTAACTGCTTACTCCATCGTGCAATTAGCAGGCAGAGCTGTTTAGAAGGCTCATCTCTACCATGGACAATGCGCTCCACCCAAGCTCCCCTGGGACTTCTTACTCCACTGTTCTCCATGGCGAGAGTCCCTCCTAACTGAAGTCACCCTGTGCATGTTGGCGTTCGTTTACTAACACATCCAACAAATATTTCTAGAGTACCTGCCATGTGCAAGAGACTACTGGGCAGCAGAGGCCTTTTGCTGACCCCGTAACTGAACAACTTGAATGTGATCTTATTACTTCAGTGGAACCTTAGCACAGTAAATGGTGTTAAACTGTCTTTCTTTTTTTTGAACCAGGAATCGAACTCAGGACTTTGTACTTGGCCAGGAAGGCACTGTGCCGCTGAGCTATGTCCCTGGCCAAGTGTTAGAGAAAAGTCTTCATTCAGGCCATCCTCAGCTACCAAACCCTTGAAATGGCTTTAACGTTTTGTTCGTTTTGTGAGATAGGGCCTCACGCTATGTGATCAAAGTCAGCCTTGAACTTGCAATGTGCCCCAAGCTGGCCTTGAACTTATGATCCTCCTGTCTTAGCTTTATAATCTTTGCACCATCATGCCTGGCTGAAACGGTTTTGAAACGGCTGCTGCTATGCTCTCCTCTTCTATTACATTTTTTCCCCTTATGTACCAAGTTCCATCCTTCAGTCTCCCCTATTGACCTCATGTGTTCCTATTGCCAAATAAATTGCCCCAATCTTGGTTTCCACTGGTGCTTTTCCTAGAACCACTCAGCTGCTGCATCCCATGCATCGTTTTTTTTTTCTCTCTTCATGTCTCTTCTCACTGAGGATTTGGAAGTGGTCAAGGCAACATGTGGGCGTGGTCTTTGGAAAGTTTTGGAGTTCTGAGGTACAAAGAACCAATTTGGGACTTGGATTTGAGCTTCCTTCATCAGAAGCTGGTTAAAACAAGTTCTGTGGTCCTGGTGTCGAAGATTTAGTCCCTGTTCCTGCCATTACTTTTATGCAACCTGTTTGCCTCCCTCATCTTCCTCCCAAACCAGCCAGAACCCCCAGTGGAAAGATCACCATCTACACACTCACCTAAACCAGAGCTCTAGAAATAATTAAAAACTTTTCCTGCTTGCTAACCATTCCTTGCCCTTTAAATTACCAAACCATATAAGTTTGTTATCACTTCTATTACCATATTTAAACCCATGTCACTTCTGACCTGAATTACTGTCCTACCTCTGTCACTGAGTAGTCAAATCTACCACCCGCCATCACACATCATAGTGTTCCCTGACGTGTTCCCATCACCCTCATCCCTGCCTGTGCCATCCGGGTATTTTTCTTGCACAAGCATGTCAGTTCATGTCCTGAGTCCTTACAGCTTTCACAATGATGCACAAACATCTTGGTTAACCATCAGGTCCTGTCTACATTTGTAGCTTACTTTTCCAGCAACCTATCATCCACGCAGGTGCTCTTTATTCCACAGTGTATAGGTCCCGTCGCCCTGCTGCTGGTTCCTAACTTCCGTCCTTTCACATATCCCAAATGCTTCCTCTGTCTGCAATGCCCTTTCTTCTTAATTCTTCCAACTAAATTTACCATCTTTCACGCGCTGTGAGGAAGCAGACCTATGTTCCTTAAACACCAGTTCCAATGTAAATGCACCTCATTTCTACAATACCCCGTAAGTACCTCTATCAGAACAGCTATCAAAAATAATGTATTTATTTTATCTGTCTCGTTCATTTATTCAAGCAGTATTTATTCCTATGTGTCATACAACAATAAACGATTTAGATGGGCTTTCTACTCTCTAGTACTTACAGGCTAGGGAGAATGAGTGACAACTGAGAAATAATAATGTGAGTAATATCGCAGGAGGTAAAGAAGAATCTGTGGGTCTCAGGGCTCTTAAACCTATTCAAGAGGTCAGGAAAGGTTTCCCAAGGGAGCCATCCTTCAGCTGAGCCCGGGGCATGTCCCAGGAAAACAGAGGATCCCATTAGAGACCTAGAAATGAGAGCACAGGCATGGGGCCTCTCCTCAGGCAACAGAAAGAAGTTTGCTAGCAACAGAGGAAGGCAAGGGGCTGGCAAGCAAGCAAGCGGGAAAGTCAGAGAGGTGATGGCTGGCTAGCGAGGGCCACGGAAACCTTGTGGAAGGAAGTTAGTTTTATCCCCCAAATGATGGAAAGCCCATTGGAGGGTTTTAACAAGGGGTGATATGACACCAGGGCCAAATTTCTAACTTTAGGTAGTTTTCAGTGTCTTCTTGTAACTTGAAATGTTTGGGTGGAGAAGCAGTTTGAGAGAAAAGCTTAGTTTGGGACATGCTGATTTCTAAGCCCCTTTAAAACAAACAAGTAGAGTTGCCCAGCAAGTATTTGAATACAGATGGATCTCTAGAGTTGAAAGGAAAGGAGAACCATTCTGGAAATTTGAAGGTCATGAAGGAGTAGATTTCCATTAAGACCAGGGGATGGATATAATCCCATTACACTAAGTTTAAAGAGGCCAGGGCCAGACAGTGTTTATCTCTGTATCTCCATGTCTAATATTATTCTTAGAACAGAATAGGTGCTTTGGTGGTTTTTTAAAGAAATATGAAATATCAACTTTCATTTTTAAAACTTTCTGAATATAGAATATGGAAACGTAAAAATTGTTATGATATTGATGTGTGTCAACCACCTTTTCCCCAAAGCAGCACTAGAATGAATAATCTAAATACGAGAAAAGTTGAGCAGAATAACAACACTGTGAAGACACATAGGGTGCATTTCACTTGTACAAATGGAGGTGGCACAGTGACAGCCCAAAAATTACCAAAGCAGATTGCAAATGCCATTTTACTATCATCATTTGTACTGTCTGTGATGGTGCAATTAAAGTTTGATAATCCATTTGTCTATGCATAATAATTAGCAGGAGACAAAGTGATTAAAAGGATAGTTACAGAGAAACCAAAACGAGCAACCTTTGGGCAACATCCTTGGCACCACACAAACCCGCTTTCAGCAAAACCCTGTCATGGCGGCTTACTTTGCATTTTCCACTGTTCCCTTCATAGGCCTTAAATGCAGGCCTACAAAAAAATTCCTCTTGTGTGTTATTATGGTAATTTTGCAATTATTTTCAACAGAAGTCTACATTTTTTTCATTCTTTTGTTGAACGTAACACTTAGATGTAAGAATACATTCTCTATCTGGGACCAGTGTCTGCCACAATAATAAAGAGTATTAGCTCCACTGCTGAAAGAACAGGTATGTCTCCAGTATTTTTAAGCATGTCCCTTTTTTCTTATCTTGACTAAATTATTTTTGATTCTTTCAGTTCATTGGAAAATGTAGACAGCATACTGCAATGGCCTTTTTATTTCTTCAATTTTTGCATATAATCCTAGTCATAAGTGCAGGGCTGAAAGAGATCTCATGTGAGTTGTCATGAGGAGTTAATTACAAAGGAGAACATCCCAGCCAAAGTCAGGCATAGGTCTACACCATAATGGAACTGCTTGTGGGTGGAGGATTTTAGAGAAGATCCTTCAACTTTGTCTAAGATTCTTCCTTTGTCTCATCTATAAAATGAGGCCTGGAGTTGGCTACTTGTAAAAACTTTTTTAACGTATAACTTTGTACTACCCTCAAAAGCATTTTATTGCTTTAAACTATGTAGGCTTTATTAAATTTGAATTTGCTTCTTTTTTATTATAGATGTTGTTGTAGTAAAGAATTGCAAGAAAAATATATTACAAGACACATAATTTGTAAGATTATTTTATAATAGTCATCCAAAGAATCATATACAAAGAGAGTGCAGGAAATCTGTTATCTTAGTTACTCTTCTCTCATTACTAGGACAAAATACCCAATGCTCCAAATTTAGGAAGGAAAGGTTTATTTAGCCCACAGTTTGTGGAGGCTTCAGTCCATACTTGGATGGCTCCAAGGCAGAGTGGCACATGGCACAAGGCAACAGCCCGTGGCTGGGGAAGACGGCAAAAGCAAAACTAGCAAAAGGGAGAAGCTGCAGCAGCAAGCAGCCTCTTTCCCTCCATCACACTGTACATCACATTGTATGCAAACTATTTTCCCCAGAGGCAGGTGTAGTACTCACACCCACACCCATAATCCCAGCATTGGACTATGGATTAATCAAAAATCTAGAAGCCTGCCCCATGACTGCACGAGGATTTGTGGGGATAAGCAGACACAAACCATAACATCTGTCCACAAATAAAGACCAAAAGAATACAGTTGAGGGCGTGGATCCCATGGCAATGTCCTGCATGAGTCCAGCTGAATATCTAGAGCCCACAGCAATGACTCCCACGAGGCCAAGAGCCCACAGCAATGTCTCATGCAGGCCTGTTTCACTGGTCTGTGCTGGGAAGGCCCCAAGGTCAGTGGTGGAAGCTAGAAAGTCTGTGTCAGCAGGATGAAGAATCTGTGCTAGCAGGCTGAGAGATTTGTACAGGAGCCAGGAAGCTACACTCAAAGTAAGAAACAAAGTTCCTCCAAAAAGTACCACATTCATCGTCAGTGACAACAAGGTCCTGAGCTCCTCTGACAAGGAGGACAGAAAAATCTATATCAAGAAAGCCAGCACAACAAGCTTCCTCAGGAAACTGAACAGTGCACCATTTTTTCCCCCAGAGCCAAAAAGCGATGCTCAAAGTGAGGACCAGAGCTCCCCAAAGTGAACCGCAGCCATTCCCAGCAATAACAAGGTCCCAAGCTCCTTCAAGGATGGGAATAGTCAAGTTCATCAGGAAAGCCAGTAGGACAAGTTCCTCCAAGAAAACCAACAGCCTCCCTAACAGCTTCTCTTCTTCTCCAGTTCTGCCTCTTATACTGCTGGCAACAACCCTCAGGTGGCCCTTCTACACCCAGCACCACACTGGTTCAGTTCAACTGGGAGTTACAAGTTGACCACCAGTTGTCAACCCACCGCAGCTGTTCACCATTGTTGATATTCTAACTGCATCTCTGTGCATAGAGAAAACTAAAGGGCCAAAGGCATAGCATTAATATGAACATAGGATACCGCTAACAGTGCTTCCATCCTTTGGGCACTTACCACGGTCCAAACATTCACCTCCACATTTACTCTACCTCATTGAATCTGCACAAGAACCTTCTAAATACTAATATCCGCATTTTACAAAAGATCAAATTGAGACTTGTATAGGTTGGTAACTTGATGGATAGAAAGTGTAACATTTGGATTTGTACCTCAGGTCTACCTATCTAATATCCATCCCCTTAACCATGATGTTACATATGGATTTCTGGCTGGGTATGAGCTGAGGATCGGAGCAAACCGAGTAGAAGCAGGTAACACCCAGGGAGCACTGTTGAATGGAGCCCTGAGGATTGTTTGCCAGAGAATGCAAACTTGAGGGGTGAGCAAGAGAAACTGACATTGTTCTGCAGTGCTGTTCAAATTGTGGAGCAAGCCTGCATCAAGTATCATAGGGGATGGACTTGGGGCAATGAGTGGTGGCATTAGTAGTCTGTGAAATGCCTAGCAGAATTCTCCCCAAATCTTGATCAGTCAAAGCCAGGTACAACAGGATTATGTGAAAATTCACCTGCAAACAGTGCCTAGTGGTGGTGTAAGGAAAAAGAAGAGTATCTATAAAACACTATTTATACTAAATAGCTCTGGTTGGCAAGCAGTTTGTGCTGGAGCTTTTCCCGGTGGCTCATGAAATGCACAACAGAGAGGCTCTCTGGATTGGACAAAAGGGTAAGGAGAGATGGAGAAGATAAGCTAGAAGAGATCTCATGGGCCTGATATTTACAACCAGGAAGACAACAAATGTAGCTTGTGCCGATGTTCTGTAATGTCGGCCATCCCATTTCATGTGGTGCTGACCTTAGAGATAACCAGACCCACTGTTTAAGAAAGTTTTTGATCTTCAAAACAGGTGATCACAAGCAAGTAGATCGTTTGCATGAGATACAACTGGCTCTTATGAAATATTCTCATTTTAAAAATGCAAACTGAACTTAATCAAACTTGTACATTAACTACCAGCTTGCAATAGATGTGAGACACAGGGGCAAAAGTTAAATGGTGCCAACAGAGAGTTATCGCTCAAATCTTATATTCTTTAGAACAAGTGATACATTTTCTCCAACCAGAAATGACAGTTTCTCCAACAAATTAAAGTATGAAATAAAGAGAAATGGGGTAAGGATTAAAAACCTCATTAGATATTAATTTTAAAATAAGTTCTAATAATTTTCCCTGAGTAAATAACTGGGCAGGAGAGGATGGCCTGGGTGAGTATTTGTTGTTCTGTTGCTTGTAATGGTAGAAAGGCTATGCATTCACTGGAAAAGACGCAACTGAGACAGAAACTAAATTGCAAGAGGGGAGAACAGATTACAGGCCGCAGGTATGCGGCCACCTTTCATTTTAACCAGAAAACCCAGACTTTAATAGAAAGGCTACTTCCCACTATTGGATCTTGACCAAACTAACTTCCCGGAGACTTGGTTTTCTCATCTGTAACTGAGGACGGCTTCTATCTCATAGGAATGCATGAGATTAAGTACAGTAATGTTAAACATGGTAACAAGTGACGTGTCCTAGGGTATACACCACACTCCCTAGAGGGATCACCGCCGGAGGACAGGATAGAACGGTTTTTTGCCCTTTTCTATTTCATGTCGTCATTCAATTCTAATAGTTTGTCATTTTCACTGTAAGAGTATATGTATGTATATATAGTGTGTGTGTAGAATCCTCAATTTATAATAAACTAATTTTCAATTCATAGTAAAATTGAGCAGCCAGTGCATCATGTATAGATATCCCAGTCCACATGTACACACCCTTCTCTGCTATCAACAGCAAATCCCCTTTAAACTGTAAGTCATTTAGGTATAACTATAAATTTTCAAATGGGGGGGTACTTTTACCTACTAATTTGGTATTTACTTACACACTCATCAGAGAAGATTATTCATATGATTTTTATCTTGTAAGAATTTATATTTAAACTTCTATTTTCCTATGTAAACTAATGAATGGTAAATATTTGAGAAGGCATATATTCTAGCTATAGACTTTTGTATGTTTTCTATATGATTTATCTTTTCCTATATATTTCAAAATACTTGATTAGAATTGTAGATCGGTCATTCTTGTTTGTTTGTTTGCAGCCCTCGGGTACTGGTAGTTGAACCCAGGGCTTCACACATGAGCTGCACCACTGATTTATATTCCCACCTGGTCTATTTTTCTAGTAATTTTTTGTATGATTTTCTTGTATTTTCAAGGTTCTGTAGTGGTTCTCTTAGTCCTCATTGGTCTTTTTTGCCTTATATACTATAGTTTCTATTTTATTTTATTTTTGTTTGAAACAGCATCTTGCAGTATATCCCAGGCTGGCCTCAAACTTTTGATCCTCCTACCTCAGCTGCTGAGTACGGGGATTCCAGGCCTGTGCCACGACATCCAGTACATCTTTATCTTCTTACAGAAATTATTTGCATAAGGTAGCATAAGGGAGGGATTCATAGATGAGATCGGAAGACTGTGAGCAGCATGAGAGCGAGAACAGTACAATGGCTACTAGCTTGTTCTTTCAGTGAGGACTAATCTAGATTTCTGTCCAACCTTTCAAATTGATCACTTTTAAACTTCAATTTACTTGTCAATACAATGGGTGTGATAATAATAATAGTCCAAATCTATACTTTTAAGGTACCTTGAAGTCAGGGCACTGCAACATTCTGACAAATTTCCTGAAATCTTAGTTGGAAAATAAATCAATGTTGATATTAAGTAATCCACGGATTTGAGAGAACTTATTACTTGTAATGGCAAAAAGAGAATTATAGCCAGAAAGATAGCTCAGCAGCATAAGCGCCCACCAAATGTGAGGTCAAGTGTGAGGTCATGAGTTTGATTCCCAGTACCAAAAAAAGAAAAGAAAAAGAGAAAAAGAGAGAAAATTATAGAAACTCTTCCTGGCTAACCTGAAACCCCAAGCTTGTAACGGCAATGTGGTTGGTAGAGTAACTGCTCTATGGCCAAGTTTTTCAGAGGCACTAGCAGAGCTCAGGAGGAGAAAACCCTTTGATTACTTCTGCTTATCAGACATTCAAAGGCAGAAGGAAACCTGTCCTCGGGAGTCATGCTGTGAGTGAATTCTGACTAAGCCACAGTCGTTCATTAATTCAGCTGTAATATTTCTAATATCTCAAGAAGCCGTTAATTGCCAATAATGGGTAATGTAATGCCTTTTTCTTTGACTTTCTTATATAAGACCCTCTGTCCATGGCTTTTTTCTATGAACGTTCATAAAGCTAAGCCTAATCTTTCTCTGACAGAGTACATTCAAATCGGTGAGCCTTAAAGTCTGCACATGGACAAAAGGAATGCTAAGCCTGTAATGGGCAGTTTGTAGTAATTGTGAATATTTAACTTTGTAAAGTATGGACAAGATTTACTAGTTTCGTCTAGCTCAAGGGAAGAAAATAAACATCTCTGGCCCAATCTGTTGAATGCTCAGTTTAGTTTAATAACAATTATCTTTGCCTGTACAGTGTGTACTCTGCTTTAGATCTACAATGTCTGCTAAAAGCCTTGTGTGTCTGGAAGGTGACTGGGTCAGGGGGTCACTGTACTCACTGGTGGATTCACCTGTTGCTGACTTCAACTGCTAAATGTACTGTTAGGCAGTGGTGCCTGGTCAAGGCATGGAGGTGTGACCTGGAAGGGTGTGTTCTTGTCCCTGAAGCTTGCTCTCTCCCTCTCTCTGTCTCCCTCTGTCCCTCTCTCTCCCTCTCTCTCTCCCTCTCTCTGTTTCCCTCTGTCTCTCTGTCTCTCTCTCTCTCTCCCTCTCTGTCTCATGTTTTGTTTGCAGCGTATCCCAGGCTGGCCTCCAGCTTTTGACTCCTACCCCAGCTCTGAGTGCAGAGTTAAGCTGCTCAGCTGCCATAAGCTGTCTGGCTTTTTTCGACCACGTGCTTCTGCCATGCTGTTTCTGCTTCAGAACCAGTCAGCCACGGACTGAACCCTTTTGAACTGTGAGCCAGAATAAACCTCTCCTCCCTTAAATTACAGCTGTCTGGGCATTATTCTAAGAATTGAAGAAAACAAAGTTGGCAAAACAGGATCAGTGATGAAGGGAGCCCCAACCTGTGCAATAACCAAAACAGTGAATTCACCCAGGTTCACACTAGAGAGTGAGCAGGGGGCGCCCACTCTCATTTGGTCCTCATGGCAGGTGTACTCACGATTCAGAGACTCCAGGTAGAATCACTGGCTATCAGGCTCTCTGAAAGTAAATGCCGAAAGCACAGCATTTTGGATCTGCTCTGATGTGTTAAGAAGCCCTGCTTTCTGTAGAGGACACATGCATTCAGCCGGCCGCAGTCTGCACCCAGCCTGCCTTACACACTTTGGTTATTTGTAGCCCCTGTCCTGTACCAAATAATCATAAATAAGCTAGCTTTCTGCATAATAAATATTCATATTCACAGAATTTATAGACTATGTCTTGATCCTTTTTGTATCTAAAAGCAAGATTCTCTGAAAAATTATTTTAATAAACAGAAATATACTCAGTATAGGCTGCAAGAAACTGTAGAGCATCAAGGAACAGTCTTGAGGTTCCCTTAGCTTAAAAAAATATGTCCCAGATATATGAACAGTCCTCAATGAGTGATCAGATTATTCTTTTAAAAAACAGTTCCTGATGGATGTCTGTTCACATCCCACATGTTTATGCTGTTTTTGAGATCCTTTCAGCAAATAGCCTATAAATGTTTTACATAGACAGGAGAAAAGGATTTGCTGTAACCAGAGAGCATCTGTAAAGTAATTGCCCATAGAGTCATATCCTAACTTCAAATGTGCGGTACAGAGCTCTCTATAACTGAAAAAAGTCACCTACTAAAAGTAATAAGCCAAACCAAACTCTGAAAAGAAAAACTGCACTCAAAAAACTTGCCCTGGTTCCTCCTAACAGATGAATTTAGACCCTGTAATTTCTGACTGAAAATTTCAGAAAACGAGGAAAGCATTTGAATCTGAAAGTGCAACTACATGCACACATTTAATTTTCCAAGGTTCAGCTACACTAACTTTATTACATTTGTACGTTTTGAAACTTTAAAAATATTTGTTTCAATGTAATGAAGGGCTTATTTTCAAAACCAAGACACAGTGAAAGTTTATGATGACCTTTTGAAACAAGTAGACTTGTCAGTTAGAAACAGTCAATAATATCCTTTCACTTGCATTTCATTTACAGAAATAGCAACCCTTCCTTAAACAACTGTCAGGATAATTGACACAGTATATACATTTATTCTGCTTTCCACACTCTGACCACTGAGGTGTGAAGGAGGAGACTGCATGAACCTTCGGCTAGATTCGTGGCTTTGATCTTAACTCATCCAAGTGATTAGAATCCAATGTGGCACTTTTCTGCTTGGATCAAAGCACGAAAGAGGAGTCGTGTATAATCAAAGAATCCATGAACCTGCACTGAAATGCCAAGCAGAGTTCCAGGGCGCTTGATTGGATGAATTAAAAACCTTATTCCATCTACCACTTCCATTAAAATAAATTGTTTATCCAAATTTCTTTTTGTAAGTGTTCACTTTCTAATATCCTTTCCCTCTTATTAACTTAATAAGATATATTGGAGGAAAAGTTGAGTTAAATCTCTATAGTAAATAATGTTTATCAGTTACATAGGGTGGATGTCACCCAAGATTTGTAACTGACCCACCACAAAAGATATGGGTAAATTTTGTCACAAAGAGCTAAACAATTGACCTAGAAGTCCCACAGCAGGACATATCACAATATTTTGGAAAAATTAGATCCCCAAGCAATCTCTCTGCTCTAGCCAACCCCCGACACTTCTGATTTTTTTTAGTGCCCTGAAGCATTTCTGAGGCACGACTGTCTATCAGCAAGCTCTTCAATGGTGTGTACTTGTACTGTCAAGATTTTATTCTTGTTACAAAAGAAGAAACGCAGGGACTCAGAAAACTTGTGTTCTTTCCTATGTGCTGAACTGTGTTTGGGAAAAAGTCATTCTACTTGGCCTAAATCCATGCAATTTGCCATTCTCCAAACATACTCTTCATTCTCTTGCTCTGTTTTCCCAAGTTCTGGAGTCTCTAGTTCATGTTTTTCCACTTAGTAAACTCTTACTTGGGCCTACAGTTAAAACCCAAGCCTCATTACTCCAGAAGTCTTCCCTGAGTACTCTTCTCAATGCTCTCTTTGTATCAAATAACAAAATACACTTTAGTTATTGTCTCAACTGCCTGTCTGTCCACAACACATCATGGCATGTCCCAGGTTTTTTCTGTGTAAAATGTCAAAGTTTGAGGTAAGCATGATGAATGAATGAATACATTCATACTAAAACAATACCACAATGATGGATCATTAAAACAGAGACTGTCTTATTACCAACGTGTGCACTGATTCCTGTGTTCCCAAGCACAGCCTCTCGAAGTGGGAAAGTGGAAAAGAAAACATCCCAGCACTTAGCATTAACTTAATGTTTCATGAATGAATAATTTTTTAAAGGAAATTCTATTTCTTGTACTGGGAAATCTCATTATAAATTAAAGTGAAAATTTTCTGGGAAGATAATTCCCTTCACACAAAAAAGAACTCCATTAAAAAATATTTGGATTCTTGAGGCTAAAAGAATCAATGGTAGAAGCACACAGAGGACTTAGCAGAAATATCACTGTAACAAAATGTATGTGAGCATTAATTTTGTGCACTGGGAGTGTAGCCAAGTGGTAGAATACTTGCCTAACAGGCACAAGACCTTGAGTTCAATCCCTACTATCAAAAGAATTTAATTTTGTGGGAGATTTTCCCCCAACTTCCTCTTATGTGACTACATCATCTCAAGGAAGGTGTGATAGTTCAGTTGAGAATAAAAGAGAACAAACGGGAGGTGAGTGTGGTGGTGCATCCCTGTAGTCCCAACACTTGAGAGACTGAGGCAGGAGGATCATGAGTTGGAGACCAGCTTCTACTAAAAAGAGAGACACTGTCTCAAAGTAAATATAGAGATAGATAGATAAATAGATAGATAGGTAATAGATAGTTATAGATAAAATGGTACATCTTGAGTTTTTTTACTCTAAAATAGGCTTTTGAGAATCAAAAAGCTACCTTGAGGAACACCAGACCTGACATAGCAATTGACAGAGATTAGATAAAGACTAAGCCACCTGCCTCTACTCCAGCAGATACAAGATACTAGAGTACTAGACCTGAAGGGATGAGGGGGAAAGGACCTATACTTCCACTGGAAAGAGGCCTGGTGTAAGTGAAATGGTCAACATCAGAAGACTGCAGAGAATTGTTGGAGTTCAGTGACAAGGGAAAATTGGGAGCACAAATCGTTCCGTGAGAGAGCACAGTATACAGCATGAGTGAAGGTGATGTTTTAATGCGCCTTACATGAACAGGTGCCATCTCATGGTACCTGTGTTTCCTCCCGCCTAAGAGCATTCACCAGTATACCAAGACGTTTGGACTATACCCATACAGCCACATGTGAATACCCCACTTTTCACTTACATCTCTTACCAGTTACTTCAACAGGATGAATGAGAATTCTTGACTTTCAGTGTGGCAAGGTGTCTTAGTTACTTTCCTGTTGCTGGGACAGAATACTTGACAGCCTCAATTTAAAGGAGAAGGGTGTATTTTGGCTCACTTTTTAGTCCATTGTTGGCCAGTTCTAAGGCGGGAGCCATGGAGGAGAGGCTTGGGAGCGGGGGAGCTGCTCAGGGCATGGCAACTAGGAAGCAAACAGAAAATCAAGGGAGAAGCTGGGAAGGGAGATACAGCCTTCCAGGCCTTGACCCACATCTCTTAACAGACCCACCTACTCTCAACCCGCCTCCTCTCAGACCCACCTAATCTCAACAGGCCATCCATAAGCCCCATATCCCAACCACCTCCCCAAAGCACCACTTACGATCACATAAGCTTTCAGGGGAATCCCCAAAATACTTACATGTATCTCTTCAGGCAAGATGTATTCAGTCCATTTCTACAAGTTGCCAAAGTCCTACCAGTTCCAGCATTGCTGAAAGGACCAAAGTCTCCTCTGAGGCTTAAAGACAACTCTTATTTGTGAGCCACTGTAAAAAATTTTTTAAAAATTAAACACTGATGACACTGGATAAATATTCCCATTTCAGTACAGTGGCACTGGATAAATATTCCCATTTCAAAATGAAGAGGGAATAGGAAGAAAACAAGACTAAAAGCAAGCAGGGCAAACTTTAAATCCTGTGGTTCCATGTCCGGCACCTGGAACAAGACTTGGTGAGAGTCAAACTCCAAATGACTCCAGCAGCCCCACCCTATAGCTCCTCCTGCCTCAGCATCCATGGCTTCTCTCTTGGGCTGTCTTTGCTCACTCTGTGCAGCTTTCCTCAGCAGCTATTCCACGCTTGTGTCACCTCCAGCTTCCTGGGGCCCCCACTGCACTCTCACCTTCACTCTCACAGCTTCACGTACCACACCCTCAAAGGCACATTTTCCAGCTTCCCAGCCTTCTTCTGAAATTGAGAAGAAGCCTCTGTAACCCCTTATCTCTTACCTTGTGCATACACATAATGCTAGCACCATGTGGCCGACACCAAGTTCTGCTGCCAGCTAGAGTAGTAGCTGGGCCCTTCTGCCTCTTGCCTGTGGTTGTAGAGGCCTCCAGGTGCCCTGATAGCTGAGCACTGTGAGCTGAATCCAAGGGAATCGATTCCATAGGCACTCCTTCTCCACCAGAGTGCAGTAGGGATCTCTTCTCAAAGCAAGATCTTTCACTTTTGTAGGCCAAAGACCCAGATCTTGCTTTTGTTAGACACGCCCTCAAGTCATTTTTCCTATTGTACTGATCCAAAGAACTTAGCTTTGCTTCAGTGCTAGTTTTTTTAAAAAATTTTAAATTTATTCTATTAATACCTATTTGCGACACATAATGATCACATTCATCATACGTAATCTGTACCTGTATATAATGTATCTTAAATCATTTTTTTCCCTTTCCCTTCCTTTAAATCCCTCTTCCACTCCACATTTACAAAAGCCTGTTTTCACTAATGCTGATTTTTTCAGCAACCAATCTCTCCTCTGCTTCAATTTTGCAGGCCCCAAATTTACCAGAGCTTCCGTTCTGGCCAAACTCAAAAGTTTTTAAGACACTCAGCTGTGCTACTTGCTCTTGATTCTCAACACAGCTGACTAAAACCCCCAACAGTACCGATGTTTCAGCGGTAGGCTGCCTTGAAATTTCCTCCACCAGATTAATTCGTTTGCTTCCCTTAATCTCACTCTCTCTCACAGAGTCTCAGGACATGAGCAAAGTTTTCCACTAGAGCACAGCATACATAGTCTGGAGTCCAATTCAGCTGAAACCACCTGAGCCTGGTTATTACCATCTACATTTATATAAACATTCTGGTCTTCCAAACTCCGTATGTTCTCATGTTGCATCCATTTACCTATAAAAGTCTCAAATTTATCTTTTATAGCTGAGTAGTATTCCACTATATAAAGAGACCACATCTTTTTTATCCATTCCTTGGTTGATGGGCATTTGTGTTGTTTCCAAGATTTAGCTATTACAAGTTGTGCTGCTATAAACATGGATGCATATATATATAGCTGTGGTATGATGTTTTTAATTCTTCTAATAAGATACCCCAAAGGGGAATAGCTGCACCAAATGGGGCCTCTAATTCTAGCTGTCTGAGGAATCATCATCGTGATTTCCACAGTGGTTGCACCAGGCTGCACTCCCACCAACAGTGGAGGAGGGTTTCTTTTTTCCCACAGCTCCAATACATTTGTCATTGGTTGATTACTTGATGACAGTCATTTTCTCTAGAGTAAAACGGAATCTCAGTGTTGTTTTAATTTGCATCTCTCAAATGATCGATGACGTTGAACAGTTTCTTATATATTTATTTGTCATTTGTATTTCTTCAACTGAGAAGTGTGTATTCATCTCAGATGCCCATTTTTGGATTGGGACTTTGAATTTGGGGATCTGAGATTTTTTAATTCTTTGTATGTTCTAGATAGAAGTCCTTTATCTGAGGGATGAGTGAAAGATTTTTTCCCCACTTGGTTGATTACTTGATGATAGTCATTTTCTCTAGAGTAAAACGGAATCTCAGTGTTGTTTTAATTTGCATCTCTCAAATGATCAATGACGTTGAATAGTTTCTTATATATTTATTTGTCATTTGTATTTCTTCAACTGAGAAGTGTGTATTCATCTCAGATGCCCATTTTTGGATTGGGACTTTGAATTTGGGGATCTGAGATTTTTTAATTCTTTATATGTTCTAGATAGAAGTCCTTTATCTGAGGGATGAGTGAAAGATTCTTTCCCACTCTGTGGGTTGTCTTTTCACTCTGTTGGTAATTTCTTTTGATTTGAGAAAGCTTTTTAATAAGACGAGAGCCCAGTTGTTGATTCTTTGAAGTTTTTCCCATGCAGTTTGTGTTTTGTTCGTGAAGTCTCTGCCAACATTTGTGTCTTCAAGATTTATACCTACATTCTCTTCCAGTAGATTTAGTATTTCTGTTTTAATATTTAGATCTTTGATCAATTTTTACTTTAGTTTAGTGCCTGCTGATAGACATGGGCCTAGTTTTAGTCTTTAACATGTAGAGAGCCAGTTTTTCCAGCACCATTTATTAAAAAGGCTATCTTTCTTCTAATGAATGTGTTTGGTTCCTTTGTCAAAAATACGGTGGCTGGGTATATTTGTAGTTGTGTCTGCATCTCCTAATCTGTTCTAATGATCCTCCAGTCTGTTTTTTGTTGTTGTTGTTGTTGTTTTGGTAGTACTGTGCTGATTTTATCACAGTAGCTTTGTAGTATAATTTCAGGTCAGGGATTGTGATGCCTCCTGCCTTGCCTTTGTTGCCTAGGATTACCTTTGCTATTCTAGGTGTTTTCTGTTGCCAAATGAATTTTAACAATGTTTTCTCTAGTTCTGTGAGGTATGCTAATGGTATTTTCATGGAGATTGCTTTAAATCTGCATAACAGTTTTAGAAGCATCATCATTTTCACTATGTTGGTTATTCCTCTCCATGAGCAGAAGATACATTTCCATTTTTTCTTTTATCTTCTTCAATCTCCTTTTTCAGAGTACTGTAATTTTTACTGTGTAGATCTTTTACTTCCTTTGTTAGATTGATTCCTAAGTATTTCATCTTTCTTTGGATGCTCTTGTAAAGGGTTTGCATTCCCTAATTTCTCTCTCAGTGTGTTTGTTGCTTGTGTGCAGGAATGCTATTGATTTCTGAGTGTTGACTTTGTATCTACCTATGCTACTGAATTTGGTTATTAGATCTACCAGTCTTGTGGTAGAATGTCGGGGGTCTTCTATATAGAGTATCATTTCATTTGTGAATAATAATAATCTAAATTCTTTCTTTCCTATCTTTATTCCTTTTATTTCTTTTTCTTATAGAATTGCTCTGTCTAATGTTTGCAGAACTTTATTGAATAGGAGTGGTAATGGTATATATCCTTGTCTTGTTCCTGATTATAGAGTGAAAGCTTTCAATTTTTGTCCATTTAGTATGATGTTGGCTGTTGGTTTTTCATAGATGGTTTTTATCAGATTGAGGTAAGGACCATCTATTCTGATTTTCTATAGGTTTTTTTTTATCATGTATGAGTGTTGCACTTTATTAAAAGCCTTTTCTGCATAAAGTTAAAATTTCATTCTATCAATTCCCAAAGATTTATTGAAAATTCACTCAGTGCCAAGCAAAACAAGACACAGCCTTTTCCATTATGTCACAGTGGGAAACTAATTACACAACTGAACACAAACTTCAGTGATGACAAGGTTTGCTATGGAAAAAATCCACAGTATTATACAAACTTTCATTAGAAGCCTACTTGGGAAAGAATGTGAAGATTATGTCTCTTAAAACTATAAATTATCTATAAAATTATTCTGAAAAAGGGAAGTGTAATCAAGGTCACTGGAAGGAGATGTACTTTCCTTTCACTTCCAGGTGAAAAATAATATGCTTAATTGAGAGACAATATGACATAGTTGTGAAAAGGTAGAATTTAATTTTATGTCTTCTTCATATGAGTTGTGTGTCCTTGGACAAGTTATTTAAGCTTTCTGAACCTAATTTCTTTTCTCTGTAAAATTAGGAAAATATCCCAAGATTATCAGCTACATTAAATGAGATAATAAAATGATTAACCTAAGTCAAATATATAGTGTTTATTAGGCTTTAGCTAACCCATAAGCAGGCATGACATAACAATGACACTATTCACTGAAGGTAGAACGTAAGCCATTTAAACAGCAAACTGTTCCTCCTAGGATGCTAGTATCCCTGCCTTGAGGCTGGAGGCACAAACCACTAATGGCAGGAAGAGTGAACAATGGTCCACAAATTTTTTATGAAAGAAATTCCATGATTCTTCATTTTTAAAACTATAATTAAATCTTACTCTTACAAAGATAAAGAATTCTTTCCCAAATGAGGAACTGTTTCATATCAAGGAATTCAATCTCAGTTATTATAGGATTCCTTGATCTTCTTTCATCTTTTGCCCATCATCGTCTATCAACGCTGATAAAATGATGGTCCAAGGTGGCTTTACCACTTGACGGCAGGCAACCGAACTGGCCAAGTCTCTGTCCTTTCCCCACCGGGGGCACTCTCTCCTCTCTAACAGTTCTTATCCCCTCTCCCTCATCCTCAACCTCTTCTTCCTTCTCTCCTCCTACTCCTCTTTCTGATCTTCCTCCTCCTTTTCCTTCTTCTCTGTCTCTCTTTTACTCTTTTTTCCTGAGCTTCTTCCTTCTCGAAGCACCCTAATATCTCCTTATCCTCCAGAACACAAAGCTAACATCCTTGAAGGCTCAGGCTAGAACACTGCTTAAAACACATCGGGCTTGAGTCCTACTGAAGCCTCTAAGTCAACGGGCACAAAAGGCCTTAATCCATCCCAGGAAAGTGGACAGATGAAAGCATGGAGGGAAAAATACAAGATAATAGTTCAGTAAGGGATCTCTACTCTCATTGAAAGTGTAAGTCATTGAAAAGAAAACAAATAGATTGTAGAGTCCTGATAATTTTCCAGTGGCATTGTACTACAGTTTTACGAGATATTACCTTTAAATAAAAGCTACCCAAGTTCTTCCTATTATTCTTAAAATAGTATATGAATTATAATTATCTCAAAATATAATGTTTAATTAAGAAAAAACAGATTACCCCAAGATCAGATGTCAGACTTTTCATGGTCTTATTATATCATAAAAAGTGCACTTTCTTGCTTCTCAAAAAGACTGAGATTTTGGTTTGAAGTACCTAGAAATATGTAGCTCCTGGGAATTTTACACAGTAATAATCACTGTATAAATTGGTCTTTGTTGAAAGTCCCTTGCTCTTTAACCTGACCACTAGTTTAGGATAGTTCTTAGATTGAAACATCCCGAGCAAAACCCTAAACAGCCTTGTGAGACATTGGAGGGAGTAAAGACCAGCATATATGAAGGCAGAGAGAACTGAGGAATTACTATCTACTGACATAGCAAGAAATGAACAAGAATAGTGAGGAATTTTAAATATTTTTTTCATTTTAAATCTTATTACAAGAAGATTTAATAAGACTGTAAGAGGGGTGAGCTACAATAATCATCTCATGCCTATGAGAATGGCTATTACCAAAAACTGAAAACTACAAGTGTTAGCAAGGATGTAAAGAAAAGAGGACCCTTGTAATACTGCTGCCAGAATGTAAATTAGCACAACCATTTCCATTTTGGAAAACAGCACAGAGCAGCTTCCTCAAAAATAAAAATAAAACAACCCTATAATTCAGCAGTCCCATTTCTGGGTATACTGTATAGCCAAAGGAAATGAGATCAGTATGTTGAAAAGATCCACGGTCATAATATTCAAAACATAGAATTATCATATCAATGTGGAATACATACACAATGAAATATCATTCAATTTTTTAAAAAATCTTCTGTTTACGAAATCTGTTGTTCTCATTACTGGGACAAATACCACAAGGTAAAGGAGGAATGTTTTATTTTTACTCCCTTTGTAGAGGTTTCAGTCCACAGTCAGCCAGTTCCAAGGTAGGGCAGCATGGCAGATGAGAAACAGTTCATGGTGTGGCAGGCGGGAAGCAGCAGCCTTCCTTTAGCTTTCCCTTTTTATTTATCCAATACAGACCTATTGGGTGGTGCCACACACCCAGGCTGGGTCTTCTGCCTTCCCTAAATGTTTTCAGTCACACCCATGACTATGCTAACTAATCAGTGGACTAGTCCAGTATCACACACCCATGACCTAGTCTTGCCCCAAAGCCCCACCTATGAATTTGCTTAACGCAGTGTCAATTATGCTAAGTGAGATAAGCCACGTGCAGAAAGATAAATATTTCATGATGTCACTTTTATGTGGAATCTGATAATGTGAACTAGGAGAGGTGGAAAATTGAATGATGGTCACCAGCAACTGGGAGACAGGCACTGTCAGGGAAAGGAGAAATGTTGGTCAAAGTTTACAAAGTTTTCAGTAAACAGGAGGAATAATTTCTGATGATCTATTACATAACAAGGTGGTAATAGTGAATAATAATGTACTGTCTCTTTCAACTTGCTAAACAGGTAGATTTTAAATGTTCTCACCACAGAGAAATGATAAATGTTCTAGTGGTGTATGTGGTAATTAGCCTGATTTGCTTATTCTATAATAACTATTTGTACTGAAGCTTCACATTGTGCTCCATAAATATACATATATATTATTATTGTCAATTAAAAATAAAGATTAAATTTAAAAAAGAAAAAATGCAACTCAACCCAAAATTCAACTCATAAGGCTAAAGACTTATGTGTAAAACCTGAAACTGTTAAACTCTCTTTAAAAATGCAGTAGAACTTTTTAGAAATATGTGGATAAATGTTACTGATAGTATAGTATATAGGTAGTAAGAACCATGAGACCCAGTGGAAACAAGACAGCAGAGGGTTGAGGTACTGTACAATGTACAGGCACAACGTCAGGCAGAGTATGAGAAGTCAACTCCTCTGGTGGCCTTTGGCCTGAACTTTTCAACAACCAATGAAAAAAGCATGCTTGATCAATTACATGATTATAAGATAAAACCTGACTTGAAAGAATCCTCTTTGTTGTATACCCATAGAAGGGACATTTCAATTTATCCAACATCATTAGGTCAATAAAACTAGCTGTGTAGTTTGGAAGAAATAGTTCTAGCAGAGACCTAAATAATAGGACATAGGTGTACAGCATTCTTGGTTTGACTTAAGAGTACTTCCACATATGAAAAAATGAAAGAACTACATTTTTTAAGAAATCAAAACTTTATTTCAATCAAGCTTTGGATAAATATTAATGGCACTGTAAACTCCAAACCCTCCAGGTTCTAGGAAGGTAAAATAACTAAGAGAGGTGGTGCAGCTGTTTTTAAACATATTATAATGAAAAAAGTGGCATTGGACAAATACACTCTGTTTGGAGGGAAATTAGACATAAAAGGGACTGTGAAACTTGGAGTCCATTGCTTCTTATCAGCACTCTGTTACCATAGTCAAAATAGTGGCCAGAAATGCCACATCTTTTATTTTCCTGTGTGTTATTTAGAGTTCCATTACAGTAGAACCCACTCTAGTTATTTTAAGCACAAAGGGCAAAGGCTTCAGCCCAGGGAATGAAGTGCTTACAGTGTGTTGGGGCTGGGCCTCAGGACTGACTGCCAGAACAATAAAGAGCTCACTCCAAGGAAGTAGACGCTGCCAGCTCTGCCTCAGCTCTGAGCACGGGAAGCAGAAAGCTCCCCTAAACTGTCAGCAGTTAAGAACAATCCAGGGCAGTAGTGGAGAACCTATGACACATGCATTATTGTACTTTTCTATTGTGTGTTTCTTTTAAGACTAAAGATATTAATGTATGAGTTGTTTTTTTCTAAACTAAAGCCTCAGTATTCTGGTCAACTGCACTGCTGTGATAAATAAGGGGGGTGTGGAGTGCCCTTTGGCACGTGGTCTCTCAAAGGTTCCCCATCACTGATCTAGGGATTGGGGAGCTAACGCATTTGTCTCTGTGGGCTGCAGAGCCTTGCCCAAGGATACAGCCATACTAGTAACTAAAATAACATCGCCAAAAATAACCGCTAAAAAATACTGATGACCAGTCACCATTTAGTCCCCACAAAGCTGGTGGCAGGAACGCTGCTACAAAAACAATAGTAAACTATTCCCAAAACATGAAGTGCGTACAGTAGTTTCTCTTCCCACCCTGCCCACTGCCAATGTCCTTGAGCTCAGTAAGGTTGCCTCCAGAAGCAGCTAGAACCACTACCCCTTCAATCTCACTTGAATACATCTGAATAGTCAAAGCTAAGGCAGACTCACATCTGTATGTCCATCTTAGAAACCCCAGCATCTGGAGGCCTGGGGGAAGGCAGCATGTAGAATGCATGCATAATAAAAACCATTTTATCCACGCTATTACATTTGTAGGCAAAATTCAACCATGCTGTTAACGCTTTAGTCCATTTCCTGGTGCTAATAATAGAAAATAGTAGACTAGGTAAGTTATAAACCAAAGAGCTTTATTTGACTCATAGTTCTGGTCCAAGGTAAAGACCTCCCAGCTGGTGATGGCAGAGAAGTGAGGTAGTGGACAGGAAGTACAGTGGGTAAGAAACCTAGCCAGACTAGATTTTGCATCAAACTTACTCTTGAGATAACTCATTAACCTGTACATTAGCCCATGAAATGGATTAACCCATTCATGTGATCAGAGCCACATGGTCCCATTGCTTAATATTTCATAATGGAATTAAGTTTCAACATGAGCTTTAAAATGGACAGACCATATTCAAACCACAATCTAGTAACTCATTCATCTTCTTTTTGTAAATAATGGGCAGGCTAATAAAGTGGAACTTGAGATAATATCTCTGTGAGCAGATTCCTCTTTTTGGCAAGTAATTAGACGGTACTTCTTTGTTCATCCCAAAGTATAGGAGAAGAGAAGCTCAAGCCCTCATCTGCAGCCTATACAAGAAACACAGTTTGTAATATGCCTTGCAATGTTAAAAGCACTTAGAATTCTATTTATTATTACAAAGGTGGTAAATGCTTAGTAAACTATTCCAAAAGCATGCAAGTGCATACAGTAGCTTCTCTTCCCACCCTGCCCACTGCCACTTGAATGACATTGTGTGATAAGTTAATCTGACTTCACTGTATTTGAAGCACCCTTTCTTCATGGTGTTTCACTAAAGAAAGCCAGAGCCAAAGCACTGGACTAATAGGAGAGTCTATTTAGTAGATGCAGCAGGGACTTCTTTTGGCTGGTAAGTCTAATGGCTGCGGAGTGAGTCAACCCCGCAATGCAGAGAGTGCATGTTCAGCTTGGGAACAAATGTAATTTCATGGAACATATTTCCTAGCCAAGCAAAGAAATAGTTTCCTGTGTCAGATATGTTTTATCAACTTTGTAGTAATCTGAAACTTTGTGGTTAATGGTCATGTTTATTGTTAATATTTGAATAACTTAGAGAATGTCTTCCCTTCTCAGTAAACATTAAAAGAGAAGCGCTATAATTTATTATGTTCTAAACACTGCAGGCAAACACTCAAATCCAAGTAAGACCTTTGTTTCCCTACCCTGTCTTTTGCCAGTGTTCCTTCTGTATTATGTTCCTATCTTTACCAGAAAGTAAATATTCTCTAACCATCTTTTCATATCTTATGAAGAAGAATAATCACCAGGACTTCTCAAAGCTCTTACATCTGTGATACTTTTCATTCTGCAATCATTCAGTTGAGTCCACTGATCCTTAATTTCATTTACATGTAGACAAGACCAAGAGTTTGGGCTTCTGATTTTTATTTCTGCAATTATTTGATGTATGCATTTGACTTTAGCGTATGTATTTTGTGCTTGTGTGTGTACAGAGCAAGAGCAATGCGTGTGAACGTTTATGTGTATGCATGTCTTTTTCATGCACGTTCACATATTAAATTATCTCATTTGGTTGGCACAACCCTATGAAGAAACAGGGTATATGTTATTACCTAGCTTCATCAACATAACCTAACTAGCGAACTATAAAAATTAAAGTTGGATCTTCTGTGTCTGAGTTCAGGTCCCTATTCCCTAAACCACATGTCTTCATACAGAAATCCTGAAATATGGCTGAAGGGCTTGACAGAAAGTGGGGAACAGGAAGAGGAAGTGAGGCACCATCTGGTCCTCTCCTCTTGTAGCACTTAGAAGCTATGGTGCTTTGTGGCCGCACCTGCATGGACCTGGTGCTCCTCAGACAGGGAAACTGTTTCTCAAACCTGTCACCTCAGTTGCTAACCAGAATCTTTGTTCATCCAGAAATTGAGTCCTACCTTTTTCAATCCTCTTAAAGATCAGAAAACTACTGAATTCTAATGTTTTTTTCATCAAATGCTTGTATATGGTAACTGTAATTAATTTGGACAAAATGGGTTCATAAAAATAAGAAATTAGAAACCAGTCATCCTACAATCCAAGTATTTCTATTGCTAAAATTTTGCTATATATCCCTTCCTTCTTTGTAAACATTTTTTAAATGAGATTATACTCTGTATTCTCTTTCATAATGTACTTTTTCCATCTAGAACTGGAAGAATATCACAAATATATTTCCAGGTCATTAAATATTCTTCTACAAAAATTTTAAATGACTATCTCATTGCATAATATCAGTTTACTTCATAACTTTATTAGGTACCTTTATATTCCTCAGACAAAATAGCTGACATATACGATTTAAAGGAGAAGTTTATTTTGGTTCATGATTTCAGAGATATCAGTCCATGGTCTAATCGTTCCAAGGCAGAAGACAGGGTCTCACTTCAAGGCAGCCAGGAAGCAGAGAGACAAAGGGAAAGAGACCAAGAAAAGGTAAACTCTTCAGAGTCAAGTCTCTGTAACCTACTTCTTCCAACTAGGCCCTGCATCCTATAACCCATTCAGCTCTGAATTAATCAGTGGGTTAATGGCTAATTGGTCAACACTCCCAATACATGAGTCTTTGGGTGGTGAGAGGTGATGGTTAATCTTCAGTGTCTATTTGATTGTCTTAAGAAATTAGTAAAGAACACGTTTCATTGTCTGAGTGGGTTATGGGGGTTTACCCCAGGTACTGTATCTGTTCCCTGACTCCTTCCTCTCTGGTGTTCTGCCTCTGTGCTCTGCTCCCCAGCTGCCATGAAGTGAGAAGCTCCTTTCCTCCATACCTGTCCACCATAATGTTTCTGCTTTGGACCTAGCTGCCCATAAACTAAAACCTCTCCAACGGGAGCTAAAATAAACCTCTCCTCTTTAAGTTGCAGGCATCAGATATTTTGTTTTAGCAACAAGAAAGCTGATCAAAGCAGGGGACACTTTGTAATTAAACCATAACATTATCCTAGGTTGGACCTCTACATTAATCTGTTCTTCATTATTACAGGAAAGACATCTTTATTTCATTTCTTGTCCCTTGTGAAAAACCTAACCTTAACTCCAAATGTAGCCCCTTGAAGAGGTACCCAACCCATCAGATCACACTTCCTCTAGTGTGATAGACAGCTAATTTGATGAAACCAGTCAATGTATTGATACTCAATAAGAAATCAGTCTAAATCAGTCAAGAATCTTAACAGAGATCCAGAAATTCAATAGAGAAGAGGCATTTCAAATGAAAGATGTCTGTCACCTAATACTGACAACCAAAAGAAACTTGGCTGAAATTTAGATCGATAAAGCTTGAGACTGAATCTTTGTCATGTTTGTTATTATTTCTTTGGGCCAGTTCTTAGATTTGGGATTGTTAGTTCAATTTTATAAATTTTCTAAGGCTTTTGATGTATGACCCATTGGCTAATTGCTCCCTGGAAGCGCTGAACTAATTCATTCTCCTTCAAACCACCAGTGGAAGTTAATTTATCTTACCAGTTTGATTTTCAAAATTCCATTTCATTGTCTTAAATTGCATAGTGTGATTTTTGAGTGAGCGTTAATATTTTCAGTGGAGATTGGCCATTTGTACTTCTCCATGTGGTAATTGCTTGTTACATCATTGGCCCATCTTTTTCTGTTGGAGAAATCATGTTTTCCTCACAGATTTAAAATAATTCCTACTATGTTTCAGATTTTAGTCTTGATCTAGGAACTTATTTACTGTGAGCTGGTGAGAGCTGACAGAAAGGCAGGAAATGATGGGCCAAGAGCTTCAGGGAAGGTCTGCAGCCTAAAGAGGATTTGAGTTAGGAAATACTCTGCCTCCTGGGCTGGGGATATAGCTTGGTGGTGTAAGTGCTTGCCTGGCAAGCACAAGGTCCTGAGTTTGATCCCCTGATAGTAGAAAAGAAAAAAAATCTCTGCCTCCTGACTCATCTCCTTTTTCCTAGACCAGGGTCTGTAATGGGGATACAAGTATCCCCGGGAAATCATTCATAGAAACTTCATTCATTCATAGGTACACAGGCATAGATGCTTTAAAGAAAATTAATTTACAGATTTCAAACCCTACCTCACACCTTTCTAAAGTTGACTGCCTGAGAAAACCCTCCACTTTTGTTGCCAGCAGCATTTCTCCCACCGCACAGAATCTTACTAGGTGACTTGTTCTTCCACGTCAAGTATGGCGGAGCTCCCAACACAAAGACGAAAACTTGAAATACTTCTAAGGATGTTGAGAAAATGAATGACTGAGGCAAGCCCTTCTGCAAGACAGGTGGCCACCAGACCTTTGGGAGTTGTAACATGTCTTGGTTACTTTTCTCAAAAATACCTGACTCCCAAAATTAAGCAGGGAAAGGTGTATTTAGCTTACAGTTTGTGGAGGTTTCAGTCCATACTCAGCTGGCTCCAAGGCAAAGTGTCACATGACAGAGGGCCACAGCTCAGGGGGGTGGAAGACAGGAAAAGCTACAAGAGCACGAGGGAGGAGGGCAGCCAGCAGCCTCTTTCTCTCCCTTACATATGCAAACTATTCAACCAACTGTGGGTGTAGCACTCGTACCCCTGACTGCGTGAGGCTTTGGGAGGACATCAAGACCAAACCATAACATCATGGACTCAGTTTAGTTGACCATCAGTAGGTTAAAATGTTTATCACGGATCACTATGTATGTATAACTCAATGAGATTGAGTGGTTTTGCTCTCGCTGCATTCCTATTTACATGAACATGATTTCTCTGTTTTTATTAAGAGATGCCTTTTTAAATGTTGAATTTTTTAATAATTAACTATCAAAAGTTGTACTCGATTTGCATTGTTTTGATCAGGTATATCTGGTATTCATCAGGATGATGAAGACTACTTTACGGTAACCAATAAGCATAAAAGTTCAAAAGCTTAACACGATGAAAGTGTATTGCTCGTTTACGTCACAGTCTGATCTGCACCAGGAGCCCTTCAAAGCTTTTCTAGGAAGCTCTGCTTCCATCCCGCCTCCCTGCCATCTGAGCGTACCTAGTAGCATCTTAACTGGGAAGTTGGGAATAGGAGGAAGGGAAGGGAGAAAAGAAAAAGAGGAAGAACTCAATACATTCTTATGTGCTTAGGAAATGAAACAATTTGTATCTTTTCTATGTATAGTTCCAATGGAAAACAGAAACGTGAACTTTTTGGGCCTCCAAGAAAAGAAAAGGGTGGGTAGCACAACCTACTGTGTCTGTCACAGATATGACTGATGACATTTCCAGTGACAACTCAACCCAGATGAATAGTCTTCTAACGGAGACTTATGACCACAGGAAAGAAAAACATCTGATTTCACCTTATGACCATGGGAAAGAAAAACATCTGATTTCACCTTAATCATGGAAAAAATAAGCTACGGCAAATAATTAAATTCTCTTAAATAAAAAAGTACATTTCATACATTTCAATCCATTAGGATTAAATACTACAAAAGAATATAAACACAAATTCAAGGGGAGAAAATATAAAATTTCCAGCTTTTACTTAGTAGATGGTAATGTCAAGTTATTGTACTATTATATTTCTTTCTTTATTTTGCTGCACTGTGGCTTGAATGCAAGGCTTTCACAATGAGCTACATCTCCAGCCCCCACTCCATATTTTGTTTAAAAACAGGTCGGGCTAGATTGTCTACACTGGGCTTCAACTTGTAATCTTCCTGTCTCAGCCTCCAAGAATGCTAAGATTGCAGGTGTGTACCACCACCCCTGGCTAAATTGTTATACTGTTTATATCCCAGTAGACATACTATAACAAGCTGGGTAACAACATTATTTTACAAAGCCAATATTTACAACAGATCATAAATTATATCCTTTGCAACTATTTAATATTTGGATAAATTTTTTTAGATTACAACATAAAACTGAAGAGTACATACTTTTTCAAACTTCTTTACGGGCTAATTGAACAAAAATGTTGAACACTAGTGTCTTTAGGAAAATAGCTGCCTGGTTTGATTTATTATTAAGAAACTAACAAGACAGAAAAACAATCAATTGTTAGCATACTGCTTCTCTTGTACTGAATTTGCACCTCCATGGGCTACAAACCAGTCCTTCAGGATCTCTGCTTCCCAGGAAGCGCAGGGATGGAGAGTTCCAGGTACAGAAACATTCCATTTCTCGGTAGAGTTAATATGACAAGATAACAGCTGAACTCACAGTCAGCCACACATTATTTAGCTTTGCATTCAATCTACCTTAGGGCTTTAAACCTGCACCCCTGAAGTCAGTGAATTCTTATTGCCTTGCTCATCAGCTGGTCATACTAAACCACTCTCCCACCTAAATAAACAACTTACCTCTTTCCAGAAGAATCTAAAGCACCCTATCTTTTTGACTGTCAAAGATAGCAGTTTCAAATAGGGGTCTAGCTCTCCTCCCCAAAAAGGCCCATTGACCTTTATTGCAGTGAAAAAGCTTATGAGAACAGTAAATGACTAACCTTACTGTCCTATAAAATAGAGCTCCCTGTAGCCTCTCCCATCTCAGCTCCACTGAGAGCCCTGTGATAGCTTTCCTCATAAAAGCCTCAGTGCCATTTCTCAGGAGCAAACTTTTACAGAAGTACAACCAGGGAGTTCCTGAAACTGCTTGAAAAAAAGATCATGCAAGAATAATTCCCACTATTTAGCAGGTGTTTTTTGGCCGGAATTTGAGATCATTTTATTTTTGCATTGGCTCTTTTGAAGCTGATGTCGTTGACAATTAGCAATATGCAGTAAGCATAGCAAAGGAAGCTCTCTTAATAAGATTGAAATTTTATGTGCACATTTTTTATTATGGTAAAGAATTATTTACTTATTCTAATTTTTTCTAGGACAGCATCTTGATTAATAGCAAAATGCAAAAATGTTAAAATGTTCTGCATTAAAGTGAGGGAAAGCCAACATTGTTTAACATATTTAATTAAAATGGCATATGTACTACCTCATTAGGTAAGAGGAAACATGTACAAAAAAGTTAAAAAGGATGAGCAAAAATTACCATTATTTACACATAATATAATCACATAGAGAAAAAAGACACAAGGAAAATTCTTGTAAATACAAGATGATCCAGTAGGAAACCTCGTTGTAAAATGTGATAACCAGTAACTTTTCCATGAAATAACAAGTTAGAAAATGTAATGTAAAAATCCTACTTTAAAAAACTTCTACAATAAGAAAATATATTTGGTTAAAAATAACATGCAGGATATATATCACTGAATCTTGAGCAAATCAAAGAGCATTCGTGCTTAGATTGAAAGATTAAATATTATAAACATGTCATTTCCTTAAATTATAAATTGAATATAACCATAATAAAAATGTCAATAAGGTTTTTTATTATTGATGAAATAAGATATTACAAATAAAGATATTCATTATACAATTATTTGAGTTGCAATAGCACACAGGACAATCTGAATATACATCAGATGGAAACTTGTTAAGTTCTGGTATTTCCCAGAGGATAGCATGTGATATCTTGTTTAAAAAAAAAAATTAGAGAAATCTGTCATTGGGGATGAGGAATAAAAAATTGAATAATAAAAGTCTCATACTTTTACTATACATTCTTTTTATCATGTATATGTCTTAGCATTTCAGGAGAAAAACAAATAGTTGTTTTTAAGAAATAAAATTAATAGAAACATAGCCCTAACAAAGAGTACTTGTTCCATTTAGCAACTGCTATTAAAATGTAAATGCGAATTCACATCTATCCAGCTAGACAGCTTCTAGTCAACACCTACAGAAATTCTTGACCATGTGCATAAGACGGTATGGAGGAGAGAAAAAGCGTGACAGGGAGGGGACAGCTAAAGCATTGTCTCCTCTATAGTGGCTACTATCTATAATGTCGTATTTATAACAAATACAGAATAAATACCTAAGCAGCAGGAGATGTTTAATAAATTTCAATACAGCTAAGTTGTATGTGGATGTGATAATGAAGGGAATAAATCCATACATAACATGAAAAGATGTCCACTTTATACTGTTAAGTAAAAATGGGAATTGTAGAGAAACATGTGTAGCCCCTTCCCTCTAAGCATGTAAAATTTATGGGAGGATAATATAGTAAGTACCTGACGAAGACATTGTTTCACCCACTTTCCCAAAACCAGGCCACTTCTTCCATCTTTTTCCAAGTCACTAGCACAGCACTGACTCTAATTTGACCTTAGCAATTTGGGGTGCAGGGCTCTCGCCACCACATGAAGTATTAGTACTTGGCTCCTATTCTGCCTCTCCTTATGCCTACAGGCTTCTGATGAGTTGTCCATGAGGGAAAAATGATAGGACGGGTGTACTCCTTGAAATTCACCGTAATACCATCAAAATGCCACCGACGGTTCACCATAGCCACAAATTCCTCCATGTTTTTCTAGAAGGAACCTCCCTTTTTCTTTTTATGCTTTAACAGTCAATATGCATATACTTTCAGGAAAACAATTTATAAAACCCTTTAAAACGTGTAAAGGTCCATATAACCAGTAAATGAAAAAAAAAAGCTATCCTTCAGACAGCTTTAAGAATAAACTTAACCTTAAGCATGAACACACAAATAACACATGCAAAATGATTTATTTTGTACTGCTGTTTCTCACCATAACACCCAAGGAATCTGTCATGCCAACAGGATTAATAACCACATTACTCAACCTAATGCTTGGTTTGAGTATATGTTATTTGTTTTTTGTTACACTCACTTTTCATTGTCCAAAGTTGGTAGTATATCAATGAATGATATATTTTTGGGTAAAAAATTAAATACATTAGATCAATCACTGTCTTTGCTATGTAAATTATAATTTATACTCCTAAAGTTTTATTACAAAAACTGCTAAAAATCTTATAAACTTTTTGTTATATTTTAAAAAATCTTAATCTATTTACTCATTTATCTAGAATCACATGATTTTCTCTTCCTCTTCCCATTTAAAAAATTTCTGAAATAATTTTAGAGAAAAAAATATAGTTAATAGAATTAAAGGCCATATATATGGCCTTTGACTCTAATATATATTGGAACTGACCATAATACCATCAAAATGCCACCAACGCCTCAGCATAGCCACAAATTCCTCCAAGTTTTTCTAGGAGGAACCTCCTTCTCCCTTTTTATACTTTGACAGTCAATAGATATGTACTTTAGGGAAAACAATTTATAAATTTATATTTTATATATATATAATATATATATTTATAAATTTATATATATAACAATTTATAAATTTATTTATATAAATTTTTATATATATTCTTCCATATGCAAGTTTTTGGGCTTTTTTTTTTTTGGTAATCTAACTTCTGAGCTTCAACTTCCAATCCTCCTATATATATAATTTTAAATGACTAGTTAACTAAACTTTTGCTCTTTATTCTTAGAATAACTTCATCTTCTGAGCTGCATCTGTTTGCTTACTAATGAACATTTTCAGATTTAGAATCCCTTCCTGGAATTGACATAAGGAAAAATTATGGTGAAATACTTTTTCTAAATACCACTACTAATAGTGTCTTATTTTCACTGAGTGTGTAGACATTAAGTGAAAATGGACTCTGGAAGACACACTCTGACGTGCACTCAGGGAGCATAGGTGGTAGTCCAGGTGTATGCGCACTATGGTCAGCATGTAGGCCCTGCCCCAACTAGCATGAGTCACTTGATAGATAAGGTACCATCAGGAGAACGCTTGTCATTCACTGATCTAGCCCTACAGCATCATATGGGGACCTGGAGCAAGACAAACAAGCTAAGAGCAATAAAAAGGCCAAGGTCAAGCTTTTGTAGCAAGAATTAATTTTTATTAATGATTTAATGAAGACAGTAAAAATTTTATTTAAGATAATCTTAGAAAAAATTATAGTTGGTCACTGTATAATTTTTCAATTTTATATTATATTTATTTCTAAAAACTATATAGCTAGATTTAGCTAGTTGCTATCATAGACATTATGTATTATTTTTTTAACCAACTTTATATCACAATCATGTTCCATATTTGTGTGTAATTCTCAAAATAGTTATTTTTAATGGTTGCATGAAGGCAGAGTCCTTTTGGTTTTATTAATGTCATCCCCAGTATCCATGATAATGCTCAGTAAATTCAGCTGAGAAAACATAGACTAATTCTAAGACTGTCTGTTGATACCAGTATGCCTCCATTTGCAAAGAGTGTGTTTTGTAGCAAGAATTAATTTTTATTAATCATTTAATGAAAACAGTAAAATTTTTATGTAAGGTAATCTCTGCCTCAGTTTTCAGGCCTTAAAAAGTGGATGATGACTATTGCTCCTTCGCAGGATTTCTTTCGAGGATCGAGTCAGTTAACTTCTGTGACTACATGGTGCCTAGTGCAGGATAAGCCATCAGTTCACCTGACTGGTTATTAGTGATGTATCAAATGAGCTTGGTGCCTTTAACTAAGGCATTTCTTGTGTTTGCTGTCATAGATAACTAGGCAAGGACATCTCTATATAATGTCTGCATCTGTTCAGTTATTTCCTTATATTTAATTCCTAGAAATCAGACTGTGGGTTAAAGAGTTATCAAAATTATAACTTTTGAAAGAGGTTCCTTCATTTTCTGCCTCTGAAGAAACTTTGACAGTATGAAAAACAAGCACTAGTTAGTACAAAAGAGATGATAAAGAAAAGAAACCATGAATTTACTTGACCACAATAATTTAGTAAAGCTGCACTAGAGGTTCACTAATAGAGGAGCTCTGTTCCTCGGAATTAACATAAGTATTCCTCAGTCTACGATACGCTTGTCCCGTATTCAGTGTTAATCACTGGTTAGAGGACTACAAAGACATCTTTGCCCTTAAAGATTCACAATCTGTGTAAGAAGATGATATGTGAAGGTGAGACTATATGACCAGGTGTCAAGGGCCGGGGGTAGAACTTAGCGGCACAGCACCTGCTTGACAACCGCAAGGTCCTGAGTTCAATTTCTGATAAAAAAAAAAAATTAGGTGTCAAGTTACATTTTTAGCCATGCTTGATGGCACATGCCTGTAGACCCAGCACTCAACAAACTAAGGCAGGAGGATCACCAAAAGTTTAAGGCCAGCCTGAACGTCCTAATGAAGCTCTGTCTCAAAAAAAAAAAGCATTTTAATAAGATCCAGATCCATGGCACAGGCCCTACCAGGCATAATTAGCCAAGCAATTAAGAGTAGGTGCTGTCTAGACCTAACTAGCAGACATAAAAACATTTTCAAAAGACCACACTTGTTGGCAGTCAAGGAAGAAGTCTGTTATCGCCCAAGTGATGACTCAACCAAGCTCCGCTTTCCTCTTAGGATCTAGCCTTTAATAATTCCTTTCAATCTACTCCAAATGCACAGGGCAGCTTTTCATTTAAATATCAGCCAAGGAAATGCTTGCCCCACTCTACAGTGAAAGGACCCCTCCTGCTTGAGCTGTGAGTTTTAGCCAGGGAAGCCCAAGCAGAGGGCTCAGGAATCAGTCAAAGGCTGCACGTGTTTACCTGCTCTGCCCGGTTAAAAAGCAAAATCATCTCCACTGGTTTTCAGGGTGCGTGGCTAATGTCTTGAACAATCAAAATCTCACACCGCAGGCTTTGTCACTCTTCAGTGTCTTTTGCCACATTGTCAGGAGTTAGATTTTTAAAATACCTTTCTGAATTTCTATTTGTTTTCATTCAATCAAAAAAGAAACTTTCACAGGTGTGAGGGGCTCATATTCAGTATACATTCAGTAAAATGTAAAATTCTCTTTGCAAATAGGCACATTAGCAAAAAGTGGAAAAAGGAACACTAGTAACAAATAATTTAAGGTAGTATATTTTGGTAGTTTTCTTATGGGGATTTGAAAATTACTCTGAAAATAAATAAAATATCCTTTTGTAGAAGCGGTAATGTCATATCTCTAGTTTTACCACATACTTCCTTTTTATATCACAGCAATCTTTGGAATAAAATCCAAATGGATTGCAGCTTTTTTAAAAAGAGGAATTAGGGAGTCTAACTGTCTCACTTCTTTGAGGTGAGGAAGAGCACTGGTTTTCAGGGAGCCAAACTTGAGATAGAAGCAGGTCTCTAATGTAGTTGAGAAAGACTTCCTAGTTTCCAGAGGCCCAATTTTGTAAGGGGACAAACCCCACGTAGAGTTCTCCGGCCTTTAAAATGGCCTGCAAAACATCATTCTAGCGCCTTATCCAGTAGTTATTAACTTGCCTACCACTCAAGGATCCTCAGGAACTGACGGGCTCCAGATGCCCCAAGAGGCTTAAGCCGAGTCAACACCAAAGAGAAGGAACTGCTTTGCCCAAACAGGTTATGACTGTCTTCCTTATATGGCGAAAAGCGCCCTGCCCCTTTAAGGCCAAGAGACCGGCTGCAGACAGTGCCTGGGAAGTTTGCCGGCAGCCCCATCCTGTGTCTGCTTCTTGCTGCTGTGCAGGTGAGTCCCCAAATCCTCAATTTGCTCCCCGTAATCACTCTTTAGTAGGTAGAAAACGCTATTCGGAAAGGGCTAGAGAATGTCAGCGTCGGGAGAGATGGTGATGTTTGGAGAAGTTTGAGTAAAAGGAAGAAACAAGGTTACTAGGGAAATGTGCTCGATGCGGCCGGTCAGGATGCGCGTAACTCCCCGGGGAAGGGAACGGTAAGGCTACCGAGGACCTTGAGCAATTGCGCGACAGACCAGGGAGGCACATTCAGCGCGAACAGGGAAGCAGATTCTAGGCAATGCCAGAAGGGCTAAGTTCAGACTCTTGAGCTGTGTAACCTGGTTTAAAGCAAACGTAGCTGAGAGGAAATAAAGCTGAAGGCTTTGAACGAGCTGGAGCTACAGGACTGCAGAGGAGAAAGTACAGGAAAATGTTTGCAGCCCCTCAGGCGAGGAAGGCTGCAGCCTTAACCCCGTGTACAGCCGGGGCCGGCTGGCAGGTAGAGTTGGGCTCCCCCGCAGCACGGGTGGGTGGGTGGGTGCGTGTTTGGAGCTGGGCCGGAGGCTAAATGAATAAATGAGTGCACTGTGGAGATGCAGCTCTGCCGCCCCATGGTACCACGTGCTGAGCAAAGGGATTTTCTAAGCTCAGAAATTCTGTGTCGTTCACAGCCAAAGGATGGGAAGAAGTCTCACTTAAGCTAATTAGGGTTGTCATTTACTAATTCAGCTTTCTGATTTTTTTTGCCTAGGGCCTGGAACCTCTTAAGATATTAATTTGAAATTAACTAATAGAAAATGTAACAGCTAAACATTTTGCTAGCAAAAGTGTATGTCAGTGAAAGGCTGAGATGTGTATAGTTGAGGTCTGGATCTTAACTGATAACACAAAATGTGGGTGTGGCGTGGGAGGGTAAATACTTGATGGTCATTTTACCTCACATCCAATGCCCATTAACTGTGCCCATACCTCAACTACAGCCAAAAAAGAAGCCCACCTAGGAGTTTAAAAAGAGAGATGCTACATTACAGGGTTTGGGGTCATCTTCCTTTTGGTTGAGTCTGGGGCCATTCGGCATTCAGAGGGCAGTGGTTTCTGTATAGTCGTGGGTTGGGGGATTGAACACAGAAACTGGATTAAAATTCCTTACATACTCCATGCCTTTTAAAAATATTCATTCATCTGAGTAGTCTCTGAAGAATTCTTTTTATTATTAACTAACAAGTGCTCTCTCCTCCTGTTAGTGCTTTGCAAAGACTGAATGCTCTGGAGGAAAGTTTTACCACGGAGATTTGTTAGTGTGAGGGCTTTTCTCTTCTCACCTCTGATGGGTAGGCAAAGTAGTGATTGGTGCTTGCTACATGGAAAGACCTGTTCCTGATTCTGAACCCATAAAGGACTCCACTTGAGCTTTACCCATTGAGAAACACTAGTGTCCCAAGCAAAAGTTAACTTTTCATTCACAGTGTAAATTAGAGCACAGTGCATGGGTATAGCTTTGCTTTATTTCGGATCAAGCTAAATACAGAAAGCCACGTCAGATATATAACTTTCCATTTGAATGCAACCAAGAAAAGCAAAATCCCATCCCCAAAGTTAGAAAACCTCTCAAAGTAATATACCATAAGCTTTTATAAGTGAAACTGAGGCGTTTAGCAGGAAATAAACACAGGGACTCCCAGTCACATGTCAACTGTACAATATCTCACAGACCGCTTAGTCCACCTCAGCTCTCTTTCCTCACCATGAAGACTGTGTATTGCTGGGAGAAACTTTCCAAAGTGGTGAGACCAGCCAGACCCAGAATCGAGCAGATTTAGGTGAAATTTCTACCGTCCTCACTTATTCCCTAACTTTAGACAAATTACCAGCCTGAACCTCAGCATTGTTAGGTGTAAAGTGGTTAACAAGGTTTCAAGATTAGAAGAAGCCAGACATTCCATAAGTGTTTCTAGTTTTAAATTTTATTCATTTATTTTTATTTTCTTATACAAGGTCTCACTGTAGCACAGGCTGGCCTCAAATCCCCGGTGCTGCCTAGGTCTCCCAAGTGCTGGGATTACAGGTGTGTGCCACTGCTCCTGGCTTTTATTTACTTATTTTTTCAGTTTTCTGTTACTCTGGGACCTATATTACTCCTTGAAAGAAGGAACGAGTTTTTCTCCAGATCTGTAGCACAACTCTAGAGCCAAAGCTAACTGATCTTTCCACTGTCTTTCAAAAAAGATGCTCCACTCCCTAGAAAACCCACCCCCAGTCACGGACGAGGCTCACTATCAGCAGCTTTAAAGCAATTGACACACACTATTTTGTGTTCAGAAACAGGAAAAATAGTTGGCTGCTTTCCTTTGGTATAAAAATATTCTTTGTACTTTCAGATCAATAGCAAAACATCTTAGCATCTATATAAAGGTGCTCTCCTCCAAAAGTAAGGTTAAAAAGCATTTTAAAGGAATATTTTTGTTATTTTAAGGCACTTCTTGTGAGCATTTCAATAATAAGCAATTGCTACTTTTCTACGAAATCTCCTAACACCTTCACACAGATGCCTTTAAGAACACGATTATTGTTACTTCTGTCATTTTCATTGTTCGGGCCACTTTAAGCACAGGATTGCCTTACTTACAACATGGCTGTGCATGACAGACTTTTAAACAGAAAACATTCTCTCCACTGGCTTAGAAGGGTGGTGATAAATTTCAGCCTCGGAAACATTCCAGTAGAGGTACACATCGCAGCACTACAGCAGCTGGGAAAGCACAGCTGCCATTTCTAACTAAAGGCAGGTCACCCCCAGAGGCGGTCTGCAGGGGTTAACACTGCATGTCAGGAGACCGGCATGCAGGGTCCACACTTGTTGACTTACAGTAGTTGCGAGACTCTGGACTAGCTCCTTTATGTGTCTGAGCCTCATTGCTATGACCTGTAGAATGGGAATGATGAAAATGTGTGCACATGGTTGCGGGAAGGCAGGGAATATGGCAGAATAGGTGCTCTCAAGTAATTAGGATCTGATGGCCTGATGGCCTCTAATAAAACCCTTGTACCTTAATAACAAGGTACTGGCCCTAGACCATATGTACACATGTCTGTAAGGTTGAATGTATGTCTACGCATGCGTCGATTCAATTTTCAATAAAAATGCTAAGTAGAACCAAAAAGAGGTAGATGCCGGAGCAATCCTGCGGCGTATCTCTTGCAGAGTTAACTTTGAAAACAGCCTATACAGGCACATGCTGTTTAAAAGCTGAGGAACTGAACAGGGCGTTGGATTGGCTATATTCTTTATAATGTTTTTGACCTTTAACCCCGTGGGAATTACTTCTGTCTCTGGGAACCGGTAAACTGGTAACCGGCATAGGAATGAGAAGCAAATGGCCTCCATGGAACAAGTGGAGTAAAGGCCCTAGTATTGTTGAACTGAATCTTGTGACATTCCTTTGGTTCCCACTCTTCCTGCCTCCCGCTTCCTCACTTTGAGCCCTAGGGATGCAATTCCTTCGTGAAAACAACATTCTAGGGAAGCTCGAAGAGTTGTCTAGGCCAGCTTCTCGCCTGCAGTCAAAGCTTCTCCTGAAACAACTGAGAACACTATTCTTCCTTAGGAAAAACACGGAAGTTCAGTCTGTCCTCTACCTACACCGCAGCTGTGCCTGACATGCTCTCCCTGCACTGAACTGCAGTACAAGCCTGTGCTCTCCCAGCATGCTCCAGGCTGTAGCGCGCAGCGAGCGGGTATGCAGCCTTTACGAAAGAGCCCAGCCACAGCAGTGCGGAGTACTGATGTGGCCACAGCCCCTGGGAGCGCACTGCCTCTGTTTTCCTCCAAATTAACTACCAAGTGAGCAGTCATTCTTCTCCCCTGACCTCATCACAGCTCTTCCACCTCCAGACTCCTTCTGTCTTTGCAGTAGGCCCCAAACTAGAGAGCACACAGAA
Source organism: Dinomys branickii (assembly GCA_004027595.1). NCBI lineage: Eukaryota > Metazoa > Chordata > Mammalia > Rodentia > Dinomyidae > Dinomys > Dinomys branickii. Next base: position 145,812 of record PVLD010000256.1, on the reverse strand, counting down.
CATTTATTAAAATACGTTTTGCTGGGCTCCATCCCCAGTTTCTGACCTGTAGGTCTGGCCTGAGGCCTGAATATTTGCAATTTCTTACCAGCCTGCATGCTTTGGGAGCCACTCCTCTGGTCCATCACCAAATCTCAGCTCCAGGGCTCCCGGGTCCTGCATGTCCTCCGCCTTCCACGGCACTAGCTCCTCTGTCCTTACGGTGACGTATGGCCTTCTCCTCCCCACAGCTGCATGCTGCTGTTTAGTGACTTCTAATCAAAAAGCACTGAGCTAAATACCTCACATATACCATTGGTAAAGACGTATTATTAGTTCTTCCAACAACTCTGCATGTGGTATCATGAAACAAAGAGAAGGGTTAAGTAACTCAGTGATAAACAGTGATAAAAAGGAGTTATGGTACACAAAGTCAGATTTATCTGGAATGCTTTTGCTCTTTCTGCTATTCTGGGGTTAGAAAAACATTCTTAATCTTTCCATCAACTCCAAGTCATGTGTGGCTGCCCGTAGCACTGGGTGGAGGAGTCTCGTGGAGAACGAGTGCTCAGCGGGAGAAGTTCTGGAACCAGTGGGGGTGCTGGAGTGCAAAGGGCCACATGTGTGTCCTGTATCTGCCATCCTCATACAGCGCCTTGCCTTGTTCATGGATCAGTTCTGTGAGGACCCAGAATCAGGTGAGACACATGTATTCAAATTAGTTTCATGGGGAGAAATAAAACTTATTTCCTTTCTGTGAAGGATAAAGCTAAGTTTTTGAGCCTAGATTTGAGAAGCTATATAAAACTGGAAAGTAAAATGAGATGTAGCTAATATATAGGTAAAAGTACCTAACGTAGGCATTTTGCCCTTAAGTGATAAAGACAAGAGAATTACAAGATTTATAGCCTTTGCCTGTCATGTGTCTTTCAGCGTGACCTGATGGATTGCTTTATACTGAAATAGTCCACTGTGACTTCATTAGGGAGTAATAACATTTCTAGTTTAGTTCCTCCCTCTATTACTAATATTCAGTGTGAGACTTGTTACTTTTAGTGTCTTAGTGCTTACATGAAAAGTGAATTTGATAATGCTTTTCTGCTTCATCTTACATTCTTATGAATATGATAACATGATGTATAACTTAATGGCATCTATTTTCTTTAATCAACAAACATTTTTTAAAAAATGTATCACCAGGCACTGAGGGTATAGAAACAAACAAAACAGATTTTGCTCGTGGAACTTACATTCTAGAGAGGAGAGACAATAGGCAAATAAGAATAAAGCATGTACAGTCATAAATATGCAAAGAAAGGCTGCTCTGCACATGTATATGTGTGTGTATAAGAGAGTTTTGCTATTTTAGATGCGTTGTGCAGAGAAGATCAATCTAGAAAGGTAACACTGAATGCGGGAAAGAAGCAAAACACATGTAGGTGTAGAAGCAGAACACTCCAACCAGAGCAATAGCTAGTGTCAGGATTCTGAGGATGGATGTAGCCCATGCCCAGATTAAGTAGACCAGTAGGGGTTTTCTGCTGGGGGGTGAGACAACCCTGCACCTCTATCTAGATGTGCAAGTAGTGATTTGAGTGCAAAATGCTAGAGTGGAGGACCAAGCTTTAAACTATTGGCTTTTAATGGGCAGGGACCAGGGATGTTAAACTTCTTGCACTGCGCTGGATAGACTCACACAAGGCTCCTGCTCATAGAGTAATGCAAAAACTGTCTCTATGGAGAAACCTTGAAGAGTCTCTATGGCCAGGTTAAGAGATCTGGAAACTGAACCCAAGTATGTAAGAAGCTCTTGGAAAGTGGTAAGTTTTAAATGATGGCCTTTAATAGATCACTTAGACTACTGAGTGGAAGGTGAGCTGTCAGCACACGAAGTTAAAAGAGGGGAAACTCAGCAGGAAGCTATTTCAGTGTCCAGAGCAGAGATGATAGCTGCCTGGACAAGAGGAATAGGGACGAACATATTTGAGACCTATTCTAACCTTCACAAAGGAAGCTGCTGCCTAAATATAAAGCATTTCCCATCACCCTGTATTAGCTTTTTGTTCCCCTTGAGAAACTTTTCCATTTCAAAATCTACTGGTTTCCTCTCTGTTCATTTAAGAGAATTTTGTGACACCAAATTACAGAAGAACTTGCTCTTTCAGATGCAAGTCCTTATCCTCTTGCACCTTAACCTTACATACCCATTTGCATTTCAAGCTGTTCACACTCAGCAAGGTAATCTATTTGATTTGGGCTTGTAAAAAGAGAAGAAAAATTACATGTGCTTCTTGAATAACAATATGTGATTTCCCTCTCTGACAGGTCAACAGGAATTAGCCCACATATATCATTTTACAAAACCAGTGCCTAATCACTAGCAAGTACCAAGTCTACATTTATTCTCCTAAAAGTGTAACATTAAATGAACATCAAAATCTTTTGAAGCAATTGCAGGCATTTCAGCACTAATTTTACTTGGATATTAAATCCTTGCAAATAGTTTTCAGGTGCACCAGTTTCTCCCTCCACAAGGCAATTCTGCTTCCAAGGTGTTGCAGAGTCTGCCTCACTGCTGTCCTCTGGTCTCTCCTTCTCCTCATCTTTTACTTCACCCACACTGCAAGTGGTCTCCATGCTCTGCCCAGAATATCCTTACATGCAGAGAGCCAGAAAGTAGTAATGCGGGAACCAGAGTTCACTTCCAAGCGGCTGACTTCTCAGCTGGGAGGAGAAGCATCTTGTTCCCTAGGCTGAGATAAAGGAGGAGAGAGAAGAGGTGGCCACCCCATACCAGTGTCTTGTTCCACTGAGTGGTAGATGCCTCTGCAATCAGAGTATGGGGTCTCCTCATCCGAATTCTGCGCACCAAGACTCGAGGCAGCAGTCACCACAGGAATACCGAGGGGGGTGGGCGGGCACTCCACAGCCTCCACCTAGTGCATAGAACGACGTGCTCACTAACCCACGTATAGTTCCATCACCCAGTTTCTGAACAAAACCGAAGAGATACAAAAGGAGACATACCAAATAAATCACTTTTAATTTAAACCCTTTACAAAAGCCCAGAAATTAAAAAAAAATTTTAAAACAAAACAAGAAGACAACAAGGGGCCTTTTCTTACTGTAAAACCCAAGGAGGAGGAAGCTTGCCTTCACCTCTGGGTTACAAGTGTGGCCCTACAGGAAGCAGCACATGTCACAGCCGAGCCAGAAGAGGACTTGCTAGGGTTGTATACCAGAAAACAGAAACCAAAGTCTTTGCATTAAGAAATATTGCTGTAGCCACTAACTAGCCGTGCAAATTTTAAACAAGTTTACCTTCTTGGTTTTCAGAAATGAGTCCATCAAAAGTACTTTCAGACCCAGAGTTACCCTAGACTGACTCATAATTCAACTCATAATATTCACAGATCTCCTATAATCTCCTGCAAACCAAACCAAAGCATCCACCTCACCTATCACCTCTGTCTCCCTCTGTGCTAGTAATTTTCTCAGCATTGTCACTGCCGACTCCTGCAAACGCTTCTGTCTGCGCACCTGGAACACAACCACATTTTCACTTTCTTTGCCCATCCTTTTCCCTCAATTATCTCTTAGTCTTCCCTGAAGATACCAACAGTGTCACTTTTTTTCTTTGAATTTCCCAAGCTTAGCTATACATGGGGATGCTTATTAGGTGTTCAATACATGTCTGTTGTTCATTGAATGAATAGGGAGAATATAACACAAAATCCAAAGTGAGTTCAAAACTCAAGAGCCCGCTTTTGCTTAAAACAATATATTCTGCCCATAAGATCTTGGATATCTTAGAATTAAAAAGGAAAAGGGGAGTTGTAGATATTATAAGCAATAATTTTTAGACACCACAATTCCTAATAGTCCATGTCTCCACTGAAGTACACTAGTTTCATTGGACTTTAGAAATACTGAAGCCTTACCTAGACTTTATGTAATGCCTTACATTCATAAAGAGCTAGTAGAAAACTGCTGAGCAGAAATTTCCAAATCCCTTATTCCATGATTTTCTACGTCTTTAAGCTCTCCCTAGAAGGAAAAAAGCAACCTTAAAAACCTAACTCAAAAGTTTAAAACAGCTTGCTTCTTCGCTGTATAAGCTCTGCTCTTTTTGTTTATTTAGAATGTGTAGCTACGAAAAGTTCATAGTTGGAATTGCTAAAAAAAAAAACGAAAACCAAGATACAGGAAAGGTCCTATGGCCTCACACCCCCAGGCTCTCAGGCCTTGTTGGTGTGGTACTGGGAGGAACCCAGGAACCACCCTCTTGGTGGCTCAGCTGGACAACAAAAGTGGCAAACCCAAGCGTGAGCCCCTTCCAGAAGCTGAGATTTTCGGGAACCGAGACAGGATACAGCAACAAAACATTTGGGCCACAGCCAAATGTTGGAGTCTTCTACTAATCAGGAAGGACGTACGTGAGTGATTCCAGCATCCTCTGGAAAAAGGTCAAAAGGAAAAGGAAATGAAGTCTATTGTGGCCCTTCCTTGTGGCCCTTCCTTACAGCAGGCCCACTGCTGAGCAGATGTTGCCAGTGGGGAGGTTACAGTAGGGCTAGAGCAGGGAGGTACTGCAGCAAAAGCGTGGAATCTCTAATAGTGTCTTCAAGGGACGGTGACTGAGCATTTCCTTGAAAATGTTGCCCATGAGGCAGAGTAGAAACATCTCTAGCACATCATTGGGATGTACATTGCATGATTCACTCATCTAGTCTTCTAAGCTCTGTTTGCAACATGAGTAGCAAGTGTCATGACCTCAATTATTTTTACTTTTCCTGTCTATTCTGTAAGGAAGCAAGGCACTGGCACTCCTGTGGGGCAGTCCTGGGGTGGGGGCCAGGACCACCACGAGAATATGATGGAAGTGTAGGCTCAGTGACAACAATAAACTTCACCCCGCTTCATTGTGGGCATACTCTTCAGAGTGTTAGTGAATGTGAGGGTAAACCTCCCACAGCTGATTCTTCTTTCCAGCTGCTGTAAGAGACGAGGAGCTACAGCGCTCATTCCACAGCCTTTGCCTTCAACCGGTTCCTTCTCAGCTTTTCCCTCTATCCTAAATGGTGCTTAATCTTTTCATAAGAGGCAGTTGCTCCAGTCTTGGCTACTTTGTGGATTTTTTGCCTTAAGTTTGTATTAGAAAAAGAACATTAAGACTAAAGCCCTGTAAGTTAACATCTCTACGTGTGTTAAAAATAGGGAATCTACCAAAAATTGGAAACAGCCCAGTCATCCTTCACTGGTGCATAGTGTGATGAACTGTGGTACAGCTGAGCCATGGAACACTCCTCAGCGATAAAGAGGAATGAGCTACTGATTCACAAAACAGTCTGGATGAATCTCCACAGAACGGGACTGAGGGAAAGAACACATTTCAAAATGTTACACACTATACAATTCCATAAGATTCTTAATATAAGAATCTTATAAGATCCTTGAAGTAAGAATCATATAAGATTCATATAAGACTCTTGAATCATATGAGACTCTTGAAATGACCAAGGAATAGAGCTGGAGCACAGATTTGTGGCTGAAGAAGAGAGTGGTAAGAAGGGGACACGCAGGATCCCTGTGCTGGGCGTGTCCAGTGTCATGATGGTATCAGCGTCAGACCCAGGCTTGATCTTTAGTGCACTTTGGCAAGATGTCGCCATTGATGGGAAATGGAGTAAAAGGTACAAAGGGGTCTCTCTGTACTATTTCTTAAAACTGCATGTAAATGTACGTGAACTTTAAAATAAAAAGGTTAATTTAAAAATAATTAGCTAGCTGGGCACAGAGGTGCACGCTTGTAATCCCAGTTACGTGGGAGAATGAGCAGGAAGATTACAAATTGGAGGCCAGCCTGAGCAACTAGCAAAAACCTGTTTCAAAAAAGAAATTAAAAAGGACTGGAGATGTAGTTCCCCAGTAGGGACTCCTGGGTTCAGTCCATGGTACCAAGAAACTAAATAGCTAAACAAATAGACACAGATAAATCTCTAAGCCAGAGTTTCAAAAAATAACACCTCCCAATTATAAATATTATATATGTACACACACACATATATATATACACGCACTATGGATTACAGTAAAGTCATAAGGAAAGACAAAAGATTAAGCTAAATTTTAGAATGATGTTTGAGGACAGTATTGAAAGAAGAGACAAATAAAAATATCTTCTAGGTGAGCCTCAAAGTTACCAGAGTAAAGCTCGATGTGGTGGCCTATGCCTGTAATCCCAGCACTGGGGAGGCCGAGACAGGAGGATTGCTGTGAATTCCGAGTCAGCCTGAGGTACACACTGTTTTCAAGGCCAGCCTGAACTACATAGCAAGATTTTGTGTCAAGAAACAAACAAACAAAGGTACTAGAATATTTTGAAATCAAATGGAGAATTATGAATGCTAGTGTTCATTTATGTTCTTATGCCCTGCCTTATGTATGTATGGCAATATTTTAAAGTGTACAGATGAATTTTAACTTCTTTGAGAAACATAGAGACCCAGAGTCTGAAAGCAACTGATCAAACACTTTAAAAACTTGCCAAAATAAGCCCATTAAGACCTTAAGTAAAAACTTAAAACCCACAGAAGAACTGGTGCACAAATCTCCTCTCTTTCCATCTCTTTCCCCACCCCTTCCTTCCCCTCTCTTTCTCTCCCTCCCTCTGCCGATACTGGTGAAAATTTTGCTGACTGGAAGAAACTTTGTGGGAGTGAGAACATTACATTTGAGTGAAAACACACCACCCAGGCAGAACTGCTTCAGCGCAGGTTCTTTTCCAAAGTGGAAAGGTCAGAAGCCTGCCTCCCTCTGGAAAGCGGGCGTTCTCCTGCAGTTTCCATGGAAGAGTAGTAGCCCGTCAAACATCAGAACGCCTGGGGCGGGCTGCTGGGCACCCTCGCAGCAGGTGAGCAGCTGGCTCTGCCTTTCCTTGAGTGCAGGGCAAGTAGGGCTGATCTGTGCCCCAGCTCAATATTTCTTATTTGCTTCACTCTTTGCATGCCTCACATAGCTCGTTTTTTTCTGCACCCTTCCTTGGCCAAGTTCCCTGCATTTGGTTCATTTGATCTTTCTGCTAAAATCAATCTCTTCCTCTAATTATTTTCTGTTCCACTTCTTTGAAGCCTTTCCAGTTGTCTCCATTTCTCAAGGAGCCAGGTGTTTAATAAAGACTCAGGATGAGGTTCAGGCATCATCAGGTAGAGGCAGCTGCTTGCCCCCAGGTCCCACGTTGCCTCCTCTTTAAGCAGCATAGGTGGTTTAACTAAGGCACCAGACATTCCAGTCCTGAGGACAGTGCCTGGCACATGGCAGGAACAATAAGCAATTACCAAATAGAGGAGCTAAGTGGCTTCTCTTAAACGAGCCAGATCATATCCTAACCTGCATTTAATTTCCTCCCCCGTTCCACCTTCAACCCAGGTCTTTTTCTGCTCTCAGGTTTTTCTTTATGGTCTAATAGTTCTTTCATACTTAGTTCTTTCATGGTTTAGTTTACACATTTTTAAAATTAAAATTACTTTTATGTTCTGCTCATAGGTTTAACCTTATTAGTTTAATTCATGTTTTTCAGGATTTTGCTAGTAATCTTAGGTACCAGATTAGCATTATTTATAAATTAATCTATTGTATCCCTTTTTACAAATGATTCATAATCATGTTAATATTATCTTGTTTTTATTTCTCTTTATTACTTTGGCTCAAGGTTTGTTAATTTTCTCAGTGTTTTTCCAGTTAGCCACACTCCAACTAGCCATCATTGCCTATGATTCTGAAACAGATTTGGACAGAGAATAAAGACCATTGTCTTAAATTATATAATAGTCTGGGGCTTGCTTTAGAATAATCTAATGAGGTAAGGTGAAATAAAATTGCCCCAGGTTTATAGTTGCTAGAGTTGGGTGATGGGTATATGGGGGGTTTTCATACTATTTAGTTGTCCAAATGCTTTAAAAAGGTTAAAAATAAAAGATTATAGCTGGGTATGGGGTGCATGCCTGTAATCCCAACACTCGGAAAGCTGGGGAAGGAGGATCAGGGTGAGTTCAAGGCCAGCCTGAGCTACATAGCAAGATCCTGTCTCAAAAAACAAAACAAAGAAAGGTATTTTTTAAAGCCAAGAAAGTGTAGACAGTCATAAAATTGCTCCATATAAATTATCTGGGGATTTATGGACAGGGAAGTCCTCCAACATCCTCTACCTGTGTTTGCCATTGTCACCTGCTGGTCCAGCCATTCCTCACATTCATGAAGAGGTTGGCACCTGCTTCCCGCTTCTTTGCTTTCCAAACTCAGTGGTCATGTACACCCCACTGGGTGGCTTGCTCAGCAACTAACATCAACAACACTAACCATCTACATGTTCACTCCTTCCCAGAGACCTACTTCCCCTGGATTTGCCCCTAAACTTTTTAAATAATCCAGATACATGTATGCTAAAGATCTGGCTAAGGCCTTCAGGTGATATTTCCATATAAAAGTTATATTTTATTAACATCAATAAACACATGAAACACATATACTCCAGCCATTCTTGGATTAAAACCCTACAGGTCTCTCTGTCAATTTCAAGTTCAAATTTAACTTTCATATGCTTTACCTTCAACCTTTCCTATAATTTGTAGCCTCTCTACTGACATCTTCCAGTGTTCACTCTTTCTAACTGTACCAAGCTTATTTCATTTGTGGGTGGCAAGCCATGGTTTTTTACCTTTCCAAACTTTAAAAGAAGTGGATTTTTTTGAAATTTGTTTGTTTGTTTGAGACAGGGCCTCACTATGTAGTTTGGGCTGGCCTTGAACTCACTATGTAGCCCAGGCTGATCTTGAACTCAAGGCAATACACCTGTCTCAGCCTCCTGAGTCCTGTTTCTGCTGAGTCCGTTGATAAGTGCATCATGACAGTCTTCTCTTTCATTCATAGATGTTCAGGGAGAGGAGGAGTTTCACAGAGAATATTGTTTAAGACAAGCATCAGTAGTGCTGAAGTAATTAACCTTACCCAGCCTAGTAAAATAGGAACAGAGGGCTCAGGCATAATCATAGATGTTCCAAGTCCTCCATAACTGAACCTTCAGCCATGCCCATTGGAAGCACAGACAATACGATCACAGGACTCCCCCACTGCACAGATGTCTCTGTGTCTTACTCAGTACTGTGTTGAAATGTCACCTTCTGAAGTTGCAAAGTATATGTATGCACACTTAATTATATCAGATAAAACCGTTAGGCAGCCTTTGAGCTGCCCAAGCACATCCTCATATGAGTTAATATTTTTAATGTGCCTCAGTATAAAAACTGACACATTAACTCACTGATGGAACTCTTGTCTTCATCTAAAACTATCCAGAATACCCAGCTATTTGGTCAAGAATTTGATTCTTGTAAAAGAAACATATCTTTAGTTATACAACGTACATGTGGGTTTATCCTAGTTTGCATTTGCCACTTTTGCTTTTGGTTTTTAAATTTTCATAACATTGTATAGAATGTATTCCTATACTTCATCCAATCTAATATACTACTTTTTTTTTTTGCGGTACTGGGGATCGAACTCAGGACCCTGCGCTTGCTAGGCAAGCACTTATTCCACTGAGCTATATCCCCAGCCCCTCTAATATACTATTGATGTGTAAAACACAGTATTTAAGGGGCCGCTAAGAAAGACAGAAAGGCTAAAACAGGAGGATCAAAATTTGAGTCCAGCCTGGGCAACTTAGACCCCATATCCAGACTAAATTCTAAAGAGAGCTGGTGTACAAATTCCCTGTAATGAAAGTTATCATGATCTAAAATGTACCAATAAAAATGTGAAAAATAATAATAAGTAGAAATAATAAGTAGAAAGAGCTGATGGCGGCTCAGTGGTAGAGCACTTGCCTAGGCCTTGGGCTCAATTCGTAGTACTATGCCTTCTTCCAAAATACAACCAGAAATGTTTTCAAGTGTAACTGCAAGATACCATCAACACATCCCTTCAGAGATATTAAATGCGTGTTTTAAAATTAATGAAATGCATCATTTCTACATTAGGAGTTTATACTTGTATTCTGTTAATAATAGTAATAAGGTTTCCTTTTTGAATCAATTTAACTTAAAAGTGATGATTTAAATAAAAAGTATCATAAAGAGGAGTCGAAATATAATTTGGTAAGATCATGGAGGTGGTACCCGCTGACTGAGGATTGGCCTAACTGTCCAGGGCAGGTTCTGAGTCCCGTGTGCCAGCTGTAGCCAACCCCTCTGCCCTCCAGCATCCTGTTCAGTTCTCACCTGGGGAAGAGCCATTGAGAGTGGGAGAGAGGTCTGGGCAGTTATGCCAAAGCCCTTGTTGAGGAAATCACCAAATCACCAAAATCATTTTATGAAAGTCAAAGAAATTCTTAGAAATAGTCTCATTACAGATACTGGAATCATCTAGATTTGTCTCTATTTAAATAACAGCACACTCAGAGATTTCTGTTTTGTTTCCTTCTGTTTTGTTTTGAATCTATTCTCCCACAAGGAAAAGGAAAAGGCATTTTAGTCTCTGTAGCCGGGTAATCTATTTACAAATAATGGCTAACAAAACACTAAACAGTCAATTTCTCTTATTATCAAACCAAACAATTGTCTGCTTTATTTTAATAATAGATTTGCCAGTTTAAAAAGATTGAATAACCTGAAGCAAAATGTATTTCATTACAAAAATACAAGAGGTAGCTAATTTCCTACTTCTAGAATAAAAAAAATGAAGAGAGAATAATTTTAGGTGGAGTTGAGGGAAAAGTGTGACGTTTCCTTCGGAATAATGCTGGCCAGTACAGTGTGCTTCTGTTCCTGGTGCTCATAGCACCCATTTGGCACTTGGTCAAGCCTTACACTGCTGGGCAACATGTGCAGCATTTCCCTGAGAGTCATGCAGACCCCTTGATTTATGCGGTGCTTATTCTTGAAGGTTATTGTGAATCATTAACCGAAATGCAATAGAGCAGGAGGTCACAAGTCATACAGGCTCTGCTGCTTGCATACAGCCTGTATTTGCAAACTTAATTTTGAAGGTTTTAATGTAGGTGTAATTGAGAAGATGGATTGAACACATATTCATATCCTAATAAAGGTATCCTTTAGAGTCAGCAAATATTCACATCATATTAAGCATCAGTGAACCTATTACAGTATAATAAAATGGAAAGGTCTTATGACAGAAGATTATTTATAGGCTATTAGTTATCAGGGTAATTTTAAAGTGTAATCAGTAACAATTAGCAAAATTGATAATATTGGATATGCAGCTGTTTCTACTCACTAGTACTAATAATACTAGCAGTAATTCCAAATAGTAGTATCATTTAAATGCTGAGCCTCCTCTAATCTCTTTGTTTATCCTTACGGTGCTCTTGTTTATCAGATCACTGTGGAATAACTACAAAAACTATGGTATTCATAAAAATCACTCACATGATCATATATTAAATTTCAAAGTTAACAGAAGTACAATAGCATCAAATTGTAAGAGATCTTTGTCCAACATTCCTTCCTCCAGGCAGCTGCGGTGGTGAAAAGGTCCAATGCGTTTAGCAGACGGAATCATTAGGACTGAATGTCTCATCTCAGAAGTGGAGCCTGAGAGGGATTTGGGTACAGGTGATTTATTGGGAGAGCAACTTGTAAGGAAGTGAAAGCAGCAGAATAGGGAGGGAAGAAGTGCCAGGGAGGATGTATAATCGGAAAGTCTGTCCTTGCCCTTGATGAAGGCAGAGAAATAAATTTCACTGTGAAGGCAGCTTTGAGTCTTTTGTATCCAAACACAGCAGCTGTGGTTACAGTGAAGAGGATCAAGGACCTGCTGGGAGTGCCACTGGCACTCACTACCTGTGGTAATGAGACTGGAGGGGAGCAAGGGTGGACCCCAAGTTTGTGGCATGAACAGGGCAGATTGTAATACATAACCATAAAACTCCCTTAGAATACTAACACCTTTAAGAGTATAGAAAAAATATGAAAAGATGCCTTGTTTTATAAAAAGTCTTTCTTTAGCTTTTCCCCTTCTAGGTTAAAAGCATCAACTCTTTGACATATTTGCCTACAATTAATTTTCCATTGAAAACATACAAATTTTTAAAGGCTCATTTTATCTTTTCTACTTAGTCTGCTTCCCATGGAAAATATAAACTAGTTCTATTACCCTAATAATTGAAGATATATCTAGCCCAACACAATATTAACTTTTCTGAAAAGGTAGTTATCCCTTATTCTTAGGCATACATCCTATAGTTCAGTTTCTTAAGCTATGGTCAATAGACTAAATCCAGTTTGTGACTCTTTTTGAGTAGCCTAGAAGCTAAGAGTTTTTATATTTGCCTTAAATAACAGTGATAGCATGCAAGAGAAGACTGAATGCCCCATGAAGTGAGACTATTTACTATCTAACCCTTCCCAAAAGTTTACAATCGCTCCTTCAGACAAGTATGACCCCCAGTTTTTTAGAACTATACTGTCTCGGTCAATATAAAAAATTTACAGAACTATAAAATGATTTGTTTTATAAAAGGAGTCAATATAAAATTTATATAAATTAATTTTAGCTCTTCTGAATAATTGTCAGTAGTGAGGTTGAAACCAGGGTCTCATGCATGCTAGGAAATCTCTCTACCACCAACCTATACCTATCAACTCTTTTTAAAATTTTATTTTGAGACAAGATCTCCTTAGGGTGCCTCGGCTGGCCTGAAACTACTGTCCTCCTGCCTCTGTCTCCCAGGTAGCTTTGATTACAGGTGTGTGCCATCATGCCTGGCTGAACAAATATTTTTAATGGAATTCTCCAACAAATTTCATTCATTCATTTTAAGTAAAATAAATATGCATAATTTGTTTTTTCTGTTTCATAAAATTATTACCACTAATTTTGTAATTATTATACAAATTAGAAAGGAAGTGAAAAAATCATCTGCAGTCTTACCATCCATTGTTAACCACTATTAACATTCAACTACCTCTTTTTCTCTAGGCATATAACCAACCATTTAATTTTTTAAAAAACGTGGATCACATTGCAAGTATAATATTATACCTTCTTTTCTTGCTTAATAGCTGTCAAAAACATCTTATTTGACTGCATTCATTTCACAGAATGACTGTCACAATTTGTTTAAATATATCTTCTACTTTTTTATATTTTAGGTTGAAACTAATGCTTCACTATTGCAAGTGCTTCAGTGAGGACCTTTATCTGTAAATCTAGGTCTTTCTGCTGCGTCCTTAGGCTAGAGGTTTAAAAGACTCCCTTTCCCCTTTCTGCCCTCAGTCCTCCTTATGACGAAACCCTTGCTTCTTCCCCTGATCCTTAGGTGAGTGAATTCCTTAGGGCTTGAAACCGGGCCTTCTCACTCTCTGTCTGTCTCAAAACCATGCTGCCCTTACCCAAGCTTTCAGACCCCACCTGTACACCCCCTGTTCAGATCTCGAGCCCCACGTCTCTCTTCCAATCTCCAGACCTACATATTCCCTTATCTGCTTGTCATTTTCATGTGTGTATTTTATTCCATATCAAAGAATGTCCAAAACTAATCCAGTATCTTTACTTCTCCTCTACAAAAACTTCCTTTTCCTGATGGTCTCCTTCAGTGAAGTGACAACACATTTCCACTAAGTGGCCCATAATACAACCTGGAAGTGACATTCTCTGTCACCCACGCCAGCCCCTTCTGTTCAGACACCAGGGCCTACTGATGCCGCTTCCCGAGTACCTTTACTATTTCCTTTTCTCTCCACCCCCAGCCCCTTGTGCTGGGACTGCTGTGTGTGCTCCCTGCTGGGTTCTCCCCACCCCCGCCTTGCCCGGCCCTTCTATCTTGTCCTCTTCCACGCCTCGCAGATGCCGTCTGCTTTCACGACCCATGAGCGGCTGTGGGTCTGAGAGTCTTAGCGGCAAGTCCTCCCCACTGCGCCCTCACCTTTCCCTCCAGTCTGCTAGTTTCTCCCCAGTTACGTCACTGTGCTAAGTTCCGTCCAGCCTCAAATCCTTGAAGCTATTTCTTCTGCCTGTGGCACCTTCCCTCCCCCGTCGTTGGGTCAGCCTACATACCTGCGGCTCTGTCCGCGCCTGTAGGGGTACTTAGTACAATTTTTATTCTAAATTGGTAGTATTTTCCCCCTGAAATGTCTGTTTCTTCACTAAATAAATTTCATTCTAGGTGAATAGTGTGTTTCTCTACCACAGCATCACTCCATAGAGGTAATAGGTGCTCAATAAATAATTGTTAAATTAATAACAGGAAATAGAGTTAAACTGCAGAGATTTTAAAATCAGGTAAAGTCCGATTTTAATTATCCAATAGCATTTCAGAAAGTTTGTGTCCACCAGTTTGTAAACACACTGAAGGTAAAAGAGAGTGTTCTTATCACATCTGACACTAGTACGGCTTTAAGTAATTTTTAAATACTTTGACAGGAGAAAATGTTACCTTATTTCTACTGAAATTATATTTCTTTGGTTACTAGTAAAGTTGCATATTCTTCACACATTAACAGCCTCTCATATATTTTCTATGATGTTTAAAATTCATGACACAGTGCTTTCATTGAACCATCTTTGTTAGGATAATTTAGAACTTTACTTAACTTTCTTTTTACTTACAAAACAATGCCACCAAACCTGCTTAGATTCTTCTGAGGATTTGGGCAGATCTGGAGAAGTGATCCTGCAGCCTGAAGTTTATGTGTGGTCATTGCTGAGTCCCCTTCCCTTGGATGATCATGTAACTCAACAGGTCAACTGGGACACTTCTGAGAGTCAGAACAGAGCACTGTAAATTACAGCAGGACAAGTATAAATCAGGACAAACCCCCACCAGCCTGGATGTATGATATCCTAGCTCTTGTTTCCACGCAGACTTAGAAGGCTGGGGAGCTAAAGCAGAGATCCGAGTGGTAGTCCAGTGATGAATTAAGGACGAAACTTGCTTTTTTGTCTTGAATTTTGATTTGGATGTCTTTGTGCTATGCTGCTCAGTGCCTCAGTGCCTCAGCCCTGCCTCACCTTGTTGCCCAGTGCCCACTTCACTCACTTGCCTGAGCCTTGGAGACATCTGAATTACAGCCGAGTCAGACACAGCCAAGACTACCGGAAGAATCCTTTCCTGTCCCGCTATGCTGCTTGCATTCCTTCTGCTGGTGTTGTACGGACAATGTCAGCTGCTCTCTCTGCATTTTATAAGGCTTCCAGAGTTATGTCAGGAGGTGACCAGACCAGTGTTCACTTCCTATGGCACCTTGTGAAGGCATTCTTCCCTTGTGACAAGCGTACCACAAGTAAAAGGCATGGAAGTCCTGGCGCAGCGCCTTCTTGCTTCCGGGTCACGGGCTCCCAAAGGCCTGTCACATAGGATACCTTCCTAGCTCTGGCAGCAAGTACACCTACAAACTTCCAGCTTTTCCTAAAGGCCCTTTTACGTACTCTATACCCATCCATGAAACTCAAAAAATAAATTCACGGTTGCTTACAGAACTGTATTTTCAAGAGTTGCCAAGAACTTTAAGAATCTAGAAAATGACTACAGGAAACTTCTGGAAAAAGAAAGACTAGAAAAGTTTAGACAGTTGAATTTTTCTCATTGCCATCCAGTCTGAATATAGATTCCTTATTAGAGAAAGAGCGGCAGGCTCCCTCCTCCGATCTTGTCACAGAAGAGCAAAGTCCCTACAGTGTAGTCCTGGTAGAGCCTCTGAATACTGTTGTGCTTCTCGTGCACTGCACAATTCCAAAGGGCGCCATTCACATTGGTGTCCATGTGGAGGATGCCAAACGGTCCCTTCTGCCAGGAACCTGCTGTACAGTTTGCAGTCCTGGCACCGTACAGGGCACAGTCTGCGTGGCCATATGCTGAGGGCCTGACTGACACTCTTCATGTGACTTTTTTCTGATAAAAAGACTATCCCTGTGCTGCAGTTAGGGTTGCTTCATTTCTTAATGCCTACAGATTGTTCATAGTAATCGTCATTGCAAACCTACATTCACCTAATTTCTGTAAGCTCAGTAGTATCATCAAGCCAGGTGTCCTGTTTCAGATTTGGAAACCAGGACATGGGGCTATCTTTTAACTGTTATACTGCCTAGGTTCTGCCATTTCATTTTTATGCAGGAAAATGTAGGAAATAAATACAATCTCATGGTTTGCTAGGGAGTAAAAATCTTTAAGATATGTGTTTTAAAAAGATTTCAGTATAGCTTTGTCAATGAAAGAAAATTACTTTAGGTATATTTAGAGTCCATTTCCAAAATATCCACACGTAGAGAGTAGTAAATTAAGAACAATCTATTATCTCTAAGAAATAAAGGAGAAATACTACATACCCAAGAATGGCCCGCCTGCCTAATAAAATAGTATAACATGTTCGTACTATATTTCTCATAGCTTTTAGGATGAAATCCATAGGTTCTTTTGGCTGGATGAAATCTTTCAGCTCATTCACTTACACAGCATTCAATTCATTCTTACTATTTGCCAAACGCCATGATCGTGCAGTCCAGCCCTTTCATGAAAAAGCTGGTCATAAAACTGGTTAGCAACAGGGCTGGAAACAAGGCCCAGATGTTCTATATCCAGGACACTTCACCCCACAGTGCTGTTAAATATTCCCACATAGTTACAAGCAGGTGATAAAATAGCAAAGCATCTGTGTACAGCATGTGACTTGCATATAATTTATGTAATAAAGATGAAATACAAACCCTTTGCCAGCCATTTCTTTATTACTCTAAATGTCCCAATGTAAAGAAGCTTCAGTGTCAAGGCTAATAATTTCAAAATTAGTTTGGGAATTTTGCAAATAAATCTTTCCCTACCTATTCATACCCCTTCTGACTCATGCATTTCAATCACAGTCTTCCTCAAACATTTCCTGCACAGATTAAAATCCTATAAATAGTACTGATCCCTGAGGAACACATTTTCTTATCCCTAGCCTTTGAATATCAATCTATTCTATGGATGGCAAAAAATGAACGCCTTAACCTCATGGTGGCCTCCTTAAAAGATTTGAGGGAGAATTTAACACATGTAGTTCCTAAAATTTCATTTTCTGAAGTGTCTATGCTCTGCCTTTACACAGTAAAACCTCCAACTTTGCTGAACTTGGTGGCAGTTGAAGAGGTCAAACATATGTGAGTGGAGAGCACCTGCTCTTGCCAGCTGCCTTCCTGTCTGCATAGACATAAATACTGCCCAAGGAGTTTCTGCTGGGCTGGGGACTGAGACCTAGTTTGAGGTTACTGCAAGGGGGTCTTCTCTTACAGTTTTGCTTGGTAAATTCATCCACATGCAGGTGGATCAAGGGATACCAAGCTTTTAGCTGAGTGAGTAAGAATAAGAATTCTGATTTCAAACCAGGTTCTAATCCTAGCTCTGCACCTACCTACCAATGCTCTTTGACCGTGGGGAAGTGTTTTAGCCATTTTCCTACTCACTGGGACAAAGCACCCAATATCCAGAGCTTAGAGGAGGAGCCTTTACTTTGACTCATCTGTTTCAGCCCTTTGCCTGCAGCCAAGGTGGTGGAGGGTGTGTGGAAGACCGAGCTGCTCAGGGCAGGGCAGATGGGGAGTTGAGAGAGGGTGCAGGGAAGAGTTGGTAAGGGAGATAAACCTTCCAGGCCATACACCCAGTAACGCTTCCTCTTCTGACCCGACCGACCGCCCCCCCAACAAGGCAGCCAAGAGCTTCCACAATCCAATCACTTCTCAAAAGCCCCACCTTATGTCCAAGTCCAACTCACTCCCAAATGGGGACAGCACAGTTTCTTCGCAGAGTTTTTGAGGGTTAAGTGAGTTCGCTTATGTTACTAATTATTCCAGCAACGAATCTTTATTAAGTTCCTCTTGCATTCATAGCCCTACCCTTCAGGGAATTAAGTTTTAATTGTTTTGTTGTCTAGTTTTGTTTTGACACTGGAATCCCTGAATCATTTAAGGGTTGTAAAGTCAACATAGGAAGGTGGACCTGATTATAAATAAATTAGAATGAATTTTATAAAATAAATTTTATAAAACTTTTTAAGTTCCATGTATTTTTGTATGTATGTGTGGTCTAGCTCTTACTATAAAATGTACTTCTTACTGTGAGTCTAGTACAGAAGAGAAATGACTGAATAGCAGCCCTCACACAGTCCGTGTGACAACTGCAGTGTCATAGGCACATGGAGAGGTCACCTGAGACAGGAGGTGGGGACAGAAAATAAGCCAAGCCAGCCAGGAGGAAGTGACATCCATCCACCCATTCATTCGTCTTTTTGAGACAGGGTCTCACTATGCAGTTCAGGCTGGCCTTGAGCTCACTTTGAGCCCAGGCTGGCCTTGAACTCACAACGATCCTCCTCTCTCAGCCTCAGGAGTGCTGGGCTTACAGGTGTGCGCCACCATGCGTGGCTGGGGGTGACGTTTAAACTGAGACTTAAAGGATGAGTAAAACTTTCCCAAAAGAAGTTGGTGGTAGGAAGCAGCTCTTTTAAGGGCTAGGAGGAGCTCTGTGGGGCTTTAACGAATCAAGGGAGAGACTCGCTCAGATCTGCAATGTAAGGAAGGCCACTGGCTGCAAGACAAGAGCAGACAGGGATCAGTTTGGAGATCGTTTATTAGTGGTGATTAGTGGATTTCAGGTGGAACTCCGTATTTAAGTAGAAGTGAGTGTGTACTTGGTGACTGATGACGGAAAGTACTGCAATGGGGGGCATTTGGGATGATTCTGACTCTGCTCCTACCTCCGATGTCTAATTTACAGAGGCTTGGGGGACAAATCCTAATCTCGTAACTCTACACTCTAACTTAAGGAAACACTGCCATAAACAGGAAGGCAAGGCCTTTCAATCACTTTGCAAATCATCTCTCCATCTTGCTGGACATATCTGCAGACTGCTGCAGGCCCAGGAGTTGGCAGGGCTTTGTGTTCCAAAGTAGGCGTGTTCTTGGCAGGAGGTGGAAGGCTGGAAACAGAATGGAAACGGCTAGCCAAACACCTTGCACGAAGAGAAGAGAAAAGGGAAAGTGGACAGGTTCCCACATGATCCAGAATATCTGGACAGAAAATAATGTAAAAGTACAGATAACTCCAAGATGTTTATCTTTGGCTTTGAAATGCCGTGCATTTTTGGCAGTGGGCTTACCTTGCCAAATGTTTTGCTTAGGCTGTATTTTTTATTTCCTGAATACAGACCAGCTGGACAGCAGTGGGATAAGCTGGTGGCCAAGGGGAAGTGTGGGTGAGTGGCTAGGGAAGCCCTGATATTGTACCATTGAGCTGACACTACAAGTCTCCCTTGTTGTTTCAGATAATCGATATTTGTCTACCAGTAACATGCCACAGAGCAGAGCTTTCACTGACCTAAGCCTTGCCAGGTCGTACGGTAGCTTGAAAAACAGCTATCTAGTTCCCAGCACGTGCCTCCATATCCCCCAGTACTCCACAGCCTGGGCTTCCCAGCAGTCTCTTTTTTTTTTTTTTTTTTTTTTTTTTTTTTTTTTTTTTTGCGGTACTGGGGATCGAACTCAGGACCCTGCGCTTGCTAGGCAAGCACTTATTCCACTGAGCTATATCCCCAGCCCCTCCCAGCAGTCTCAAAACCAAATCACATATGAAATCACATATGGAGCACAAGGCGAGCTGTTTACTGATGCTAGTGTCAAACATATTGTAAGTCATAATGGGTCCCTTTTATAGAAGAACTGGCCAGATCAGAAGGACCTTTTCCTGTTATTCATAAGATTGCTGCCTCCAAACAAGTTAAAAGGTTAGTTTAAATTCTCTGCCTCAGGCCTACCTAAGAAAGGAAGGCATCAGGCCTCACAGCAATCACTAAAACTCAGGGTCTCTTCACCCAAGTCCTCACTAGACCCTAAATTCATCAGGGTGGCAGCCACTCCCTAGGAAAGAATCCCAAGCATCCCCCAGTTCTTCCAGCTGGACGGTGCCAAGCCAGGGTAGGAGCCTGGTCCAGGCTAGTTTTCACTGGAATAATTAGTAACAGGCCCCAGTCCGGAAGTTCAGGAAAATTGGTTTTCCCTAATTCCTTGTAGAACTAAGCGCTCTTTTTCATTATTACCACCGTAAGGAGGGTAGTTCCTAGATTCCCAGTTTTTACAGTGTAGGGAGTTCCTCCACTAGACATCCTTAATCCTTAAAGGTCCTCTGTGACCCCCTGTGCAGTTTTCCCAGTGCTGGTGCCTTTCACTTCATCCAGCCTACGTCCCAGAGAACGGCTGCCAAACTCAGGGAGCCAGGTGCGTTTCCTGAAAAATTCAAGCCAACCCCTTAAACGTGATAGCTGCTTCCAGCCAAGAGAGCCCCAAAACCTTTGGAACAGACATCACAGCCCTACCGCACCCCGAGACACTTTTCACTACCCCTCCACTCCTCACACAAACACCTCGCTGAGGTCAGAGTCAGCGGGCAGTCAGGAGGGGGAAGGAAACGTGAGCCAAAGCAACAGGTCCCACCCACAGCCTGAACTTGGAGGGGGCTACGGCAGCAAGCGGCAGGAGCAGGAGCAGGAGCGGGAGCGGGCGGTGGGCGGAGAGGAAGCGGCTGGGAGGAAGGTGGAAGGGAAGCGCGGGTGTCAGGCCGCCGAGCTCACGCCACTCGAGCTCACACCAGAGCTTGTGAGTTTGCGGGGGAGGGGGGTCCTCTCCAGGGCCACTCGGGGACTTCCGAGTGGATCTGGAGGCGCGCAGGCCCGCGCTTCGATGCGAGGAGACTTCCGCCGGTAACAAGTCCTGCGCAGAGGCCTTGAGGGGCGCCCAAGAAACACGAGTGTCTGTGGGGGGATATGCACCCTTGCCCAGATCGCGCCTGACTCGCAGCACTGTCTGCGCCCCTAAGGCCCTGTGTTCTTTCCCCTCCGGCCTTTCCCGGGCCTCTCCGGTCTCTTCTCAGCTGGCCTCCCGCTCCAGCATGCCGCCCAGAAAAACCGAGGAACGCGGGAGAGCCGACTGCGCCGCGCCCGCAGCCTCTGGGCATGCTCGGTGGCCGAGCCCGCTCCGCCGCCGGGAGGGCGCGTCCTTCCTCCCCCGGGCGGCGGCGGCGAAGCCTGCAGCGACAGTCGCCGCGCCCCGGCCCGGCCCACCTTTGGGGGAGGCGGAGGGGGGTGCATCCTGCCAGGCGCGGGCCGAGCGCTCGCCCCCAGCCCATCCGGAGCGTTTGGGCAGCCCGAGGGAGAAGCGCGGAGGCGAAGCGAGCCCTCCGACCGCCCGCGGCTCCTCGGAAAGTAGCGCTGGGCTCGCGCGCCGCGGGCTCCCGGCGGGCGGGGAAGGGGCGGGGCGCGGCCAGGTGGGGGTGGTCTCGGCGCCGGCGAGGTGCGAAATTAGTAGCCGCCCACTCCCTCCGCGGGCCCGCCCCCTGGGAATTGGAATTCCGTGAGAAAGTGTCTGGCTCGGGGAGAGTCCTCGGCGCTGCGTGCAGGGCTGCGCCTGGCGCAAAATGGTTACGGCAAAGTCCGCGCGCGCCCCGGGGCTCCTCGTACGGAAAGTGCGCCCCGGTGTCCGGGCGCCCCTCTGCTGAACGTGAGGGTTAGTAACCCGCGACCGTGTGCCGGGGCGCGAGGAGCAGGCGCACAGGGAAGCCTCGGCGGGCGCCGCTCTCGCGCCCAGGCCTCCAGGGGGGCTCACCGGGCCGGCGTGACAGTGGCGGGAGCGGGGAGCGGGGCGGGCGCGGCGGCCTCGGCCGGCGGCTCACTCTGTGCCTCCTCCCCCCAGGACTACCGAGAGGATGGGATGGATCTAGGCAGTGACGCCGGCAGCAGCAGCAGCAGCCGCGCCAGTTCGCAGTCCAACTCCACTAAAGTGACCCCTTGCTCCGAGTGCAAATCCTCGTCGTCGCCGGGGAGCAGCCTGGACTTGGTGTCTGCCCTGGAGGACTATGAGGAGCCTTTTCCGGTCTACCAGAAGAAGGTGATTGATGAATGGGCGCCGGAGGAGGACGGGCAGGAGGAGGAGGAGGAGGACGGGCGAGGGTGCCGGGATGACCGGTGTCCGGCTCGGGAACGCGGGGACGTGAGCGCCAGGACCGGCGGCGGCGGGGGCAGGAGCGCCACCACGACCATGCCGCCCCCGACGCCCAACGGCAACCTCCACCCGCACGACCCCCAGGACCTCAGGCACAATGGCAACGTGGTGCTGGCCGGCCGGCCGAGCGGTTCCCGGGGCCCCCGCCGGGCGACCCAGAAGCCCCAGCCGGCAAGGAGCCGGCACGGCGGCCGGGGCCCGGTGGCCGGGGGGCTCTGCCTTCAAGCCGCAGACAGCGGGACTTGCGTCCCGGAAGAACCCCCGGTACCCCCTATGGACTGGGAGGCGCTGGAGAAGCATCTGGCCGGGCTGCAGTTCCGGGAGCAGGAGGTGCGAAACCAGGGCCCGGCGAGGACCAACTCCACCTCCGTAAGTTGGCCGGGGTGCGTGCCCACGCGCGCGCGCACACCGGTACACGCCCCGCGCGCAGCCCTCGCGCCCCTTTCTCCGCGCTCCCGCCGCGGCCCCATTCATCGTCCCCGCGGGTGGGGGCTGGGCCGAGAAGCCTGCCTTCTGCTCCCCCGGGGTACGGTTGCTCTGTCTGAGCGCTGTCTGGGTTTACCAGATGGGCGGAGAGGAGGGAGGGGCAGCCAGAGGGCCTCGGAAAGTCGGGCTAGTGGAACTGGCGACTCATATCGTTGGAATTACTTACAGAGACGAGGTTGTTAGTCACTTCCCCGAAAATAAACCCGGGGAGATTTTGGCACGGAGACCCGTGCCTGCGGGGCTAATTGCACATCGTGATAGCTGTGGCCCTGTCAATCGTGGTTGGTCTCCCTTCGCTTCCACCGACGTTTCGCCCGTGGCTAGGCTGGCCCTCTCTGTGCGTGGCACGCAGTCATCCGCCCACACATCTGCCCCGGCAGAGGGGTTTGTTCCATCTCGCCTCTGAACCGCGAGGCTCCCGTATACGGATAGCTTGACCGTCCTCCTCTAGACTTTCTTCCTTTCTGAAACCCGAGCTATTGTTGACCGGGGAAGGGGCGAACTGAATGCCAGGCTGAGGGGGCAGTTCCTGCCTGGGTTGCCTGACTCATTCCCCCTCCGGTGAATCCCTCCTTGTTTTGATAAAGGAACTACTTACACTTCCTTACTGCCTCCATTCAGGAAAGCCAGACGGGGAGGGTGCTGGCGTGGAGAGGAGGAGGGAGAGGAAGAGGGCCGCATCTGTAATAAGCTCTGGCAGGTTCACACTTGTCTCAACATCTTTTTTGCCCCTGAGAGGAGAGCAGATAAATGACTTCGAAGAAAAGCATCATGAATGTGGTTCCGCTATTCATTATTGTTTTGAGATAAGCAACAGTTGTAATTTGAAATCATTAATGATGTCCCTAAATCGGGCTGAAGGGCGCAGTTTAAATGAGTTTCTTTCGCTGTGTGGCAGCTGTGTGGCAGTGCGGGAAAATGCTTGCCTTGCAGGTGTAATTTTTTGAGTCCAGGGCCCTGGGGCTCCTGGAAATTGGGTGCATGCACTTCTGACTCCGGGGGTGAGGATGGAACTGTGATTCACAGAGAAATTGGCCTAGCTCCTATAAGAGAGGGTCTTCAACTGTCAGAGTCCACTGGTTAGTGTTCCTTGAGAAACTGCATTAAATTAACGTGCTGGTTTTAATCCCAGCGGTTTAAAACTTTATTGTGACCACTAACAAACATGGAATCTTTCCATTGCAGTACATAGTATTTCATGTACTTTATAATAGAAAATATCCTTTTCCCATGTGGAGCTTGAGAAAAATACCTTCTAAGTTCTCTGGGTTGAGGAATGACGAAGATAAGCGAGAGGTTTATTTACCAATGCATGACACTTCTACATTCCACCAGAATGTAATTGAATATACATGCAAAATTAAGTTTCAACCTGCATTACTCAAAAGTTAAGAGACAAAATTTATCGTGCACTCTGGGTGATGTGCCCACATGCCAGGTATGGTTACCAGTGCTGTAGTAACAAATCTGTCCGCGTGGAGCCCGAACTCTGGTGAGGGGAGTCAGAGAGACAGGCTACTTTCCTTGGAAACTTACCAGTCGGTTGGTTAGTTCACAGTCCCCTGTGCCCCACCCCCAATGCATACTCAAACAAACCTTCCTTTGTAGTTACTGTGAAGATTGTGAACCTTTACTTATTGGACGGTCGGACGCTCAAGCCAAGCTGTGTAGTTCTTTAATTTCGGTCTCTTTCAATTTTAGGTGGGAGTTCAGGGATCTTGCTTATTTTTTTACTTACTGTTATTCAGTACCTGGGACAATGCCTGACGTGTGGTAGGTTCTCAAACATCCAGTGGAGAAAGAAGTATTCACAGGACCAAAACATCCCAGTTCTAACCCAGCCCCCTTGCTTCACAGTTGAGGAAAGAGAAGGCCCAAGAGGCTAAGTGATTTGCTTAAGATCCTGATGAAAAACCTGTGAAAGGAGTTTTAAATTTTCTTCTGAGACAGGAAGAGAGTTTTTTCTCCATTGAATGCTTAAAATAATTTGAAATAAAATGGCAGGAGAAGGTGCCCACGTTCCCAAAATAAAGGATTTCCTAAAGGCAAGTCTTCTCTTGCACTGCCTTAGCATTAAGGACACAAGTGAACCGGGAAATAACCAAAATCCCATTACTTAGGAGTCTGTTCTCGCAGACAGAGCCTGGTTTTGTTTGCATGGGACAGCATTAGGTTTTGCAGTACAGTGTGGTGAAAGAAGTCAAGCTTCCTGCCACCCTCTTCTCCTGCCTGTCAACTCCCAAGATACACCCAAGAGGAAGATGGAGGTCTCAGATATGTGTTGATGATTAGCTGTCCCTAATTCAGGGAAGATTAAGAACAAATTTAAAATAAGCCATGTTTGGAAAAGGCTTTTGGTCATGACTTCATGAAGTGCATAGGTAACTAATCATTCCCTTGGTGCCCTGAAGGAGGGTGAACTCAGGAGGTGCCAGGTGTTTTGCTGTCAGAGCTGGAAGGGTGCTGAGGAGCCCTAAAGAAGATGCCTTGGTGATGGACTCTCTGCTGCCTTCTTAGAACTAAGCCACCTGCATGGCCTCTGGAGGTCTGATCCAGGTTAGCAAGGTGACATTACTCCACAGCCATGTCCCCTGCAGCTCAGCTTGTTCCTTGCATGAGGTTCTGCCCAACAACCAAAAATACTTCCTGAAGTGCCTTTCTCCAGCCTGGAAGACTCTGCCCACGTGGTGCCCAGCCCTGGCCTTCCTCCTGTGTGTGAACACGCTTGGTAAACCCAAGGGCCAGGTACAGGTGAAGAGCTGTCCTGGGTAGTTGTACTTTTGGTGTAAGACAGGTCCCACTCTCGTAAGTTCACGTTTATCCCAAGTGCTCACCTCCCTGCCTGCTTTGACTCTGGTGAACTGGCACAGGTGATCTTGAGGGAAACCAGGAGGTGATCCTGTCCCTTCCTTTGAGTACAGGCCCCATGCAGTAGGCTTTTTCCTATCCTGTATCTCTAGGACCTTAGGTTATAACTGCACCACCCTTTCTCCTGTTCACAGAACTCCCTGGACCCTTCACTGGTAGTAGGGAGGACACAGTGGGGGCTCAATAGCCTCCTTTTCAAAATAGAATATAGTTTCACCCCTTTTACTCCTTGATTTTTCCATGAAGGTACCTCCCCTGTAGGTTATGTGGTCCCCTATGTTTAGCCGGTCTGGAATGCCAGCTCCTCTTTCTTTTTTTCCCCAGACTTTTTGGCTCTTTTCTTTATTTTTTAATCATTTATTCATTGATTTGATTTTTAAGGACACGGTCTTGCTATGTAGTTCAAGCTGACCTTAAACTACTATGTAGCACAGGGGGCCCTAAACTCATGGCAATTCCTGCTTCGGGCTCCCTATAGCTGACACACAATCAATTGCACATACTTAAAATACACAATTTGTTGAGTTTGGACACATGTCTGAGTCCTGTGAATAACATATGTATGAGCTCTGATACACCTGCAAAGCCATGGCCAAAATCAGGGCAGTAAACAAAGCCATCATCTCCAAAAGGATCTTTATCCCTGCTTATAGTAGGTTTCCCTAGGCAACCATTGATCTGATTTTCATGCTACACAGTAGCTTACATTTTCTAAAATTATCATGAGTGGACTAATACAATAGATCCATTCTATTGTGTATATCAATAGCTCATTCCTTTCTGTTGCTGACTAGTGTTCCATTGTATGGATATACCATAGTCACCTGTTGGTAGAGCTGTGAGCACTTATGTACAAGTCTGTGTAGACATGCTTTTCCATTAAGATAAATACCTACAGGTAGTGTGGTTATATTGCATAGTTGGCTTGTGTTCGGCTTTGTAGAAAGCTAATTCTCTTCCAAAGAAGAGAGTCACATGGCACTGACTGGAACCTTGACCTTCCCTCTGAACAGTTTCTTAGCCCATTGGCATCCTTGTGGTTTTCCAGTATGACTCTATTCAAGTTACTGGGAGGGCTGCTCCCCTATCTCTTAAGAGAAAACATTAAAAAAACAGTGGGCTCGCATGTCACATCCAACCAAAGTCATTACAGCTGTTATTCGAAAAAGGAAAGGAGTCATTTTAAATTAGAAAAGAATTCTCAGTGTCGACCTGGCACATTTTTAAGTGCTTTTTTTTTTCTTAGTGCATGTGACCAGTGTATTTTCCTCGTTTAATGACAAGATAAGAATAATTCTAATTGACGTGTTAATTGAAAGCAAATTCTCCTGATGAAGTTATTCCCAAAGTACTTGAAAATAATTTTATTTGTTTATACTATTAGCTAGTAGCAAACTTAAAATTACCTATACTTCTTCCTATAATAGTACTAATTACAGGTTATTTTCATTGTATTATTCTGTAGAATTTACAACCCAGTTACTCCCTCTTGACAATGACACTACTAAAGTAGCTTGGATGTCTGGGTGGTTTGTTTCCTTAGTTACTTGGGCTGTGTTTAAATTACATGAGTTGTTGTTTTTGTAGACAGAATTAAGATGTCTTTATTATTCCTAAAATGTAGTAAAGCTTGTAAGTTTGATAGGTTTTGTGATTCTGCAGTGTGGGATGCACTGGAAACATACTATGGTATCACTCCTGTGACAGAGCAGGCCATGACAGAGCTAAAGTAATTTGTCCTTTACTGCAACTAGAAATTACCAGGACTACTTGCATTCTGTAGTCTTGACTTTACTTTGAAATGTCTACTACCATAAGGAGAAGTTTTTTGGCTGCTTTTCTAATGCATGTTGAGTTTTGCTTAAGAGCCTCAGAAGTTGCTCTGTGCATTAGCATGTACTCAAGACTTCAAAGAAAAATGGTTAGATTTTTACAAATTAGGTTGCAAGACTGCAGTTTCAGCTCAGTGGTAGAGCACTAACCTAGCATGTTTGGGGCCCTAGGTTTGATCTGCAGCACTGAAAGAGAGGGAGAGGAGAAGGGACAGGAAGGAGAGAAGAGAGGAAGAAGGGAAGGAGAGAGAGGGAGAAACTAGGTATTTAAAGATGTCCTTACTTCCAGGGCTGTGTGCAAATGTACATTAAAGTCACCATTAGGTAGTTCGTTGTGCTGTAGAAGCCCCTTATGAGTTATTGCAGTGGGACTAAAGGCAATCTCTGCCTATCGATTGGCTTGCATCTAGTGGCCTTTAAAATAGCCTAAGGAAAAATTTGAGAATTCACATCTGAAAATCAAACGCAGACAGTCTCATCACACACTTACTGAGCTCTTGAACACATTACTACCGGCATCATGTCCTCTTTCTTCACCCCATCTAGCCTGGCCTTCCACAACACTTCCAACTCTAGGTCCTCGCCTGGCATTCCTCAGTACTTCACAACTGGGAAGCCCTAGCATGAGCTGTTTGCTCAGCCTCGGGTCCATAGTTCCTTGCTGTCTATTGCACCCAGCACTGGACTTCCCCAAAGGAGCCCACTCAGGAACGCACCTCTTTGGGAAGCCTTGCCCGATCAGCTAAGCTCTAAGAAGCCTCTCTTTCCTCTGAATGTCTTATTCGACTTGTGTACATTTACTACTCATATTTGGGTTTTAGATTTTTATTATCATAGTTGATCCTCATGCCAAACCTGAAAGTTGGACAAGGCAGTTAATATTCCCATTTTAGAGATGAGAAAACTGAAACCCAAGGACTTTTCTAATTTAGTCTCAATGCTTGACAAAAGTCCTATCAGACTGTCAAGTTCTGCCTGTATATCCCAGGTTTCAGTGACATCATAACCAGTGGTTGTCTCGTATTCCCTTTTATCTTTTCCTGTGGGCCTCTTATCTCCGCAACTATTTAAATCCCCCCCACCAGCATTCTTTGACCCTCCTCCCCCCCCCAACACACCGCAGGCTCACTAGCATTCTTTGAAGAGCACATTATCTGTTGGTTAATGTTTGTTATCCAGTTGGTTAATGTACTTGTACCTGTGTTAGTGTTTAACTCTTTAACTTACTTAAAGCTGCTGCACTGTACTTTCTTATAAGAGCTAGTAATAGTAAATCTAAGTCCCCTGAAAGCTAATCCAAACTTCGATATTATTGCACATTAAAATAAAAGTTTATTTTGTACTCTTGGATCTTTGCCACTGAAGATTTGGATGGTTTTATTTTTTACTTTTGAAATTCAGTCCAGTATTTTTAACAAAACAAGCTTTTGCAGATTCTTTTCCTCAGCTGTTTGTGTTCCTGGAGCTGTGAGGACAGATGAGTCTCTACTATCAGTTACTTGGAGACTGTTTTGCACCAAACTTCTGTGAAAATTCAAGTGCCTGTTATGAAATTAAGTACTTTCCATGGAAAGGTAATAGGAGTTACAGATACAAAGAATCTGAGAAATCAACTTAATAAAGACACTATTTTCAGAAGAAGAAACTGAGGTCTACGGAGATTAATCATCTTACTCCATTTCCTCAGCCCAGGTTTGATCTAGCCTCCAGTCATGTACAAATAATTCCCCTCACATCTCCTGAGTCCCCCTTTTCATGAATTCTGGGTCCACCCCAGTCCCCAGCTGTCTACTTAAAAAGAACGTTTCCAAAGTTTTTTAGAGGACAGAGCCACACTCCTCATTTAAGCAATGTTGGAAATAGATTGTAATTCTCATCATTTGATAGTAAAATGTTTGTTCTTCTGTTTCAAGTTGAGAAACACACAGCTTGTCCCAGTGTATTTTTTTCAGCGCCTTCTCTGGATTGATGGTTTTCGCTTGCTTTTTTTCCCAGATGTGAACATTTAACCTAGTTGTACTTGCTCCTTTGCAGCGCTGGGTCCTGTCATGAGACGCTCCTCCCATGGGGACCAGATGGTGACTAGCACTTGGGAACTTTTCACGGAGTCGCCAGAGTTCTAAGAGGCTGAGAAGGGAGCAGTTAGGGCTCAGGGTCACCTTTCTGCACATCACTTCTACTTACCAAACAGGGCTATGGGGGTGCCTGGGTTCAGAGAGCTAGTGGGGAGAAAATCTGCGTGGCTACCCCATAAGTGAAGACAGATTTTGTTCTGTCTAGACAGAGTTTTCAGTGACTATTTTGTCATAAGCCAAAAAAGGAAAAATAAAACCAAGAAAAGGCTAGAAAAAAATAGTGTTTGTGGGGTTTAGGAGCTTTCCATGAAATAGTCTAAATTGAAATACTTGGCTCAGAGTATGGGTAATAGCCAGAAATAGAAAAATGGACAGAAGGAACAGGAGATGTTTTTGAGTTTTAATGTTCCTGTGTGATGTTTCTGAGTTACCCAGTTAAGTCGGTTGGGCTGGAGCGTACGTAACGAATTCTTATCAGGTCAAGGATGGTCGTAATAGTCACCGTCTCTTTTTAAAGCTGCAAGAGGCTTATTGTTTCAAATGCTCTTGGTTTGTTAATTTGTTCCGGTTTGCTTGGGTATTGGCCACAGCTACCCTTTGGAGGATTGCTATTCTCCTTATAGCTTGTTAAATAATTATGTGATGCATATTCTATCACCAATCTTTCTTATTTGTCTATTCTCATTCATATGTATGTTT
Source organism: Dinomys branickii (assembly GCA_004027595.1). NCBI lineage: Eukaryota > Metazoa > Chordata > Mammalia > Rodentia > Dinomyidae > Dinomys > Dinomys branickii. The sequence continues at coordinate 115,835 of PVLD010000256.1, read as the reverse complement.
CATGTCATTTTATTCTCGTCATCTCATATTTTCATGCCTTATTTTTAATATTTGTGTCATTTTAAATTATTCCCAAGAGCTAGAGATATAACTCAGTGGCATAGCACCTACCTGGCAAGTGCTAGGTCATGAGTTCGATTCCCAGTACCAAAAAAATCCCATTTTCCCCATGTTTAGAGTATTTTCTCTGTAAGTATAAGTAATTCAAAGCATGTTTGTTTTGGTTAAGAAATGCCCAGAAGAATGAACATAACTGACATGTGTTCAGTTCCATGTTGATAATTTCTTAAAAGTACTTGTAAACCTATATTTTAGGTTTACATCTAACAGATACAGGTTGTAAGAACACAAAACTTAGTGGAAACTAAAGAGATACCTGTATTTTTCAGTCTAATTTTATATATCAGATTTTCTAATAAATGCCATTTGTATGTGTATATTTTACTGATGATCCTGCATCTCCACTCAACTATTTTATATTAATTTGTAATTGAATTTTTGTATTTATTTGTATTTTTAGGGGCTGGGGATATAGCTCAGTGGAATAAGCACCCGCCTGAATGACCTTTTTAGTGTACCTGTCATCAGCAAAATCAGCTTCATCTTTTCCTTCCTTCTGTTTCTAAGTGCCTTTTCTTACCATTTGTGGTTCATGAACGTGACTGTGAATCTTTCCTCCTCGGGATATTAGCATAGTCTATGAGAAAAGCTTCATTTTTTTATGGCTTACAAGAAGCACCACATTGGTCAGCAGCTGACTTCTGCAAATTCATCAGTTCAAATGAGTTTTATCACCTGTATTTTAATAAAGACCCTTGACTGAACCCTTCAAAACTCTTCCTTATAGAAATGTGTCTCAGTCACTCATATAGTTGTGTAGGTTTTGTTGCTGTTTTTTGCTTATTGTTTTTTTAAAATATTGCAGAAAGCTTCTATAAAGAAAGCGTGTGGATTGTCCAGGTGCAAGGACAAGTGATGTTCAGACGGAAGGAGTTGGTTTTCAGTATGCTGGGGGAAGCCAGAGGCCAGAGTGCCGCCTCCATGGTCTCTGGACAGTGGACACTCACAGCAGCTGATGGGCCCTGTTGCTACCTCTCAGCCTCGCACACCCGTTGCTTCCTATCCATATTTTCCTTCACTACTGTGCAGGTTACTCTCTGTGTGGAGAACCAGTTCAAGATCCTTAAGAAAACAGCATAGCTTGTATAGGGCATCTCTGGTGGCCAGGGCCCCCTGCAAGCCCTCTGATGCGCTGACTGAGGATGGAGAACCTGGCCAGCTAGTGAGGGCCAGGATCTGCCTGCTCCCAAGAGGGTTGTGGGCATAGGAGGAACAAAGCAGTAGGTGAATCTTTCCAACTATGAACTTCATGCGACTCATTTCTGCCTCCTCCTTTGTTAGCCATATATGGAGAGAACTTTGGTTCCTGAAAAAGTTTAAAGGGAATGAAGTAATGTTCTCACAATTCGTAACATCTCCAGCAATGCTATAAATTTAGACTTGAAGTTAAGAGTATTAGAACATCAAAACAAAACCCGAAAAGCTGTTGGCATTTTCAATGGCAAGTTCAGCAGCATAGTAGCTTTTAGCCCTTTTCCCCGCCCAGAGACAGAGTAGTGTTAAACTTATTTCCAAAATAAGAAGGCTCGGAACCTCTGGGAGACTAGTACAGTGTCTTCTTAGAAAAGAATCTAAAGGATAATCTACATTCTTCTAAAAATAACATGTTTTCAAATAGTTTCAAAACCAGTTTAGTCCCGTGTTCCTCCTTGCGGCACTAGTAGCTAAAAATTATCCTACTTATGAAAATTGCAGATAATTCTTCTCTTCGTGAACTCTTACATAATTTTTGGTCCATTTTGACCTGGTCTAACATTTTATCACGAGCAGCTACAGTTTAAGTACTCTGTCTTTTTGTTTCTACTCTAAAATTGGTTCCATAAGGAGTAAAAGAGCAGACCACCGGGATTTTATTTTTGAACACTTAAATTATATAACCAGTGATCTGTTAGAGCTGTTATCCAGCCTACAGTGGCCCCATACTCTGACCCAAATAGCCTTTAAAAGAATATCTCATTCTAAAACAACTTTAGGGAGCAGTGATTTTTAGACATCTTGATACCTTACTTTCCTATGGAATAGTGATTTTAAGTATCAGTTTTGTTTTTCATGTGTTTTACACAGACACTCTCCGCAAAGCAGATGTACAGTTGTGTTTGTACCAACACACGAGTAAAACCCCCACAGAAATTCCATGGTGCCGGGAGCCACATTATTGGTAAGCAGGCAGAGTGAAAATCAGAGTATTAGAATCAAAGGGACTCCAGGGCAAGGGTAGCAAACTCAGATGCTCCCAGAGACCAGGAAAAGAATCAGTAAGAAGCGTGGGCCAGGTGAGGGGAACCCTGGCGAGCTGGAGAGCGTGTTCCCAGACAAAAGAGCGGCTGCTGTGTCTTGCTGGCTGACTTAGTGCCATACCGGAATATGAGTCCGAGTTCTGATGTATCAGGAGAAAGCAAGACCCACATTTGTATGAGAAATATCCCGACTGTTAAATATTGGCGAGTAATGTCACCCACAGACAGCTGTGACTCGCCTGAACAGACCTGTGCTTTAGAAAACAACTTCTAGGCTGACAGTTCTCCCTCCCACTAACTTAACTCAACCACCTTACTGTACAGATAAGGAATCTGAGACCCAGAGAGGTTAAATGATTTACATGATGTGGGCTTGAGGTGGAGAAAGGTTTGCCAAGAGAATAGGGGAAATTCTAGAAGTGAGAGGCCTTCAAGAAGGAACACCCGTGAAGTAGTACTGTTCTTATGTATTGACCCAGTAGCTATTTTTGCTCTTTTCCATGGTTGAAATAATTAAAAATAATCACATCAAGAGGCAAGAAACAGGAGATGCTACACGTCTTGCTGTTTCATTTTGTGTTTATAGACATCCCATTACTTAGCATTTACTTTTCCCTTTCATCTTCAAAGCAGTTCAGAAATTGATTTTGTTATTTGGATTCAGGGAAATGTATCATAATTTATTTTTAATTATTTATGAATAATGAAAAGGGAAAACTCTTTAAGAACAGATTATCTTGAATGTAAACACATACAATCACACATTTCAGGGTGCGCATGTGACATTAGTTTTTTATCTCCTAGAATCTCATCTGAGACCATTTAATTCCAAGGGCTGGCATTGGTAAGCGTTGATAAAATTGCTTTTCACACAGAAAATCTATTGGGACTTCCACATTGCTGAATCATATTGAGGTTTTAGTTAGTGCAACTATTACTACTATAATATGGGGGAGGACCGGTTCAAATTATAGAGACTAGAGCTTTAGTTTCCTTGTTAAAATGATTAGCTTTAAGTACAAGTCAATGCGGATTTCAAATAAACAGTCTAGGAAAAATAGACATTCTTTATATGAGCTTTCTTAAAAACTATTGATTTGGGAATAATTTTAGATTTACAGAAAAGTTGCAAAGGTAACAGGAAGCTGCCAGATAAGCCTCACCACCTTCTCCTGATGTTGACCTTCTATATAATTACGGAACATTTGTCAAAACCAGGAAATGGACACAGCACAATACTGTGACCTAGACTACAGAGTTTGTTTGGATTTATATTAGCTTTTAAACTTCAAAATTTGTCAACAAGCGCATAAATGGTATACGCTTACGGCTATCTTCAGGAGGGAAAAGAATCAGGTCGCTGCCAATCCTACATTGCCACACCCTACAAAGTCCTAAGCATGGAATCCATGCAGGTTCTGCTACCGTATATACTTACAAATGTATTTTTGCTTTGTTTCAGTTTGTTTTTGAGGTAGTGAGGATCAAACCCAGGGGTTCTTTCTTACTGAACTACATTCCCAATATCTCACACTCCTTTTGAACGTTTTTATTTTGAGCTAGCACCTCATTAAGTTGCCTGGACTAGCGTGGAACTTGTGATCCTCCTGCCTCAGCTTCTGGAGTAGTTGAGATTACAGGTGGACATCACTGTATCCAGCTATATTTGCATTTTTTTGTTTATTTGTTTCACTAAACTCACTGGTTGGTTCATACAGTTTAGTTGGCCTAAAACTCCATTCTGCTGACCCAGGCTCCCAAGTCCTGGGATTACAGTCATGCCCAACCACACCAGGCTTATACATTCATTTTGAAGACAATGCCTGGCCCCTCTTGCAGCCAGGTTGCCTTGCCTAGATCTCTCCCATGGGAAGCTCCAGAGCTGTCTCTGTGGAGAGACTAATTTTGGTCATGAAGGAGCAAAAGAGAAGTGGAAATAAAGAGAAAAGTGCACAGCCTGAGCATATGGTGAAGCTCCTTCGGTCAGGATGAGGGAGTGGAGGGCTTCCTTGAGTCCCCGCGTGCAGAGATGATCTGCGTGCCCACAGTCAGCTTCCAAGGGAGCTATGGGTAGCTGCAGATTGTCTCTGTTCTTTGCCTCCTTGACATCCAGATTTTTATTTTTTAACTAGGAAACAGCTCTTCAGTTTGGGGGTTTACTTCTTCAAAGTTAAATTTCTGATGGGATTTTGAAGGCTTTGTACATGTGAGGGATCAAAGTCCTGGCAGAGGAAGTAAATTATAGTTGACCAACAGGGAAGCAGCCTGTGGAGCAAATGACCCTCATGTTAAAGGGCCAGGCTACTCAGGAATTTATTTGGTGATTTCACAGATTGGAAATAGTATAGATAGAATTTGAGATGCTTACAGGAGTAGAAAGAAAGAGATACATTGGCACATCAGTTTTTTCAACATTTGTTGACTGACAAGATGTTTAGAATCCTTTAAACTAAACTATGAATGGGCCCCAGGCATAGTTCATCACCAATAGGATGTCCCCGTGACTCAGAATTTTCATAAGGAGGGTTTCCTGGTTATTCATTCAGTCTTTGACTGACCAAATCTGTGATTTCTTCTTAAGACTTGTTAAAATTCTTTTCCTGGTTACATGTTGATGTGTTGTAGATTATTAGAATACTAACTCAACGTTTCTTTCAGCAAGACTGAGTGTTTTCTAGGCCAAAATGTTTTGAATGGGTGCTTCAAATTGTATACTCTTTGGAGTTCTTGAGATCGTCTGCTCAGGGGTAAGACTTCTTGGCATTGCCAGTAGTCAGAGGCTCTTTCTTTGATGGTACCTATGCTGGGGTCCGGGCCTTAGCATGAGTTGCCAGTAGCTTCCAGTTTCGTTCTGTGTGTGCTTTTTGGTGGGAGGGTGATTCTAAATGGCCAGTTCATGTTCCGAGAGCTCCACCCCTACTTGTTCCTCCCCTGACTTCCCGTAAGGTTCTCAGGACGGTCAGAGTCCTGCAGAATCCATTCCCTGAGTGACCGTGACTATGGCCTCTTTCCCCCTCCTGCCCTGTACCTGGGTTCCTACTTGTTTCTGAGGTGCCGCTCCACTGCCCACCCCCTGTCAATTCGGTGGCTTTATGTTCATGATATTGGCTTTATTGCTCACAGGTCAGGAACCATAATAACAGCAGCAGTCTCGATATAGGACTCAAGTTCAAATCATGACAGTTGCAGGGCCAATATCACTAAATAGGAATCTTTCACTGTGTCATTGATGTGAAGCTCTGATGGACTTTGGAGCCCAGCTGGCCCAATCTCCTCTACTTTAAAAGTGTGAAGATAAACACACATAGTGAAGGAGATATGTAAGGGGTCATAAATCAAACATGCCACATGGACATCCTACATATATATCTCAGAGTTCATCTGCCCCAGGGCAACTCGTCCACACACCCTTGCCCTATTTTGCATGCTCTCTGACCTCTGATTCCTATTTTGGGGTGACCAGGCAGAGAACTAAGGCTGGCAGCAGTGACCTTGGAAAGGCTCAGAGATAATTGGATCACATAGGGATTCCACTTGAACCTTTGGTAACATCAATGCTGAGATTCACACCCACGGCTGAACCATCCGTAGTTTGCTAAAGTCACAGGTGTACCCTGTGCTCACTGCTGGCCTCCAGATGGGTCCTCTGGATGCACTAGGACTTTGTATAAGGACAGGGTTGCTAGCAGGCTCTGGAACTGGACAACACCTCCTCATGAGTAAAAACAGTTAGTCTACAGTATACATCTCATATTTTTCATCTGAATTAAAGATTACTTTCTACCCATTTCTGATTTTGTGGAAACGTGTGTGCCGTGTGTGTGCACATGTGTGTTCTAAGTGTAACAAGGCCCTACGTTCTGAAAGGATAAGCATCCTGAATCCATTTTGGAGCAAGAGTTTTATATTTTTAAATTGTTTACTTAACTCTTTTTAGCAAACCGTAGCTCACAAAATGACATCTGCCAAGAATTTCTTTCGTGTGTTGTCAGTTTTTCTTCATGGCTGCATTCAATTCATAAATACATATTGAATACCTATTAGTGTTAGATGTGGGGGGCAGACATGAGCAGAAGCTGCCGTGAAGCTGTCACGTCATGTAGCTTCTTGCCCTCGAGGAGCTTGCAGTAACACTATGAAGACTGTAAATCACATAAGCAAGCACACGTGTGGAGCCAGTGCCAACGAGGGGATGGTTCTCGTGAAACTCTCACAAAGAAGTTCTCCTCATTTCTTCCCATCGCAGAATTTCTCTGCAGCACAGGCCTAGCTACTCTTCACCAACCTTCCCTCTAATAATAAAAGAGAAAACATGGTCACAATTTGGGCTCTGTGATAATACCTATTGCTTATTGAGCACCTCCTGTGTCTCAGCACTGACTTGCTGTTCTTCATTTATTGTGTCTAAATGCTCCTGGTGGAACAGGTGGACACTGTTAACCTCATTTTATAGATGTGTTAGTCAGCGTTCCCTCACTGTGACAAATTCCTGACATACCTCGCTTAAAGGAGAGGGTTCTTTTGGCTCACAATCTCTGAGAGTTCAGTCCACGGCCACCCAGCTGCATTGCTTTTAGGCCTGTGGCCAGGCAGAAACATCACGGCAGAAGAGCATGCTGGAGAAAGGCTCCTCACTTCAGGGCAGCGAGAAAGCAGAGAACAGAGGGAAAGAGCCTGGCAGACAGGAAGGGGCCAGGAACCAAGGATAGTCCCCCAAGGCACCACAGTCCCATGGTCCACTCCCTTCAGCTAAGGTCTACCTCCTGTTTCTCTCACCTCTTAATAATAACGTCATCAAATTTTGTTCCTATCAGTGGATTAAAGCCTTTGTGATCTGACCATTTTTCTAAGCTCCCCCATCTCTGAACATTGCTGCACTGTGTATCAACCCCTCAATATGAGCATTTGGAGGACACTTCATATTTAGAGCACAACAACAGATGATAAAACTCTTATTTATGGTGAAACCACAGAAATAATGTAGGTTCTTCTGGCTGCAAAGGTCATGTGTTTTCCATGTTCAGGCACAAAGTAGTACTGTGAGTGCGAATACATGAACTTACATGAGTATGTGGAAGCTGACCTCTTTGACCTGCATCACACAATAACTGTTCTTTACTAATAGCTATATCTGCATATCTGTGTTCTCTTGAAAAACAGTACTTTCTTATACCTATATGCTTCTTTCTATATGAGACTTTTTAAATAAAAGCATCCATAATTAACTGAACATTTATTTGAACATAAGTGCATGACTTCACATTCTTTTTGTTTTAAAGATCTGCACTACCACCTCTGTGCTTACTTAAATGTCAAAAAAAAAATGTTTTCTGTATATTGACCTGAAGGCAGTGTAATGATCCTCAGGTTTAACAGAGGCTCAGAGAGGTCAAGTGGTACATTGAAAGTGGCCCTGAGTGTTGCTCTCTTGACACTCAGTCCAGAGCTGGCTGCTTCTGGTAAGCTGATTTGCATGAGATTATGGCAGCCCCGAGTAGAGGGGCATGCCTGGTGAGCCCTTGCCTCTGATGGAGCTCAGACCTGAGTGCTCTCCTCCCAGAAGTCCTGAACCACATTCAGCAATGGCAGTGGCTCTGACAGTAGGTCCAGGACGATAAAACAAAACAAAACCTCTCACCTGAAGAATGAGGGAGAAAAACTAGGTTGGAAAGGGTAAAACTGGGGGTAAGTGGCGCTCAGGCTACTGCTGAACTCACTGCCTTCTGTGGTTTTTCCCTCAGTAACTCGGTAGCTGCGTTGTCAGACGCTAGGGAGACAAGCATCATCTGTGCCCACAGGGTACTTACTTTGATGAGGGAGACGAATTAATCAGTTCCTCTTTTAGTTATGTAATACCTGGGATAGGTGCTGTGAGGGGGAGGTTCAGGACGCTATGGAGGAGACTGACTGGGCCACCTGCAGAGGCAGTGCCGAGAGGATGCCAGTTCAGGGAGGCCTGAGGAGCCTCTGGGAGCCATGTGAAAGGTAAGAGGCAAGAAAGACCTGGAACAGACGGAACTTGGAAAGGTTTGTGGACACTGAAGCCAGGAGGACCCTGACCCAAATCACTCTTTTCTGGCAAACACAACCCACACGTGTACCTCATATATAGAACTTTCTAATATTCCTAAATGCCATCTTGTACATGGCAAAATAACTTTGCAATTTTCCTGTAAGTGATTGAAAACTTTATGCTTCAGAAAGCTGAGTTATAGACATACTTCTGGAAATGCCATTACTTCATACCAGGACAAGGGCAGTGGGGTAGGGAACAGAGCCTGTAAGGGAACTGTGTGGGCAGAAGCTATTTTAATTCAGTTGTGAATTAAGGTTGAACTTCTCAGGCTCCAGAAACATCTTAAATATTTTGGCTCAGAGGAGTTGGCTCTACAGTCATGGAGTTTTCTATCAGGTCTCCTAGATGTCCTGAGCTGGGAACATGTTAAAACAGAAGCTCCCCTGAAGTCACCTGAAGCTCTCAGCACACCAGCTCAGCGTGGGGCATGGATGTTGGCATGCCAGGTAGTCACGGATCGAGCAGAGAAGGTCAGGCTTGCTAATGCCAGCTATGTGAGCATGGCCGCCCGTAGCCTTCCATCTGGAAACCCTCCGTGCTTTGCAGGCAGGTCCAAGGAGATTAGAAACGCTGCTCCCTCCCCCATCCCGTCAGATTTGTGATGTTAGGAGCTGGGGAGTCTGGGTTAGGAGCAAAGGGTAATTACTGTACTGTGTCAGATCATAGCCAGTGAGTTATAACAAGCTGAGGTAAAGCTTAATACTCCCTTCTCCTAGCTCGCAACGAAAAACGTTGAATGTCAAATATGATTTGCAACTTTGAAGTCAAAATGTTTCCTGTCACATGCCATCCAGTTGAGCAAGTCCACACCTGTTCATCTGGTCACTGGTTAGAAGGAATGAAAGAAAAACGAGGGGCCTTTGAGCTAAAGCAGTTTCGTGCTTATTACCCTGATTCACTTTCCAGCTTTCACCTCTTCTGCAGTTTTCCTTTCATCTTCGCACTGTAAGGAATGCATGAGCCCTCCCTATGGAACCTTGCAGATCTCTTTCAAATAGCAAAATCTTCTCCAGCTCGGCTGACGGGCTTGTAAGAAGAGCTATTTGCTGTACTAGGAACATGAACTATTTTGTCAGATGTGATTCTAAGGTCTGGGAGTAAGGCTGTTCCCTTTGCTATCTATTTCCCTTTGACCAACAGCTTGTGTTCTTTTAGTTAGAGTATAGAATAAATGGAAAAGAAGCTGGCTTTATTGCATCATGCCGGATCAGAGAAAATTATTTACAAACCTCTATGCAAAACAAAACTGCAAAAGCTCTATTGTTAAGTAAAAGTTGAAGAACTGTTCTGAATTTTCTGGTTTGTGTGGCTGCTTTGCTTTGTAAACTAGAGATTGAACAGGGGCTGGAGATAGGAATTAGAGAAGGATTTTATGGGGTTCCTACAAGCGTCTTTATAGATAAATAAATGGCTGAAGGGTAACTCCAAAGTTCTGTAATACTTTTTTCAAAATCACATTAACTATTATTACTTGTTTTATATACCTACGGTGACAATGTACATCAAACGCCATATCAAAATAGCTGTATGCCTTCTGAACTTGGTTGCTTTTCTAAAAAGCAAAACCACACTTCTATAAATAAAGCGAAAGCTTTTTTCATATTAAAGGCATGTGACTGGGAGATGGAATGTTTCCTTCTCCGTACAGAACTGCACGGTGATTAAATATTGACTAAGAGCCAGCAGCTGACAGCCAGGGGCCTCACCTTGGTAAACGCTGAGGTGTGAGGCTGAATGTAAATACAGAGCCACCCCCGGGGGGCGGGGGGGGGGGGCCCAGGGCTTTTCCTTGCGAAGGGGAGAGCAAGCGTGTTGTGAGCTTTGCTGGAGGCGTCAAATTCAAGGGCTCTAATAGGAGGGTGTCATTTGAAACAAGTAATTCCTTAAAAAGCAGCCCAACTCTGTCAAAAGAAAAACATACTTTCCTAATCAGTCTGAATAGTGAAGATGTTAGCAGAAGTTTTAACAAAACACCCGGAGAGACACCCACCTAACGCTGCTATTTGTGGAAACAAAAGAAGTGTCCATCACTGGGACAGCTTATCCCCTCCGGGACAGTGACTGCTTGGTTTATGTGAAATAAACTGGCTGAAAGCATCAGATTTATTTCTGGGACATGAATATTTGATGGGAAAAGTTTCAATACTCTATTTTTGTTGTATGTGTATTTTCCTTTTTGTTGCTGTTTTAACAGTCTGGCCATTTAAAATACACAATTGCTTGTTTCGTTCTATGGGAGAAAATTAAATGTTTTACTTTGTTTCTAAAAGAAAAACCTCATTTTATTTTTTTCTGTTAATAAGATTCATTAGAAGATCTAATTATTTTGATTCCAACATTTTTATACCCTGCAGCAAATACTCGGAAAACTAACAGTTGTTTCACCATGTTTGCAGTTATAATGAGGTAAAATCTGTTTATTCTTTATTGGTTAGAGTGATTTAAACGCAGGTCTCCTTTGAGTATAATAATCATAAAAGTCTGTTTCTTATCCCAGCAAATCTTAGTAGACTTTCCTAACTTATACATTGTCTGTGTTCGCTATATTATGATAGTCATCTGAGCACCAACATTATCATCTTCAAAAGATACTTAATATTATTAAATTTCTCGAGTAACTCAGATTTAGCCAAAATAGATTTGTACAGAATTGTTAATCTCTATTAAAAGTATTGGTATATATCCATTAGTCTTATTTTAAAAATTTAAAAAACTGACCAAAAAAAAAATGAAGACAAAATCAGAACAACACAAAAACAACAAAAATGATACATGACCTCAAGACAAAATGACAGAAATTTACTGTGTATATCCATGTAAAAACTTTCATTTTTCTTAAATATCAGTGATTCTGTTCCTCCTCGAAATGCAGTGGAAAATAGATTTGGTTCGGCTAACCCTTACGTGAGAAGGGGTGGTGCTAAACACTGTTTAGGTCCTCGCTGGTGGTCAGAAGCACATAAGTGAATATGAGAGACCAGTAAGTCTGTGTGCGTGTGCACAAGTGTGACTATGTGTACATGTGTGTATGTGTGTGCGCGGTGGCAGGTACAGAATATGCAGCATGCAGCCCATCCCTTGACAAATTGGAATAATCCTTGCCTCCTTCAAAAAAAGCCCAAAATTTCTGTAAAAGTTAGATTAAAGTGAACATTGAGGAAGAGTTTGAAAGACAGAAAGGAATTCACAAACAGGCAGTGTGGAAACCGAATGGGTGTTGGGTGTGACTGGGCAGATTGGGCTCTGACTGATACAAAGAAGGCTTGCTGAAGACTGACTCTGCCCAGGACCCTGTGCCCTGGGCTTGCCCCATGATATTGCCTTTGAATCCACTGTCCATGTATCCATTTTAGAAAGAGATGAGCCCCAAGAGACTCAGAGTTCAGTAATTCCCACATAGCTAGTGAGTGGTTCATCGGAACTCCAAACCCAAAGTGACTTACAGTTTATTGCCAACAAAGTAGCTCCTGAGTATAGGGCGTGAGCCTCTGCCCGACCTTCAGCCTGCTTGGGGCTGCTCTGAGTTGTCTTTGGGAACACTGGAAGCTGCCGAGCCACCGTCCTCCTCTGTGTTAATCTCTTTTCATCGCATGGGCGCACATCCTTGGCTCAGGCCTTCATGCTTTTGCACTGGTTGTTGACTGACTGTCACCTTTGTGCAGGCCACCCCAGAGCCTGCCCACGGCAGTGTGCTTAGTGACCTAATGGACTCAGAGTGAAGTAGTGAATCCCTTCCTTGTATTCATGGCTTTATTTATTTTTAAAATTTTTACTTTTTTGTCTTTTTTTGAGGCAGGGTTTCGCTATGCAGTTCAGGCTGGCCTTGAGCTCACTTGGTAGCCCAGGCTGGTCTGCAACTCGCAATAATCCTCCTGCCTCAGCCTCCCGAGTGCTGGGATCACAGGGGTGGGTGCATCACCATTCCAGCTTCATAGTTTTAACGTGATCAGATAGCAAATCTAACATACCAATTGCGGTATTTTCCTCTTACAAATGCACACATTTCCAGTTAAATGGGGTCTTTTGTTTGTTTGTTTGTTTTTACTTTCTGCATAGGATCTCCCTTTATATTTGAAACTGGCCTTGAACTCACTAGAACTGTGGCCATCCTCCTGCCTCAGCCTACCAAGTGCTGGGGTTATAAGTGTGCAGCACCACACCCAGCTAAACAGAATCTTCGCAGATTTAGCTTAAGAACTAACTACTGTGTTGGAGACGCATCTGTCGAGCCCCTTCTGGCCCCTTTTGCCATCCTGCTACATTTGGACCAGCTCTCCTCATCTGGCCCTGAATCTGGTCTGTAGGCGCTGAGAATCTGGCATGGTCTCAAAAAACTTGACTTAGTTTTAGGTAGGGGAATGAAGAAAACTAATCAAGAGGTGTTTTTATTTTTTTACAATTGCATAGGAAAGGTAAATTTACCACCCTGGAAGGTTCAAAGTAATCTAACCAGAAGTGACTTCTGACCCATTTTCAACAGCGCTGGGACAATCTCTGAACCAGAGGCAGCCAGGCCTTTGTTTTCCTGGTTAACTAGCCTCCACTGAGCTTGAGGGGTGGAAGTTGTGAATTCTTAGGAAAGCACATTCTTCAGATTAATGTATTGGGAAAAAAATCACACAAATACACAATATTTAAGGCCTAAATTTTCCCACCTCGCTCTTCTCAGAAGAACATTGTGCTGATAAAAATCTGCTCTAAAAGCTCATTGTAGATACAAAGCCTCAAGATGCAGTCAGTGCACCAATGGCACTTAAAACAGTGGGGCCTGCGGTTGGGAACAAAGCTTAAGAATAGCCTGCTGGGTCCTGAGCATGCTTGCACTGGTAAGAAAGTAAACACAGAAACAGTCAGCACAATTCCTGGATGTGATTTCCTGTGGGTTCATCTATATACTCTGGAAGATTCCTGAGGCAGGGTTTATTGCCTGCTGAAATTGAGTGGAGGGACTTGGCTGTTTTCCAAGGACCCCCTCTCAGGGTCATATTGTCTACTTCCCTTTCTCAGTAAATTTACTGTAGTTACTCATTCAGCACACATCATCAGGGAGCTCACCTAATGATAAGCACATAGTGCTGGGGGGTGGGGGAAGCTACATAGAATTCCAGTCCCAATGTGGGACACATCATTAAACTTATGGATTCCTCCAACTCCCATATTACTCAAAGTTCTCCAGCAAAACAGAACCAGTCATGTGTGTGCCGAGAAACAGGGCTGGAGAGGTTAATGTTGAGTTTCCAGCAGACTGGAAGTTCCAGCAAGAGTTGATGTTGCACTTTGGAGTCCAAAGCTGTCAGGAGGAAAATTGAGAGTCTCCCGTCTTATCTCTGAAGGAGTTCAAGTGATGGCGTAAGACTGGCTCATTTTCGGGAGAGTCCTATCTGTTCTGTTCAAAGTCAGCTGGTTCACATGTTGATTATATGTGAAACATACCTTCACAGCCACAGCTAGGACAGTGATTGACCAAATAGTGGGACACCTTGGCCTAGTGAAGGTGGCACCTAACATTAGCCATCACTCGCTGCCCTGTAGCCCTACCTCCAAATAACTCAGACAGAAAGTGTAATGGCTCCACAACTTGGGTAGGCATCAGAATCCCCTGGAACACACTTGTTAAAACACGGATTGCTGGGCCCCTCCATGGAGGAGTCTGGGGCTGGGTCCAAGTACAGGTGCTGCTAACCTGGGACCATACTTTTGAGAACAACTCAACTATATAATCCAGGATCTAGCTAGTGACCTCAGGGCTCAGAAAATTATCTTGTGATCACAATACAGTTTTGTTTCTCAAGAAAGGACACAAATAAACCAAGATTATACTGTGTGAAATATCACTGGGAGGAAGAGCTCATCCTGTGGGCAACTCTGGGAAGTTGAGCAATTGCCATAAGGAGTTGACATAATTTTAATGTTTGCTGCAACCACCTCCACCACAAGGACAGTCTTTTTCTCAGGGTTCACCACCCAAGGTCCCCTCTCCCTGGACTTTGTAATTGGATTAAGGTATTAAAATAAAGGCATTGCTTGGGGAGGAGATGCTTTAAGCACAAAGCTTCAGAAAGCATATTCCTTGCTGCTGTGCAACTGCTCCACAGGGGGTCTCAAAGTTCGCAAAGATAGGAAATACTTTTAATGAATCATTAAAATTTTAGTTGTTATAGGAACTTTTTATTAGGAGCAACATATACTGTGTTTATGAAAGAGGGGTTTGAGTGGCTTTAGAATTTGTTAATATGTATACTTTCATGTTGGATTCTCTTCCTTGGTTATAATTTGAATGAAGTTACACCTTCCCCTTAAAACTATTTCTCTTATCCTGCACAGAGAAGAACATTGAAAAAAAATTTATACATTTATATTTTCAACATTTCCTATGTCCTATATTTTTCAACATTTCCTATGTCTATTTGAGTTGTTTTCATCTTAAGCTCTGACTTTCTGCCTCTACAATACAATTTTAAAAATTTGCCTTAAGAATGGGATTCCCTTTTTAATAAAAGAAGAAAACCCTGAGCCAAATTGTGTCTCAAAAAGTCATTATTTGTATTTCTTATTTTAATGTTCTGTGTTTAGAGTCCTCCAGTCAGCTTCATCAGCCTGGGAAATGTGGCCTTTTGGATATAGATCTTCAATGCTGGCTCTGAGAAATCAGATGTGGGCTGAGCCTGCACTGACCCTTCACACTTTACCTGTCTGTCACTCCCTGTGAAAGACAGAGAATTAATAGCCCCAGGCCAGGGATACTTGGTCTGGGAACTGTTTCTGGGTGCTTGTCCTTGAAATGCAGGAGGAAACACAGCAACCTAGTGTCCATGAGGGATAAAGTCACACCAGTCTCAGCAACATGCTGCAGGTCAGGTGCGTCCCCACGTTTAACCTCCCAGCTTCCCTGTCCCATGGCTGAATGGTCTAGTCAAACAGAAGCCATTCTGAGCGTTTCGGAGAATGGATGCCGTACAAGGAATTGCTCACACACGTGAAGCAAGGCAATCCAGAGACTACTGGAGTAATTGCTAGTGACTCTTAGCTGCCTCCTCTGGGATGAAGGCAACAAAAGAGAAGAGGTGGTTGACTAGAGTTTTCTTAGGTGGCTCAAGCATAGCATTGTGGGAGAGGAGACGGGAGGCACTGTCAGATCACGGAAGAGTGTCCCTGGGCGAGGCTGCCTTTAGTGGGGGAAGGACCCCGCCACAGGAGGGACCACATACCTCCCTCTTCCCTAGGCCACCCTCCCGCTACCTTGCATTTGCAGGATCTAGCTGGGACCCATGTGCCAAAGGAGATGGGAAATATTCTTCCACAGTCTCAGCATCATAGAGCAGAGGTCCTTGGTCTTCCTTGCTTCTCGTCCTTCCTGTGTTGGTCTTTGCTATCAATTTTATTCATTTACCTGTGTTAGTGATTGAAAGAGCTCTTATTTATAGAGAACAAGTGAGAGAACCTGATTTTGATTAATCCTATACATTGTATTTTTAGTCATTAATAGGAAATCAAGACTGGGGATATAGCTCAGTGGAATAAGCGCCTGCCTGGCAAGTGCAAGGTCCTGAGTTTGATCCCTAGTACCGCTAAAAAAACAAACAAACCTACCAAAAAAACAGGAAATCATTTTTATGTTAACAGAGGAAACCATTACTTTTAAAATCCTAGGGAATAGAAGGCCATGTAATATTGAAGTTTTTCAGAGATAATAACACTATATAATATTCTCATTTCACTTTTGAGATTCTTGTTTTTGCCTGAGCATGAACTGTCTTTATAATAACAATTCCTATCTCTTATGCCTAGAAAAGAAAGTGACTCATTTTCTTCCAAAGATTAGAATTCTGTGGGCATCTCTTTTTGCTGCAGTTCCTTTGTTTGTTCATTTCTAGAGATGATGGAGTTGGTCCTGGTGGCGTCTTCTTTGGACTGAGTTCAGCTCTGTTCAGTAAACTTTTATTAAGGACATGTCAGATGCCAGACTGTACGTTAAAGCCCTGGAGGCCAAGCAGACCCAGAGGAACACGGCTTTGGGCATTTCACAGACTCAGCCTTGAGTCCCAGCAGTACCTCTTACGTTTCTTAGGCTGTTCCTATCTCTGTGATGTGCAGATAGACCCTAGCATAGAGGGCTATTACAACTCTCTGTGTGGTAAAGCAACCAACATCACTGTGGAAACAATGACTGCTCCCGCAATGTTATTTTTTGTTAATGATTCACAGTCTCATACAGACTTTTTTATGTACTATTAAGTTTAATAGTAGAGTTTTCATTTGTGTGGATATTTGTACTTAATTCATACAACTAGTTAGCATTTTAATTGCTTATTAGTTTTGTGTAGTTGGCCTAGAAAGGAGTGTTTATTATAAAATTATGAGTTTGCTTAGGATTCACTGTTTTCTTGGTCACCTCTAGGTAGGATTTGAGATGAGTAGATTGCCACTTACACGGTTAATAAGGGAATTTAAAATAACCAAGTGCTTTAACCATTTTGCAGGCCTTTAGCTTTCATGTTTACTTACAGGTTCACAGTTTATTAATCAGAACAGAGGTTTGCTGTGAAGTTGGGTGGAAGGACACATTCTGCAGTACTGACTAGAATAATGAATTGAAACTTTAGGAAGAACTTGGATACTAATTTTAACCAAGTCAGAAACTTGTCCATAACCATAGTCAGTCTATTGTAGTCCATTTGTTTGTTTTGTTTGCCATCTTCTTGGTTCCCAAAGATCTTAGCTAATGAGAATGTTTACAAGGGGCTGGGGATATAGCTCAGTGGAATAAGCGCTTGCCTAGCAAGCGCAGGGTCCTGAGTTCGATCCCCAGTACCGCAAAAAAAAAAAAAAAAAAAAAGAGAATGTTTACAAGTAGCATATATTTACCTTGTGTGAATGGGCTGTGTTCAAACCAGGACTTAGTCTAGTTTTGTTAGTGTAGGGCAGGGCTCTTAGCCCTCCCTGTGTGTCACAACCCTTGAAAATCTTTAACATACTCAGATCTAAGGTCTCACATACCCCCCCACCCCGCTAGTATTCTGATTCATGGGACCTTAGCATTAGGGTGTAAGTGGTACAACTACCTGTATCTGTTTAAGCTTTGGTTCCAACATGCAAGCAGGCTGAAAATCACCTTTATGAAATGTCCAGCAAAGTGAAACCATGTGCTTTGGTCTTTCTCTCATATTGTATGTGTTGGTCGTTTCATTGCTTACTAGATGTGGGTAAATGTGTTAAACAATAAATTGTCACAAACTTGTGGCTTAAAATAACAATTTTTTATTATTCTGTATTTCTGGAGGCCAGAAGTTTGCAGTGATCTTATTGGGCTAAAATGAAGGTGCTGGCTGGGCTGGTTTCTTCTTGAAGAGAGTCTATTCTCTTGCCTTTTCCTGCTTCTACAGCATGTCTGCCTTCAGTAGACATCATTCTGACCTCCACATCAGTCCTTGTATCTCCTCCATCTCTCCTGCCTCTCTCCTGTAGGGACCCTTGTAATTCACTGGGACTAACCCGATAAACCAGGATAATCATCTCAATTTAACTACACTTAGAAAGGCTCTTCTTCATGTAAGGTACCATAATCACAGGTTCTGGGCATTAAGACACAGACACTTGGGGGAAGGTATTAATCTGCTTACCAAAACAAGAAAAAGCTTCAAATCCCCCTGCTATTCTCATTTGCAAATGGCAACCTCCTAGTCAGCCATGGCTTCCTTTCCCACACTTTCTGATAGGCAGCAGAGGAATATTTTGTGGAGTGGTAACACCATGTTCGGAATTTTAATTTTATTGATTTTTTTAAAAGGCTACCAATTTTTAAATTTTCAAGTGCCCTACATACTTGTTTCAGGAATAGATTGCATAACATTTGAATCTCATCAGAAATCTCATTAGCTCTGCAATTACTGTACTTTCCCTAAATTTCCCTCAGGGAGGACACTTTTTTGCTAGTCAAACAATGAGTCTCAACCGGGGCAGTAGGCGTGGCTGCTTCTTGGACTTATTTGTCCAAGCAGCATTGACTGAGCACCAGTTATATGTTAGGCCCCTGATGCAAAGACTGGATTCCTAATCTCAAAGCCAGGGACAAAGAAGTCACCCCTACTGGTAACTGTATTTTAGTATAATTGGTTTTCTTTATAATCCTGTTTATTACAATATACATGTAAAAAATCTCCCTGAGAAGGGGTCCTCCACTTCACAAATGCGATTAAGAACTTCTACAATGACCCAGCAAATAGAATTTGAATAAAATGCTAGGTCTTACCAAAAGGATGATCAGGATATACAGGACGCTGCACACGACAGAGGAGAGGCTCCTGGCAACAGCTTTCGATTCCGCCTACTTATTGGGATGGGGATGGTAACTTTTTACCAGTAACACCAACCCCTGGGACCTAACCTCAGAGATTTTGTTTTAATTGATCTGGGGAGGACTCGTATCTGTCACGGAAGAAGCAATGCTGAGTTGAGTCTTGTGGAAGGGAAGTAGAAGGGGAAGATTTAAGAAAGTATGTTCAGAGATCAAGGTCTCGGAGTTGGGAACAGTTCTCTAGAGCTAGGATGTAAATGTGGTCAATAAGTCTCTTAGCTGACTCTGCTCCAGCCCCAGTTCTTTGCCCAGATTCTGTGTACAGAAGGCTGTGGACTTTGAGCTGGGAAGAACCAAACTCAGCAACTCAACTAACTCTGGTTCCTTTCTTAACCAGCGTATGTCCTAGTAGAGAAGCTGGTAAGAATGTGATCATAAACCAGACTGCTTGGGAGCTCGTCACAGTTCTTTGGATTGTATGTAATCTCTCTACCTTCAGTTCTACACTAGCGACAGCTTTCTAGAATGATGGAGAGGAGGTCAGTAGTAAGAGGGAGGCTGTGGAACAGTCTCCAGGGTTTCACTATATCAGATATGTATTCAGAGTTCTAATGTGCAAATTCTGGACCTCTCCCCAGTCATAGTGAATCAAAATCACTGAGGTCAGTGCCTAGAAATCTAGATGGTTTATGTTTTGTTTTGGTTGTTCTGTTTTTATTCTGAGATGGGGTCACACTATGCAGTCCAGGCTGTTCTTGATCTCACTGTATATCTCAGGCTGGCCTTGAACTCAAGATCCTACTTCCTCAGCCTCCTGAGTGTGCTGGGATTATAGATGGGTATGATCATGCCCAGTGGAATCTACATTTTTAAGAAAGCAAACCACTTGAATGTGAAGTCTACAGACACATAAGAATGTAGGCCAAAGACAAATTAAAGGCTTTTGTGTCATGTTGAGGTTTTAAATTAGGCAAGGCCACTGAAAATCAGATTTGGGTTTTCAGATCTCTCTTGATAGAAGAGGATTTTCAAGGATAAGAACAGGATCTGTTTGTGGTGAGTGTATATTCCAGCAGGGAGAGGACATACATCCTAAGTAAAGATGCTCCTGAACTAAGACAGTGAGTGGTGGTGGAAGGGAGGATGGTAGAAATACCAGTCATAAAACATGTGGGACTGTCAGAACCTAGTGAGAGGTGGTCTCTGTGGGAAAGTGGGATGGAGGAGTATTTAGGAATCAGAGAGGAATCTGCATGTTTGCATTGGCAGGAAGAACTGGTTGTAACTCTTTGAGCTGTCCTTTTATGAGGGAGAGTTGCCAAGAAGTGGTCATATACCACCCATCTTTCCAGATCCCCCAGAGGAAAGCAGGGATGTAAACATAGCACACCAGGGGCCACAACACCACAGATAATGAGGCAAACATGACTGTGACCCCCTCTTGTGTAATATTTGTTAGGTAATGATTCTAACAAGACAGACATTTGGAATTTTGATTTGTAATGTAAGTTGCAGTGCAGAGAATTGAGAAGTATTACACTAAAGCAAAGTACTGATCTATTAGGTACTTTGGTGATAAAGAAGCCTTACTGGATTATGAAGAAATAAAATAAAAATCTTAGTATTAAGGCCAAAAATCATGCAAGGAAGATAAAAATTAAAACCCCACACTGTGCCTGTCAGCTGGGGAAGTGGCTGTAAGTTTCTGGACAAGCACCACAGTGTCTTTCTCCCGCATGATGTCATTTAGTTAGAACAAGGTCTTCGATAGTCAGCTACTGAATCATTCTGTTTTCCTATGACTAACTGACTTTTACTATTGTGTTTGGTCTTGGCCTCTCTGTTGCCCTAGAGATTCATATCTACTTGTTCAACCTCAAACCCTTTACAATTAGTCTTAGCAAGAAGGGTTTTTTTTTCTTCTCTTTTTAAAGTTGCCTATGAGTAAGTGGGAGTCAATGGTTCCACTCATTTCTGCACCCTCATGTTGGTAAGTTGGTAAGGTCCCTGCATGTTTTTGAACCTGAGCATTTCTTTTTTTTCCCCATGCTGTTAACAGTATTCAGCATGACATAGTAAGACTTGATTTTATTAGCTGTTCTTTAGAGAGACCCTTGTTCTCTTAGGTTAAAATGTGGAACTTCTATAGTGACTTGTAATTTCTTAACCTTGCATTGAGATTTTTCCTCCAGGGGATTTTTCTTTGTTCCTTTGAAAGGAACTAATCATAATGTCAACTTTGTAAAAAAAAAAAATTTTATTGTAAACACACTTGTAAGATACAAATTAGTATTGAAATGTTACTAACTACTTCACAGGTTACCTGGAGTGTCACTAGGGTAGTGCGTTTATTTACAGGTGTCATTTCAGCCAGTCAGTTCTTGTATTGTTTTTATTTTATTTTATTTTATTTTATTTTAAAGACAAAAGAATGGAAACATATGAACCAGAAAAGCCATAAACAATACAGAAAATACAAAGTTATACAGAATATAGTAGGGAATTAGAACTGGATGTTGTATTACATAGTTATTTTCACATTAGTTAACACAAAAACATTAAAGGAAATACCAAATTGTAGATAAGATAGTAGGGAATTTGCACTGGATGCTGTATAATATAAAGTTATCTTCACTTCTGCTAATACAAAAACGGCTTAGGAAATACAGAATTATAGAGAACATAGAAGGGAATTAGCTCTGAAGTTCTTGTATTGAATCAACTTGATAAAGTGTCATTTTTATATCTCCTCTTACATTATCTTATAAAAAGTAACAAAAAATATGCAAATTTTGGCCACCCTGTATTTAAATAATTGAACTGTTAAGTGGTTAAACTAATTCTGTGTTACTTTTTGAAGTAAATTCTTTTGCAAAAATACAAGTGCAATGATTATAAAGTATCGTTTATATTTGTATCACACAAATTAGAAAGTTGGCATTGCATTGTAAATAAAAGCAGCTATGCTGGGTTCTAATCCTGTTGGCCTCTTCTTCCTGTCCAATTTTGAGCAAAACACTTGTCTTTTCTGTGCCCTGATTTCTACATCTGTAGAATGAAGATAGTAACAGTAGGCTTATTATGATAATTAGTGTTGTGTTCCTGATTCATAATTAATGTTAGTTATTTGCCTTCATCATTATCATCATTTACTCCGTTTTCATAGCAGTCAAACAAGCCTTATTTTTCCAGAGACCTACTATAGTTTTCTGTACCTGGTTGTCTGTGAATAAATTAATATGTCTGACATGTTGAACTAGAATGGTCATGAGCTAAAACAGAAAATGGTTTGAGGGCCTGGGGATGTGATGGAGCTCTTGCCTTGTGTGCACAAAGCCCTGGATTTGATCCCCAGCACCACACACACACACACACACACACACACACACACACACTCTCTCTCGGTTTTGAAATGCTTTTCTTGGTTTTGAGCTTTTGTTTTTATTGATAGTTGCAAAGCTTCTGGAATTTTCCATTTCCCACTTTGGCCTTCCATATGCAAATGAGAACCAGTGGGTAATCGAAGGAGACACTGGGCAGGACAATTATTTGACCTACATTCCTTTAGCCTGCTGTTCAAAAGGCTTTATTCATATTTGGGTGTGGAGTCCTGGGTTGCTACCAGCAAACTCTGTCTCCTCAGGCCGTCTTTCTTCCCAGTTCCTGGATGCAGCACTTCAAAGGGCATGTAGGCAGGCACAGGCACGCTGCTGCCTTGGCTGCTGTAAGGGAAAAGGCAGGAGAAGAGCTACCACGCGGTGCAGAGCAAAGAAAGCAGACTCGGGTTCACAAACCCTAACCCTAAGCAAATTATGTAACCTCTCAAAGCCTCACGTTCTCATTTATGAACGCCTAGACTGGAGGATTGCAAACCACATGGTATTCAACTTGGCACAAAATCAAATATGTTTAACCAGTAAAAGTTTCTCTGCAGCCTTCTTAAGGAAGGTGCTGGGGACCCAAGTAACCGGGGCCCTGAGCAGACAAGTCTGACAGAGTTAACTGGATGACACAGTCTGACAAGTGCCTCAAATAAGCGCAGCAAGCACAATATGAGGGAGCAAAGGATGGTGATGAGAACACGCCAGAAACGTAAGCTGAGCTTTAGTGGGTGAGTTAGAAGTTTGCCACGCAGTCAGGTGGGAGATGGGGAGAAGAGAGCTGGGCACATGGGGAAGTTCCTAGAAAGGCTGGCTTGGCTGAGGAGAGGTGGGCTGGGACCGGACCAAAAGGGCATTTTCAACCCCAGAAGAAATCTTGGAATTAAAGGTAAGAAAAATGAGAAACTTATTGCAGCATTTTAAGTGAAATGTTATAATAGATTTTAAGCCTAGAAAGAGCAGCCAGAGTAGAGATTGAATCTCAGACACACCTAAGCCTGGGTTTCACCTGGGGTGTCCAGCTGAAACCCTCCAGGTAAGAGACAGTGGAAACCCCTTCTTCGAAAGAAGGCTCTAAAAGAAGAGCGGTGCTCTGATTCGCTCTTTCCACACCTGTTACTGAGCACCTGTTATGTGCTGTGCACTGTTTTAACTGCCAAAGATGCCATATGGAATAAAGTCCCCACCTCAATGGAGCTACATGCAACATACAACATAATGGACCCATGAATGAATGAATACAAATGAAACACACTGTATGCGTCACCTTCCCATTGCTGGGACAAAAAGCCTGATGTACACAGTGCAGAGGAGGAGAGGTTTATTTGGGCTTGGAGTTTCACAGGTTTCAGTCAATGCTTAGTGGGTTCCAAGGCAGAAACACCACGGCAGAGGAGACTGGAAGAGAAAAGCTGCCCACCTTCATGGTGTCTGGGAAGCGGGGCACAAGGGGAGCCAGAGGAAGGGGCCAGGAACCAGATCTCAGCCCCAGGCCACACCTCTGTGACGCACCTGGACACACCCAGAAGTGTGCCACGCTAGTCCCTTAGGTGTCAGGGCAATCAAGTTGGCTGAATCATCACACAGATATTGCAGTGATTTTACAATGGAGTTGAGGCCCACGGCCCTCGGCCCACTATTAAAATAAGAGGTAAGTGCAGCTGAGGAGATGTTTCTCGGGCCAGCCTCCTGAAGGCATGGGCCTTCCAGGCATATCTCGAACTTGATGACATCATGCCTGCATCCCAAGAGCTAGAGTCGTTGGATCTGTCCTAGAAGTCCCTCTTGGGGACCTGCCTGCCCCCAGTAAGAGATGCAAAAAAAGGAATGATTCAAAACTACTGAGAGCCACGGTCACCCACTCAAACACCTGCAGGGAGAGAATATCATTATGGGTTTTATGTTGCACAGATGGTACCCGATGCTCCAAGGTGAATTTAGCAATGAGACCGTTGGTCTGAGGAACTCTAGCCTCTATAGCAATTGCTGCTCTGCGGCTGTATGACTATGACTCTCCACATGCAGCTTTTGCCAACTGGTGGGCTGTGGGAGATCCCACTGACAGAAGGAAAACTAAACCATGCCAGATCTTTGTTTTGTGCTGTGAGCCTGTGACATGCAGTTACAATGACTTTCATTCTAACACAAGGAAGAGTATGTACAACATTCAGTTATCTGATTTTTTACAAAGGGGCCAAAAACATGCTGTAGAAAAGATAACTTCTGTAACAAATGGTGCTGGGGAAACTGGCCATCCACATGCAGAAAATTGAAGCTAGACCCATATCTGTCTTTTTGTGCTGAACTAAAATCAAAATAGATCAAAAATCTAAATATTGAAACAGAAATAGAGCCTGCTGCTAGATAAAATAGGTAAAACTGTTGCTGTCATAGGCATAGGCAGGGACTTTCTAAGTAGAACCCCAGTTTCACAAGAAAAACATCAAGAGTTAACAAATGAAATCAGATCAAATTAAAAAACTTCCATACAACAAAGAAAATAACAAACAGAAGAAGAGATACCCTACAGAATGGGAAAAAACTTTGCCAGCGATTCCTTGGACAAAGAACTAACATCTAGAATATATAAAGAACCAAGAAAAGCTAGGCCTTCCCCAAGTAAAATAAACAATTAAAACTTGGCAAGTGAAATGAACAGATACTTCTTAGAAGTACAAATGGCCAATAAATACACGAAAAAAAGTTCAACACCACTGGCCATTAGAGAAGTGCACATTAAAACAACACTGAGGCTCCACTCTAGTGCGGAAGGGATGGCTATCAGCTGGAAATCAGAGTGCTGAGAGGCTGCGGGGTGGGGTGGGGAGGGAGTCTTCTACATCCTTGATAGGAAGGTAAACTAGTGCAACCACTATGGCAATTCCTCAAGAAAAAAACCTAAAAATAGAAGTTCCATTTGACCTGGACCATCCCTTCCTTGGTATCTTTCTGAAAGAATTAAAAGACATCATGTTACAGTGATATCTGCATACCATGTTTATAGCAGTGCAACTCACAGTAGCCAAATCTTGAAGCATAAAAATGGCTTTTCAATGAAATAACAGAAACTAGTTGTATAAATGTAACATATTAGCATATAAATATATTTTTGAAACAACAAAATAGGTATTTTGGAGAACTATTTGAAATTCTCCCTACTTCCTCTCTATCTGTCTTCTATGATCTGTTTGTTTCTCCTTTGTAAGAAAGAATCTTTTTTTGTCTCTGCCTTGACTCGGAGGAACCACGTTGAAGATAATGATACATTGCATATTAACTATTGGTATTCTCTCATTCTGTTATGAAATTTCATTTTACTTTTTCATAAACTGTTTTAAAATCTTGGAAGCAGCCTATATGTCTGTCAACAGATGAATAAATAAAGAAAATGTGGAACTTACAATAGAATAGTAGTCTCCCATAAAGAAGGATAAATTTGGGTCATTTGTAGGACAATTGAGACCATAATATTCAGTGAAATAAATCAGGCACATATGCCTAAATATTACATGGTTTCTTTTAGATAAGGAACATAAAATATGAATAAACTAAAAAGAAAAATAAAAGATACATATGAAACAAGGAAAGGGAAAACTTCAACCAAGAATGGAGGGAAGAGAGGACTGGGATGCAAACTAGGAAAGCTGTGCTATGTACACGTACCAACTCTCCATGTGGAATGTGCTCATGATGTACTACAAACATGTACGAAAGAAAACACAACTTTGTAAAAGGGTACGTACAGGATCTAACACCTTAACTTGATATGTACAAATTCATAGCCATCAAACACAGGCCAGGCAGCCCTGTAAACAAAGGCAGCTCTTGCAAACGGAGAGCAACAGTGGGCTTATGAGGTAACCTGGCTATTGCTGTGCATGACCAGCTGTTTGTGGCTGTGGGAAAAATGCAGATTGTGCAATTTTTATGTGAAAATGCCTAGTTTTGAATCTGATCAACAGAGTCCATTTTTAAACATGCATATTCTAATCCTCTGTGAACTGGGTAGTTCCTTCACCTCTTTTCAAGGTTGCTCTGCAAAAAACCTCTGCTTTTGGCACCTGGGCTTTTATTTTTTCATTTCTAAACCTTAGGTACTTTATTCTCTCAGTATACCCAATTAATGAATCGAAATTGTCCAAGTTTTTCTTGCATTTATGGAAAAGTTACATATAAAAGTGAGCTTATGTATAGTTATTTAAAGAAGAATTTTCAGTTGGGGGTGATAAAAGTATGATATTATAAGTAAGATACTACTGTAAATGTTTCTCTGAAAGGAGAAACTTGTGAATTTCAGTCAATTTACAAACACCTGTTCTGAAAGTAAACATTTATAAATTGTTATGGTTGATACATTGTGTCAACTTGAGGAATCTAGAGGCTTAACCAAGTAACTCAGCTGTGCTAGATCCTGGGGTGAAAAGGGCATGCCCTTACAATCTAGGATGTTGCTCATTGTGTCAGCTTGAGGGAAGTTTAAAAGTTCAACTAAGTGATTCAGCAGTGGGCCAAGGCCCTTACTCTGTGAACATCCTCAGCTTGTGGAAGAGGAGGGCAGAGAGATGTGAATGTGGGTGGATAGCCAGCATACAATGTAAGGAAGAAAAAGAGGCTTGTTCTGCCCTGTGCTCTTGCTCATTTTGCTGTCTTCCACAACCATGAACTGTTGCCCCTAGGCATGTCACCCTGCCTTGGAGCCAGCTGATTACGGGGTGAGTGAAACCTTTAGAAATGGTGAGCTAAATAAGCCTTTCCTTCCTTAATCTGGGTGTCAAGTATTCTGTCCCAGCAATGAGAGAAAAGTAACCAAAACATAAGTAAAAGAGAGTAAGTATATGCAAATGTAATACACCCATATTTATACAGCACACATGAGTATTTGGTAGACTTTTCTTAAGAA
This sequence comes from Dinomys branickii, assembly GCA_004027595.1. Taxonomy (NCBI): domain Eukaryota; kingdom Metazoa; phylum Chordata; class Mammalia; order Rodentia; family Dinomyidae; genus Dinomys; species Dinomys branickii. Next base: position 88,828 of record PVLD010000256.1, on the reverse strand, counting down.
TTGTCAGATACTTATCTTTTCCTAATCAAATGATGAGGACTATTTGAAGTAAGAAATAAAATAAAACCAATATATTCTGCATGGAGATTTCATTGTCACATTTATGGTAAGCAATGTAATAAATATTTTGGCATGATACGGTTTTAGGTTACATCTGAAGTTAAATACATGTCCTTAAAAAGAAACATTTTTAACCTCTTACTATGGCTTGACTCTTGTGCTATCTAAAATTTGGGGTATTTTCTTTCAAAAGAATTTATCCAATCAATAATAATTATATATATGATATATATAATACCTTATTATTTGATACATTACTTTTTATGTATGCTGTCTATACCACTTATTTTTATTTACAATCTTAAAAAATCTGTAGACAGTAAAAAAAAATAGGTTTTAATAAAACAAAGTAAATAAAGGACTTGGTACAGTGTCTGACACCTGATAATTGTGCAACATATCAGTACATATTATTGCTACAGTTAATATTACAACTATTGTTATAAGTCTGATTGACAATTGAAGAAAGTTCTTAGTAATTAAAGCTACTATGGTTCTAACAGTATGGTCAATTTTAGGGGCTAACACTTAGCAAAATGCAGTTCTGCTGACATAAAATCCATAGCTTTTCATTTGTACCAATTTTTAAAAAATGAACAAAACACCACTTTTGTTAATCAAACACCTGTTATGTGTTGAGAGCAGTGCACATACTGACTTCCGGTCTTGCAAGCACTATGTGAGATTTCATCTTTATAGATCAGTGATGGCGAACCTTTTAGAGTTTTCAGTGATATAAGCAGCCAGCTGCGGCGCACATGGGCTTTGCCACCACTGTTACAGATGGAAAGAATGTGAAATACTGGGATAAGTCACTTGCCATGGGCACACTGCAAGTAAATGACACAGCCCAGAAGCGTTCCAAGGTTTGAGTGTGGAGCCTGCTGACCTTCCTCTAGAATACACTGTGTCTGATTGATGCTTGCAAGGAGCAGATATTTTATTTTTAATTGATAGAAGGCTTTACAGAGATTTGGGTTGCTTGCAAATAAAGAAAATACTCTTAGTTTTATAAAATTGACAGCCAAAGAGAAAGAAGCAGTCATTTTGGATAGTGTTTTCTGTGAAATAAACAAAGGATTTTTGTGCCTCTTTAAAAAATCTATTCTTCCCATGTCTGAGGGGTGACCTTTCTGATGTTATACTCTGGGTGAAATTCATTCTGTAGGACGTGAGTGGGATTTTCGGAGTATGGTAGGAATGACTGATGAATCTACCCCGTTCCTACGTAGTGCGGCGTGTTAAAAACGATGTGGTATTGGTGTCCCAGGTGAGTGGGAAAAACCTAAATAAACAATGGATACAGTAAAGTGTCTGTGTGAGCTAGCTGTGAGTGACAAATAACTCAAAATACCAGTGCTGCAAACAAGATAAGATTTTATTCTTCGTGTATGTAAAAGAAATGTAGAGGACAGGAATCTAAGGCAACCTCAAAATGACCAAAGGCTTTTCTTCTGTTTTGTGTTTTGCTTTGTATTGCATTGTACTCCTTCTCATTCTCAGTACGAAACTCTGCCTCAGGGCCCAAACTGGCTGCTTAAACACCTATTATCACGTTGTAACTCAGGGCTGCAGGAAGAAGAAAGATGAAACTGCATCTCCCTTTCTTTAGGGTCACTGCAGTACTCACTTACTGTACCTCTGCCTAGACGCAGTTTCCAGTCATGTGGCTGCGAGCCCACACACCTAGCTGCAAAAGATGCTGCAAAATGTACTCTTATCTCAGCCTCAACATGAAATGTGTGTGTGTGTGTGTGTGTGTGTGTGTGTGTGTGTGTGTATGTGTGTGTGTGTGTGTGTGTGTGCTGGGATAGGGAACTCAGTCTGTTAGGAAGAAATGACAAATGACGAAACAGACATTGGAGGAGACTAGTGGCTAGTAAAGTTTACTGTGGAAAGAATGATGTGGGGAGAGTGCCTCTGATCCAGGGTATCCCGTGTGTCCTTTGCTTGGACGGCAACCCTGGAACAGGTATGTCGATGAAGGTCCTAAACGCTTCCTCTGAGCACCTGATTTTGGCTGAATGACAAAAGTCTTTAGAACAGCACCGTCATGATCTTCATGGTTTCAGCAGCTCCTTTACACACTCCTGCACTACAAATAAGACCTACCCAAAGAATTAGGTCATCGTGAATCACTCCAGCCCTGCGGTTACTTTCAGAAGCTGTGACTTCCTTTTGAAAGTCTGGGCTCCCCACACAGATAGACTGCATAAGGGAAACGAATTGTGAAGTCCTTGCAACCTGTTTTCATCAGCACACACCCAGGGAATCTAGGCGCAGATGGGAAGTAAATATAGACATGGGAATGTTCGGGGAGCTGGCTGCTTCTCCGCTGTCTTCAGTCACAGTGCGCTTGTCTCCCAAAGGATATGGAAATAGTGATCTCAGCAACTATGTTTTAAGGCCAAACCATTACATATGTTGTTGCACTCAATCCTGAGAGCAACCTGAGAGCTAGGCTACAGCCATTCCTGTTTTAAAGATGTAGAAGATGAGAGACAAAGTCACATGACTGATGAGCGGCATTGCCAGCGTTTACACTAAGGTCTGATGGACTCCAAACTCCATTTCTTTTATCAGTAGGGCCTCACATAAGAAAGTACAAGGAAGTACCATGGCCTTTTCTGTGTTCCTTTTTGACTAGTGACCTAAGGAAAATAAAGAGGTGGAATAACCTTTTCCTGTCGTGCCCAGAGTTGTACCATCCTCTGGGACCCTTAAGGGACTGATTCCAAGACTCCTGGCAGACTCCAAGATGCACAAGTGCTCAATGTGTAGTATGCACATAAAACTTACCCATATAATCACACACAACTTATTTCTATTATAATCCCATGTACTTCAAATCATCTCTTAATTACTTAATTACTAATGCAATGCAAGTGCTATGAAAACAGTTGTTATACTATATTGCTCAGGGAATAATGACAAGAAAGGCTCTGCACATGTTTGACATTGGTGCGACTTCATTTTAAATACTTTCAGCCTCGGTTGGTTGAATCCATGGGTGCAGAACGCACTGGTTGGGAGAGCTAACTGTCTTCGGTGTCCTTTAACCCTCTCATTGCCTCTTGGGTCCAGGTTACACCCCATTCTAGTAAACTAAAGGAAATGCTGCTGTTCAGCACTAGGGGAACTTAGAGACCGCTTAGGGCTAAGCAGGTGCAGGAGATTGGTAGCAGAGAGCTGGGGCAGGAGGTCTATTCTCTCCTTCGTCATTGCGGCTCAGAGGCTGGTGCCAGGTGCTGGTCCCTGCGGTGTTAGGGAATGTAATCACTCATTCTTAAATAAATCAATACATTTCAAATAGATTTTTTAAAATATACAATCAATATGTTTCAAAAATATCTCTACTACTGAGGATATGGGAAGAAAATGGAACGAATTTACTAGAAAGGACGTCATTGCCCAACAGAAAAGAGAGAGGCCTTGAAAATGCAATGACTTCTTCACCCCATTCTTTGCAGTCAAGGGTTCCAGATCTGTAAGTCTCTTAATTACTTGCCGAGGAGCTTTTGGTGTCTGCAGCAGAGGGTGAGCCGGCCTGAAATTTCGTACTAGCCTGTAGATTGCTTGCATTCCCTTTGCCAAAACTTGACTGTAGCTCCTGTCTGTCCCCTCAGTGTGTCACATAGGATGCTTTCAGACACAAGCAAGAAAAGACAAACTCAGCCTGACTTTGCAGGAATGAGATCTGTTGACTTGTGCAGTGTGGAATCTGGTTAGCAAAAGCTTCAAGGGATAGGCTCATAGCTCAGTAGTTACATTTGTGCTTAGCATGTGCAAGGGCCTAGGTTCAATCCCCAACATCATCGAGAGAGAGAGACTTCAGAATTTGTTTGCTTCTTACCCAATAGGACTTAACTAGAAAACTTACTATTGTGTTTTTCAAACCACTCTGCTGTGTTTCTTGCAGTCAGTTTCATTTGATAGCCTTCCACTCCCCCCACCCTTGGTGGGTGCCAGATAAGTATGTCCAGCGGTTTGAGCTCCTTCATCCCACTCAGGGAGACAGTCACTTCCAGGAGCTCTCTCAGAAGAGCCAGTCATGCTTAGCAAATCTCGCTTCAGTTTTACTTGCCCGAATAGGGCTACGCGTTTACCCTTAAATCAGTATGTGGGACCAGGGGTGGAGTAACGCAGATTAAGTTGGGCCGCTTCATAAGTCCTGCTTCCAGACCAGCTTCCCCAAGCACCTGGGCTTTGCAGGAGGAGCGGAGGGTGCCCAAATAGAAGTTAAAGGTACTAAAAGAAAAGAAGGGCGGTTAGGAAAGGAACTGCAGTACTGATTAGATTCCCCGTTCAGAGGCTGAGCCCCAGCAGCATCCCTAAATATGAGCATCTTGGCTTGACTCACAACTTTTGGAGGCTGCTGACCTCTAGTGTCTTGAGTAAAGCACTGGATCTAAAATCCAGAGATGGCTTACTGCCTCTCTCCTAAGAATCACAATAGCCGTGCCACCTTCTAATAACTGGGATCTGGGAGCAAAGGAAACCTCCCATGAGCACTTTAATGTGTAATAAGTTTAATACAAAGCCTGCCAAAGACCCTGCAAGACCCAGCATACAAGACTCCCCTGAGCTTGTAAACCAGCATCCTAAGAGTAGCACTTACTACACCTGTATACCATTATCCAGAGTGTATTTCCTCTCCAGATGTGGGCAAGACCTGTGCGCAAAGTGCTCAGCTCCTCACCCTGGGCACCTGCAGGCTAAGTGAATACTTACATGAGTAAACGAAGAGCCCAGCTGCTGCTCAGCCCCCGCCCCTTTGCTTTTTCTTATAAATATCAGATCTACTCACAGTAAGAAAACTAAGCAATCAATTGTGTTTTGAGATTGCATATTATACATATATGACAGTATTCCTGCAACACAACATACGGATGTAAACTGTTGTTTTCCTGTTGTGTTATAGCCATTGACATGTTGTCTCAGTTACATTTCTCTCATCGCTAAGACAAAATTCCTGATGTCCAAATTTAAGGAAGGAAAGGTTTATTTAGCTCACAGTTTGTGGAGCTTTCAGTCCATACTCGGCTGGCTCCAAGACAGGGTGGCACATGGCAGAGGGCAACAGTTCATGGCAGTGGAAGGCAACAAAAGCAGCAAGAGCAAGAGAGAGGAGCAGCAGTGGGGAGAGCAAGCCTCTTTCCCTCCCCTACATTGTGGGCAGGCTGCCCACCCCAGGGCGGGTGTAGCACTCACTCCCGTGATCCCGGCATTGGAGCATGGATCAATCATAAACTCTCGAAGCCCGCCCCATGACTGCCTGAGGCTTTGGGGGGACATCCAGACACAAACCGTAACACATGGTCAGATAGCAAAGAAAGTACTCGCTGTGCAGGAAATTTCCCTACACTCACTTCAGCAAGCATTGCCACTGTGAGCTTTGCTTTTTGAGTATAGCTGGGGCAGAGTTAGATGGGGCCCTTACTTAGTCTGCATGTGTGGGTGACAGCACTTTACCAGTGCTCCAGGATTGGGGTTATGGGAAGAGAAGAAAGGTAGGAACATGATAATTATCATATAGGGTGACTGTCAAGAGAAGAGAATATGATTTTGTTTTGTTTGCTTTTAACTGACTTTTAATTCGAGTGTGAAGTAAGGCAAGTCTCAGGCTAGGAGAAAATTTGTACAAAGCCCAGATGGAAATTAACTACCACTCGTTAGGGAGGACAGGGAAAGGAAAGAGGATTTCTCAGCCTGGGGCCTGTGTGGCTCTGGGAAGGAATGGCAGCCACAGCTGCACAGGGCCCGACAGTTGCTGTGTTCTGGCAGGGTGAGCTGCTGCCGCCGCCGCTGCAGACAGCCGTGCCGCTCCCTACTGCAGCCCTCCCTGCACGGCACCCTGTGCCAGCCTCTCACCATCCTTGGCATCCTCTTTTTGAAGAGAGGGGAAAATAAACCAGTAGGTGGCACAGTGATCAGACGGGTCATGAGAGGGAAGAAAACTAAATCACTGATTCAGGACAGCCGGAAAAGGCAAATTGTAATGTTGTGTCCTGAAACACTGCGTTCATTCTGCCAGTCTGCTCTTTTCTCTTACTCAGACAAACTAAGTGCTGTTTATTGCTGAGATTGCCATCATTACAGTTGTGATGTTTTATAGACCGTGAAGATAGATTGCAAATATGTGTTCTACTTTAAGTTGGCAGATTTCACAGTGTTGCTTTGGAGTCCTCTGAGATGCATAGCTTTCTTGCAAAAAGATGAATTTTATTCATTTAATGTTAACCAAGACCTTTAAGAACCCATGACAGTGGCAAACCACTATAAAGTTGAAATCCACCACAATTGGTCAGTTTGAATAGTATCTTACTTTGGGCAATATTTGGGCTTCTGGAAGACAGTGGTGGAAGAAATCCACCACTAAGTTGGCTTGGTCAAACTGATATATAAAGAGAAGGCAAGTGTGCATGTCCTGGGGTTCCTGCTCGCCGACCACCCTTTTTTGTGGTATCAGGAATCGAACTCAGGACCCCACACCTTCAAGCAGGCACTGTGCCACTGAGCTAAATCCCCAGCCCCAGATGCACAACCTGACACCTGCTTTCACAAGCATTTGGCACAGCCCTCACCTGCTGTGGTGTGCCAAGCACATGCATTGGGTTGGCGTGCTTTGCTAAGTGTTCGCTCTGATTTTGCAAAAGAATCAGCTGTGAGAAAGATTATAACGCTTTAGGTACAAAAGTATAGAATATTTTAAAATTTTTCTTTACCTTCATTTGTTCTATGCTTCTTTTTCTTGTTTTGCTTTCCCTTTCCCCAGATTTGTGTGTGTGTGTGTGTGTGTGTGTGTGTGTGTGTGTGTGTACGCGCTGAATGAGATAATCTCTAATTAGGAATTCTCTTGAGAAGAATAATCAGCCTGGGAAATGTGGGGAAACTATGGCTAGACATCTGTTTAATTTTGGCAAAAAAAAAAAACACTCCTCCTTCATTGCTGGTGTGTGCAGCCATGTTGTGCACGTGTGAGTGTGCAGTTGGCATTGTGAAGGAGGCGCTGTCACAAATGCACAGGCGAGTGCTTCACACCTGCTGTCTTATTAAGTCCACTGAACAGCCCCATGAGACAGGGATTATTATTCTCTTTGCACAGATGAGGAACTGGAGTCTTAGCTAAATTGTGAAATTTACCCGAGGCATACACAGTGACTGAAGCGTGTAGCCAAGTTTAGAAATCCAGACATTCTTCACTCAAGAATCCTGCTCTTTATACTATACCAAATGTCCTAGGCCTCAAGTTTGGTTTTTTGTTTGTTTGTTTTTGTTTTGGGGACAAGGTCTTACTATTTAGTTTAGGCTGGCCTTGAACTCACTGTGTAGCCCAGGCCGCCCTCAAGTGATCCTCCTGCGTCAGCCTCCCAAGTGTTTGGATTACAGGCATATACCACCACACCCAGCAAATTTTTGTCTTAGAAATAAAAATATGAATCACTGTGAACATTTGCCCCACTTCTAGATAGCTTTTCCAAAGCTCTTATGTTTTCACCAAGAACTTAATTGTTTTTATTTTGATTTTAATAAGAAATCATTAATAAAAAACATGTTCTGGTCCATTGCCCTGTTAGTACTGTGGTATGACATAAATAGTGCCATTTCTATTGTGTTTTTACATTAACAAAAGAAATATTTTTCCAGAGACTTTGAGCTGTTTTACCCAATATCCACTTTTACTTTCAATCTTACTAATGGACCCCTGATTTCACTGGAGGCAGAAATAGTTCCCTGCATTTCCCAGACTCCCTTGCAGTTAAGAATGGTCATGTAAGAATTGCTAGGTAGAACTTCATGGAGATATCCATACCATCACTGGATTAATAGGCCAAGGTATTATTTCTTACATTCTACCAAGGAGATGCACCATTTCTGGAGGTACTACAAGGTCAGATCAGCATGTAAAGTTGTTGAAGCAACTCCTATTCCACCTCTCTGCCCTAAAAATCCATTCAGTGTACTGTCCTCAGAGAGGACATAGTAGATGTTGATCTGATAAAAGCAGATGCTGCCCTTAATCTAATCCAGAAGGCCAAGAAGCAATGGTCAGTGTCTTTTTGGCTCCCTACTCTTTCTCCTCTTTAGCTAAGAAGGGTCTGGTGGGAAGGAAGTTGAGATGTACCCACCAGAGCAGGAACACATGTTAGGGACAGCTCAGCTGAGGCAAAGACAGAAAGGGTAGGTCTCTAATGACCACAGAAACACCATTATGCCAAGGCTGGACTTGACTGTCTACCTACGCATTTTCCTTCGTTATGTGGGAAAAATAAGTTTTTAAATTTATGACAGCTTTATTGAGGTATAACTACATACCATAAAATTCTTGTGCTTCAGGTGATTTTTGGTGAGTTTGTAGGATTTTGCAAATACCATACACCACCAAGTTTAGAATATTCCTATTAGAATTTAGAATATTTCTATTCCCTTTGGCCTTAGGCAATCACTGATCTGCTCTCTGTCTCTCTAGATTTGTGTTTTCTGAACAGTTCATGTAAATGAGATTATATAGTATTTAACTTTTGCATTTGTCTATTTGCACCAGTCCTTTTATTTTTTATGTCCATCCCTGCTGCAGCGTATGGCAGTAGTTTGTTGCTTCTGAATGGTATATAATATTTCACTGCACGGCTGCACCACAGTTTGTTTATCCATTTACCAGTTGATGGAAACATGAATTGTTTTCACTTTTTAGACATTATGAATTATGTTATTTTGAATATATATACACATATATATTCACATATGTATATGTGTATAATACATACAAATATATACATATATTCACAGTGCATATATATATATATATACACACACATATCTTTGTTTTCATTTCTCAGGTAGATACTTAAGAACTGCATGGTCGTGGGATAAGTTTATGTTTAATTTTTTTAAAAATGCTCAAACTAGGAAGAATACACCGTCTTACACTCCCACCAGCAATGGATGAATGCTCCAGTTTTTCACATGCTTACCAATAATATGGTGTCTTTTTGAGCCTGTTGGAGTGGGCATGAAGTGGCATCTCATTTTAAATTTGCATTTCTCTTATGACTAATGATGCTGAGCATCTTTTCATGTGCTTTTAGTAATTCAAATTTATTCCTTGGTGAACTATCTTTTCAACTGTTGCTTATTTTGAATTGAGTTGTTTTATTATTAGCTTAAAGAGGTTCTTACATATCCTGGGTACAAATCTTTTATCAGAAATATTTATGTACATTTTCTCCTAGATGGTGGCTTACTTTTCATTTTTTTATGGATTTTTTTTTTTTTTTTTTTTTTTTTTTTTTTTTTTTTTTTTTTTTTTTTTTTTTTTTTTTTTTTTTTTTTTTTTTTTTTTTTTTTTTTTTTTTTTTTTGGTATTTTTGAGACAGGTTCTTGCTTTGCAGTTCAGGCTGGCCTTGAGCTCACTTTGTAGTCCAGGCTGGTCTCAAAGTCACGACGATCCTCCTACCTCAGCCTCCCAAGTGCTGGGATTATAGGCGTGTACCACCATGCCTGGCTTTGTAGATGTCTTTTTGAAATGCAAAAGGCACAAACCTTTGGGTTTTGATGAAGTCCATTTTCTTAAAACTTTTTTCATGGACCACGCTTTTGGTGTGGTGTTAACAACTCTCTAAACAAAGATTACAGATATCTTCCCATGTTTTCTTCCTAAAGCATTAGGTCTATGCTTCAGTTTTAGTTCATTTCTTAATATAGTGTGAAGTTCCCAGTCTATCTTTTCACATGCACACAACCAGTTGTCCCAGTATGATCTTTTGAAAAGGTTTTACTGTCCCCTATTACGTCACCTTGGCACCTTCTTTAAGACTGTAAGTGTAAAGGTTATTTCTAGGGTCGTAATTCTGCTCTGTTGATTTATTTGTCTTCCTTTATGCTGATTCCATACTATCTTAATTAAAGTAACTTTATAATAAATTTTGAAATCATGAAATGTAGGCTTTCCCTTCATTTCTTTTTCAAGATTGCTTTGGCTTTCCTGGGTTCTTTATATTCTCATACACATTTTAGGATCAGTTTTCTTCTGCCCAGAGACCTGCTTCCCACAGTTGTTGATCTGCTGTGCTCAGTTGTTGATTTCTCAGTGTTCACCTTAAGAAATGTCCTACCTTTGAATCTCTACCCTGCGAGCCAGCTTCTTGAGCCCAGTGATTTCTGGGTATCAGAAACAAAGAGCTTGAGGCCAAAATCATTCTGTTCTCATGGTAGCAGGAGGATAAATAGAGTACTGTTTACAGAGGATAGAAGGGTCAGTGGTGGGAGACTAAGGTAGGCTGAGATGTCAGCCTGCATGGAAACACCCCAGAAAGCTTTAGCTAGTCCACATGCTGGTCTATATATTGCTGAGTTACGAATGCTGAAAGTGACCCCAAAACTCTCTTTGTAAAGTGAATGTATAGCCCAGATTCAGCCTTGATCTTTAATATTCACTGTTCCCTTTGAGATCCTGTGAATGGGGCTTTGGAGCTGCAGAGGGAAAACCTGATTTTAGATCTCCCTTGCCAACTTGGGTGGGGCTGTGTGATTTTTAAAGTTTCTGTTTATCATTTGAAAAATAAATTTTGAACATTGAAATATTTTAATTTCGGGACTTGTATCTTTCAAAGAAAGGCTCTCAAGCTTTTAGATTGGGCAGACACACAGGTGTCCAATGCACGCACTCTCTGCTGGCTGATAGTGGCCCAGTGCTATGTTCAGACATATATGGCTGCCGTGGAGGGCTGGACCAACGGGTTGAAAAGGGTGCCACAGGTATGCCAGGGCATGTGAACAAGGGTGCTGGGATGAATTAGTGATGACTTTCCCTAAGAGCATCGGCCACTTTTACTTTAAGCCCTGAATTTAACTGAGGCACTCCTTTAATTTTTGAAGACAAGGAATAAACCATTCAAACTGTGTTAAGTGCACTGTTCAAAGCCATCATCACCTTTGCCTGTAGCTTCTGTGTGCCAGTACTTCCGCTGCGATGACACTGGCGGCTCTAGGCGCATCCCCATGACTGCTCCCTGGTCTTCATTTCCCTTAATTAATTTACCTTCTCAATCCATCTCAAATCCGTCTCCTCCATTCTTTACACACTACCGCCTCTCCCAACCGCTGTAACGTCTCCCATTTAGTCTCCCTACTGTGAGATCCTGCACCCCTTTAAGTTCTTCCCCAATCTGCCTACCTGTCTACCCAATCCAGGGTGTCTTTTCTCAGACCTTTTAATGACTCCTTCAAAGTAAAGCCTAAATTACATTTGGTGTTAGAGGCCTCCTGTGTGAGGTCCCTACTTAGCTCTGGTGTCATGCTTTGCCACTTTCTGTGCTGCAATAAAAGCAATCTGCAGAACTCCCGACTCGTGCTGTCCTTAGCGTCTGGCCTGGCTGTGCCCTCAGTCTGAGCTGCCTTTTCCACCCTATCCTTTCCTTGGCAGATTGACTCCTACTCGTGACAGAAGTCCTCTTCCTCCTCCACCTGCCTGCGTGGGACAGGCCTCATAGGCAGGTGACTTTTGCAGGCTTTTGCTCTGATGCTCTGCTGTTAACATTTTGAAATTTTTTTTTTTTCTTTTTAAGGCCCTGGAGTTGGAACCCAGGGCTTTGTGCTTACTAAGTACATGCCCACCACTGACCTATACACCCGTCCTGAAATTCTTAACCATTTTGAATAAGGGGTTTACCTATTTGTATTTTGCTCAGGGGTTTACAAAGTAGATAGCCAGCTCTGTGCCCATTTCAACCCCTAAAAAACAAACAACTGATAGAAAATGACCGTCAGGCAGGCAAGTAATTTGATTTATCATCCCATTCACACATCAACATTTTCGTGCTGAAAGGTATTTTGAAAATAATGAAAAATACCCTATGTCCTTTGTAAATAAGAAAATAATTGAATGCATCGAAAGTCTTAAGAATGCCCCAATTTTTAAGCATAATTTTTTCAGCATGAAGAGCTAGTGTCACTTTCAGAAGGATTCATCATTTATTGTCATTACCCCCAGGTATTAGTAAGTTGAAAATGGGAAAGTTATTCTTAGAAAGCGTGACCAGATTATCATTCACGCCAAACAGAGCTTGAATCTTCCCCGGAGAGCACTTCCTATCCGGGTGCAGGAGCCCTCCCATTTTCCACAAGAGACAGCCACCTCCTCTAGCGTACACATCAAGAACTTTGGGATCAGGGAAGGGATAACATGGTTCAGGCTCAGCAGGCACGCGTTCCGGGCTGACCGTCATTTATGCAAACAGCGCGGTGGCCTTGCTTCACTCACTATCTGGGGAAAAACGAAGTCTCTACACAGGTGTAGCCGTGAAACTCAGAGTAAGGTGACTAATGCTAAATGAAGAGTCCACAAGGGCTTCCTACATTGCTCCCTGCCAAACTGGTTCTCTCTGCACTCTTGACCTGGAGCCAGGATTAATTTATCACCAAGTCAGGGCAAGGAGATGCCTCGAATACTGAAACTTGAGTAGTTCTTTAGTGTGGAAATCAGTCGGTGATGACGCTGTGATGTGAGGCACAGTAAATGTTTCCTAGAGAGAGCGAGCGTTCGGATTAGAAACACTTGGGCCACGTCCACCATCTCTCCTTCAGACATTAGTCACGCAAACCCACAGCCTAAATGTTAGATCATTTCTTGTTTTTAGTGGTCAGTTTTGTTTGCTTGTTTTCCTCTGGCTGAGAAAGCAAATATGTTCTTTCTCTTTTCTTTCTTTTCCCTTGTGCTCTAGCCTATGCTTCTGTGCACACTTGACAGTAGCAGTCTTGTACACGCCCAGTTTGTCTTCCTGCTTGTCACTTGGCATCATATTCTTTTAGTTAGAAAAATAGTGGGGAGATGCTATCATGCCTTCAATGTAAGAATCCAGACCGTGTGCACTTATAGTAAGCTTTTGGGGTGCAGAAGTTGGCAATACCAAATCGTTTGCTTATTTTGCCAGCCCGTTCCCTAGAGCTAAACATTTATCACCTAAGGTGGCAAACTGAGGTAGGAGAAAAACACACTAGGCTATTATTTTTCTTTGTACTAATTTTACGTTAAATTGGGTGTGGCCCTCTAGTCACTGCAGTTTGGCAGTGTTCGCTTTACCTGGAGAGCTTTCACTTTTCCCTCAGGCCCAGCTGGCACAGTCAGTGCTGCTCCTGTGATAAATCTGCAAAGTTAGGGGCCCCTTTGTGCCTGCCAAAGCCACAGCTCACAGTGAAGAGGGAAATGTGCCCAAAGGGCCTCGCCAGCTTAGCTCCAGGCTGGCAGTCAGCCAGTTGGTACCTAGGTGGTTGAAGACGAGCAAGTGGCCATTTGACCAGTTTAGCCATAGTGGTTGACTGAATTAATAACAGCTGGTCACAGGCACATTTCTTCCCTAAAATCCAAGACCCTGAAGTGTGGGAACTTTTGAGAATTCCATTCATTCATTCATTCATTCATTCATTTGCAGTATGCCTGGCTCTGTACAAGCCTTTATTTGCTTATTTATGGTTAAGGGATAAGAAAAGGCTGCAGCCTTAATCAAGAGAAGCATCACAAGTGAGGGGGATGAGTGGCTAGGTGGAGAAACAGCGCCTTGAGCAGGACTGAATTTGACTTTTACAGAAATTTCAAAGGCTGCAGTTGGCCTAGTGCTTAGGGAGCAAGATTTTACCTGGAAGGCCGATCAGTAGCAGTGCTTGGGATGTAGTGTTCATCCAGAATGTTGTGGGAAACTACTAAGGAGATTTAAACTAAGAAAACTATCTGATTATGTTTTTAGAAGTATTTTTAATTCATAAAGGGTAAGACTACAAGCCCTTCGTTTTTTATATCACTCTGGGAACTCAATCAAAGAGCATGAAATCATCCAAACTCTCAAGTCAAGCACCCAGTATTTTATAAATTTATGTCATCTAAAATTTGGGCTGAAAGTCTGATTGCTTCAGTCTTAGTGACAGCTCTGCTAAAGATCACTTCTGTCCTTTGAAAAATAAATTTGAGTTTTCAAAACCTCAAAATAAAGCACCAGTAGCTTGTACACCACATCAGTAGAAGTTTCCACCGCCATATGCAAGGCAAGCACGCCTTTGCAGCTGGGCACGATATCCACAGTTATGCCGAGTGTCAGAGATAGAAGAGGAAGCAGGAACGTGTAGGTTTGGGGGGTAATGGATCGTGCTCATTTTCACAGGTTATTTTTTTATGTTGTTGAATACCAAAGTGAAAACAAACCAGCCTTGTGGTTCTTTATCGTCATTGCAGTGAGGATAGGGGAAAAGATTGGTTTATGTACACAGCGCTAGGTCTCAGAAGGATTGCTAATTTCTATCTTGGCAATCTTTGTAAATAATGAAAGCGCCTGAGTACTTCCAATAAGGGAATGTTTTGTGGGCCCAGGTTATGTGTCTGCAAGAGGCTGCATTTCCTATTCACAAGGAAAACCTGGTTTAGAGTTTTGAAAAATTTGAGACTAATGTAAAAATTAACTTTACTGGTTACAAATAATCCGTGACAGATTTAGCTTTCTCTGTGGGTTCACCCTTTACCCACTGTTTGGAGTAGTGTCATTTTCTAACCAGTGTGCCTATATCCTGAGAAGAGTTTCTGTCTTAAAAGAAGAGAAACTTTTGTAATAGCTTTAAGATAGCACAAGTTAATTAGATCATTAAAATTTTTTCTTGTTATACTTCAGAAAGCTTTTTAGACCAAGATTTTTTCTTTTGGAAATACAAAACATTTGAACATCTCTCCTAGGGAGATGAGAATGAGATCATAAAATAGTCTATACTATAGCATTAAATTTTTATTGCTGATTTGGAAAACTCCCAATATAAAGTGAACTTGATTTAAAAAAATAGCCCTCTATCTGCTTGAAAGGGAAATAGTTTATACATCAACCAATTTTACAGGTTAGGAAATAAAGGCTTCTAGATATGAAGCAGTTGCACAAGAAAACACAACGAATAAAATGTATAGTGAAACCCAGAACTAGATCTTTGATTCCTGGTCCGAGGTCCTATCAAGTCCAGAACAATCAAAAATGGTGAGTGTAACTGTGGATATATTAATATAACCTTTATATTTCTTTACTAATGTAACTGAAGATTTACCTATGTATATAACCATTGTTGTTTAAAATACCATTGCAACGTCATTTAAAAATGGATCATAATACCCTTAACATTTTGTCTCATTCCTAAACTGGTTAAAAAACCACAACTGTCCACTAGAGGTCACTTTTCTTCAGTACGCAGGTCACCCGTTTCCTAACCTTCATTGCGCTGGTTTTAATCAAGCACCACCTCAAAGGAGTGAGTTACTTTTATATTGCCAGGGCTTTCTTGTATTGCTTTACCTAAGTGCACTCACGGTGGCAGCCAGGCTTGGAGAGGCTATTTAAAGACCTGGAAGGATAAAGGGGAAGCATGCCCACCCTTCCCCCTTTCCGTGCACGCGCGTGCGCGCACACACACACACACACACACACACGCACACGCACACGCACACGCACGCTCACACGCACTGGTACGTGGGCTTGGCCCTCTTGGAGAACCAGCTTAATCTCATTCGGAAAGTCTTATGTCAGCTCTGTCAGATTTATACTACTTTTTACTTTTCCCCACGGCTTTCTCTGACTCCAAAGGCTGGGAAATGAAGACTAAACAGTCCTTAAACATGGACATAAATTTGGGATGAAACCATGCAGATTTCAACCAGATTTACCTGTGCGTCAGATGATAATTTTCTACAGCACCAGTCTGCATTGGGCAGAAAATACCACGTGGAAAGGCAGAGGGCTGTGGGCAACAAACAAGTCCTTGAGCAGACTCCGTGGAAACAGAGCCCTCTCATGACTCTGTAGGGAGACTGAGGCCGCTGTGCCGCTGCCCAATGCAGTAAGTTTCCAACCGTGTCTGTAGAAAGCCAGGGGAAAGGAGGTGTTTTTAGAAGCTAATTTGTACCTGTTAAAATGAGCTGCTAAACACCTCATCCTCAGTCCCCCCAAAAATAAAGTTGGAAATGAAAAAGTTCTGAAATGTAAGAATAATTCAAAATACATCTACAAAAGAGATTGTCTATAGGACTTGGGAGAAGAGTTGTCCTAAAAAGCTGTGATAAGAGTATAACATTTCGATCCGTATTGTAGGAATTTCATCCCCTTGTGATCGGTGCACATTATTTCTCCCCCGCTGTTTTTTAAACATAAACATATTTAATTTATCCTGCCAGCTAAGAGTCTTTTATGTCCTCAAAACCATTGAACTTACCTGTGTGCCATTGACTATAAAGATAGTAGCTCTGTACTGGCCTTTTGGAAAAAGAATTCATGCCTGTGCACGTCCAGCTAAGAAAAATTACCTGAGTTGCCCAAGAGGCCCAGCTGGGCTCAGTGCCAGGTTAGGGTCAGGCACATCTGTTCAGCACAGGCTGTCATCAGGCCTGGTAGTAGGCTGTCCAGTGATAAGTGAATCCCCAGTACATCAAATGAGAAGGTCTTATTATAGATTAGTGTCCTATTGTAAGGGTGGGTCCTTTCTTTTCTTTTCTTGTTTATATTAAGAAATGTTAACAACGGCTATATAGCACATCAGTCATGAATAAGTTTCTGACTGCTTTGAGGCCTCTAGATATGTTTAATGAAGAATAGTGGGAGATTGCAGTACAAACTATTAAAAAGAACTATCATCATGTATGCTGACTTACTTGGATTCTTTTGACCTGGCTAAACCAAACAAAATACAGAAATAAGTGTAAAATTACAGTTGAAATAAGACTATAACTGAACTATAAATTCTAATTTCAAATATGTGTATAGAACAAAAAAAATGTTCTCATGGAGGGATCCAATAGGAAAATATAAATTTAATCTCAGAATAGTTTGATCCTGATAAAAACTTTTTTATCATTTTGTATATAGGTTTTAATTTTAAAACAGATTCTAGCACTTAAAAAAAGAAAAAATAACCACCATGGATTCATAGCAATAATTTTCTCGAGACTATTTTTTAATATAACCTGCAATAATAATGAATGATTATTCTCATTTGATTAGAATAATCAAATTTCTAGGTAAATTAATTTACAGAGTTTATAAGATTTGTTTCTTAGTTATACTTTAATTATATAGATTAAAAAGTATAACCTACCTGACATTTATCTTTCAACTCTAAATTCTTGGCCTCATTTTTGCTAGAAGAAGCATAGAAATATGCTGATACCAAATGTTCTCTTTGGAGCTTCTGCCCCACATCTGTAACATGGAAATAACCTTGCAGTCACCTGCAGTTCCGCTACTAGGTACTCTATCCCAGAAGTCACAGACCAAATTAACATGCTCTGATCATGTAGTTCATTAAATCTACTTAAAACATAAATCAAGAAGCAAGGAGGGCTGTGTGCTAAGCTGACATATTTAGGATGTGTGGAAGGACCACACAATCTGCTGCTTGGGTTAGAAACTATTTATGTGTTGAGATTCACTGCCACAACAGCCTTCCCTGTAAGTGATACCTGTGAAGCAGGGTGGAGGTTTAAGAAATGGTTCCCAATTAGATGATGTCTCTAGGGACACACAACTCGTGTTACTGGAGACACAGCAGAAAGTCCCTCTGGCTTCCTCCATAGCTCCCTGCTTAGCCTGATGAGAAGCAGAGGGCTGAATTTGCATGTCTTGGGCAAAGGACACCTGGGGCTAAAGTGAGAGTCATCACAGGTAGGCAACATGCAATCCACTGACGACTGAGTGTTCATGTGCCTTAAGTTATTTAGCGTGTCATGGATATTGGATGCTTCTTTAGTTTTGGCATTTGTTTGTATGCTTAGTGCACACGCATACACACGTGCGCACACACACACACACACACACACACAAACTAGTCTAACTCATCCAGGTCACTAACATAAATATTTGACAAATTCTGATATATCTACTTGCTTACTCATTAGCTAAATCTAACAATCGAATGGTTTCCATCTATTTTATAAGCCACTGCATATTCATCATCTAATACTGAGCAGATTTTAAGAGTTTCATCCATCCTATTTGTTTTTCTTGTTCTTCTGTAGCAGAATTGAATGCAGCATTCCCAAGGAAAAGATAAATCCCCTGTAAAAGCTTTGGGAAAAGCTCCTCCCACGCTCACCCAGAATCTCTGGTCCTACTGCAGCCAGCCTCCTCGCCCTTAACTTCTAGCTGCTTCTCTAAGGACCTGGTCAGGCCACTCACCCGTCTGCCCTGCTCCTGCATCTCCCGGCACCTCCAACGGGGCTTCTTCCTTACTCAGCCTTGTTTTTGTAGTTTGACTCATCATGTCTTCTGTTTCAAAGACAGAATGAACGCCTGCCCAGTGTTCTTGATTCAGTTTTTCCAGCACTTGCCCTTCTGGCTACTTTCCCCACCACCAATGCCTCCTCCCTTTGCCTGGCTGCTTCTCTGCTGCTGACCCCTTGAACGCAACCACATCCACAACCTCCCGGATTCTCTTGTATATTCAAGCTACTCTCCTAATCTGACTCATCAGCAAGCGTCTTTAACTTGCCCCACAGTTTCTTAACCACAACCAACTGGCTACCTCCTTTAACACACTACTCCCCAAATTACTCCCTGAGGGTAGCTCGTGATTCTTCAGAGTCCGAAGGTCCTGGCTGTTTTCCTCCTGCTCTTCCCTGCAGCGCGTGAAGCAGTCAGATGAGCCAGCCTCTCTCTCTCTCCTGGGCCCCCTGCTTTCTTAGCTTTCATCTTCCTCTCACCCCGTTGACCACATCTCCTTTTCATCTTCTCACCCTCAGAATGTGAACTTTCAGCCAAGTATGAGTTTTCTATTTCTGCCGATGACAAACTGTTCCAAATTGAGTGGATTAAAGCAACACAAAGTTATTATATTACAGTTCTGGTAGTCAGAAGTCTGAAATGAGTCTGCCTGGGTTCAAGGTGTCGGCTGGCCTGCATTCCTACTGTCATAATTTTGGGGTTTCTTAATTTTAAAGAGAAAAAAGATAAACAAACAATGAAACCAAGTTTCAAAACAAGTTAGCAGGACAGTTATAACTGTTGCTACATTGCATATTGATGTCTTCCTAGTAGTTAATCAGAGTATAAGACATACGCATGATATCTTATCTAAACAATATTAGCACAGAACATTCTTTCCAAGGAACTAAGAGAAGCTGGCTGTGTAAGTGTCGTAACTACCTTGTGTGTACATGTTTTTCTTTTGCCCTTTCCTCCTTTGCCCTGCATTCCTGCAGAACCCAGGAAAACCACGCCTCCTCGCCTTGCCCATCTTCTGGAGGCCCCCTCTCTCGGCTGGTGACCTCCCCTTCCATCTTCAGAGCCCGCAATATTGGACTGATCTCTCTCATACTAATACCTGTCTGGTTCTTCTTGCAACTTCTTTACCTGGTGAGAAAGTATTACACTGAGCTCTCCTGAGGAGCCCAGGATGTGTTCCCCACCTGAAGGGCAGCTGGTTACAACCATGTTCCCCTTTGCTATGTGGGGATTAGGTTGTGGATATTCACCAGGGAAGACAGCAGCATTAGTTTGTCCACCATAGTGATGGTGTGTGTTTCTCTTTAATTCTTTCTTTACAATTTTTCCTTCAATTTTCCATTTCTACAGAACCAACTACCTTCTCTGTATAAAAGATTTCCAGATTCTTTCAACCTAACTTTTATGTTACCTCAATTTTTCCTTGGACCTTAGATTGAGAACTTTATGGTGAACAATTTAAAACCTCCTTACTACCTTCAGAATCAGTTTCTCCTCCCAACTTCCCGATTTCTTTTGAGGTTACCAGTTTTACGCCAATGGTGGTCTTGAAGCTTCAGCCCCTTCTCTGGTTCACCCTCATGCTGTGTCACTATCTCAGTACCTTTCCAGCATCTTGAAATGTATCCTTCTGTCCTTTCCTTTCCATCCCCATGGTCACTTCTATCCCTTGGGCCTCTAGTCCTTATGTAGTTGCTGATGCCTTTAATCAGGGGAGGGAAAAATCCTTTTTTTTTTCCTGAATACCTATGAGGTATTTTAGATGTAGCAAGGAATAAAAATCCTTAGTTTGTAGGTGAGGGAAATGGGGCAAAGAGAAATGAGGTAACTCTGTGAAGATGATGTTAATTTATTCATTCGTTTAAAATATTTATTGAGCCTGTTGTCTGCCAGGGACTATTTCAGATGCTGAGTACATAGCACAGATAAAGCAACAAAGACCCAAGTTCTAAGGAAACTTTATAAATCTAGTCCTAGAAAAGACAGACTTTAAAGAAGTGAACAACCACAGGAACGTTAGAAGATCATAGTCTCCCGCTTCACCATGACTAGAGTTCTCTTCCTCTTCTCAATTCCTGGTGAGCAAACACACAAAATCTTTTCAGAGCCACTTCAGTCATTCTTCATTTTGTGTAGTCATTTGTGTATTGTCTTATTTCTCTACCAAACTCCCTGAGAGTAGAAACACTGCTTCGCATGGTACAAAAGAATTTGTTTCAACTAATTGTTATTCCTGATTCTTAGGTTATAAGAATCAACAGAGATGCTGGGGAAAGTATTGCAAATTATGAAGTATTTTCAAAGGTTTGTTGTTGACAGGATCAAGTGTGTTGGTGGCAGCAATAGCGATAACTCATTGTGTTTTGGCTGGGGCATTCAGAAACGAGTTTTCTCTAGTAGTCACTACATGGTTTTTTTTACAATTCCTTTTCTGTCATTGCTGTACAAAGATGCACAACTTAAAAATAAATACCTGCTTTCCCCAATTTCCGAAAGAAAAGCTTAGAAGTTCCTGAGCGTGATGGTGACTTCCTTATTCAGTTTCTCTGTCCCCAGTACTTTGGTTTTTCCTACACTGGGAATATTTTCAAATGGAATTTTTTTTCCACAACCACCTAGATTCCATAATTGATGTTTTACTAAACTTGCCCTGTGATAGGTGTCCATCGATCTGTGCTCTACCATCCATCAATTCATCTCATTGATTTGATGTGTGTCATAGCAAATTGCAAATATTAGTAAATGTCCCTCTACATACTTTAGCCTGCATATCGTTAAGGAGAGTTCAAAGATTGATACTTAGTTCCTTTTATCTTTAGAGATATATTTTATATATAGTGAAATGTACAAATCCTAAATAACTTTAAAAATCTTAAAATTAAATTCATTAATTGTGACATGCATGTACTTATGTAAGCCAAACACATACTCAATTCATGCAGCTTATGCAGGAAGGTTTCCTATGCCTCTTCGAGGTTAGCCCTTGTTCCCAATAATTCACTTTTGAAACTCTATGCTGAGAACATGCTAATTGTCATAACTGAAAAAATCTTTTCTGGATTTAAAGACACAATAATTTGTGTGGTGGAGACACAGGAGCAATATCTCAGTCAGGAAATACTCTCATTTTTTTCCTTTAAAACTTACCTTAAATTCACATCTAGACACAGGCACACTGCAGCTTCCCTCTTACTTTTTGATAGATTTTGGTTTGGGCTTACTACAGTCACGGGGAGCCGTTTCAAGTCTGGCGGGCCCTCCATTAGCATTTATCTTAGTCTACTTATGCTGCTAAAACCAAATGCCCTAGCCTCGGTGGCTTACAAACAACGCAACATTTCTTGCTTATAGTTCTGGAAGCTGGGAAATCAGAGGTGAAAGCACCTGCAGATCCATTGCCTAGTGAGATTCCTGGTTCCTATATGTCATCTTCTCACTGTGGGGATAGAGGCCCAGGCAACTCTCTTCCGTCTCTTTTATAAGGACATGAATCGTCTTCACCAGGGCTCAGTCTTCATGACACACCTCCCAGCAGCCGCATCTCCTACTACTATCACGCTGGGGATCAGCTTTCACTGTAAGAATTTTGAGGGGAGAGTCAAACAGCAGCAGCACTGTTTGGTTTTTGTTGGTTTGATATTAGAGTCTCATTGTGTTGTCCAGGCTGACTTCAGGTTCTCAGTCCTCCTGCCTCAGCTTCCTGAGTACCTGAGATTACACGTATGCACCACCATGCCTGGCTATTAACAGCATTGTTTTTTGTGGAGCACATTCACTTGTTCAGTGGGTATGAACCTAGCAAGTCCTGCTTGTTTCCTTATATTTTTTACTTGGATCCTTTTTTAGTGGGGATGGATATGCCACAGCGTTCTTGGGCCTTAGCTTCCATATCTGGAAAATAACAGTGTCGGGTGAATTTATCCCTTGAGGTCCCCTAAATATGAAACTTAATACTTTCCACTGGGAAGAGAAGCCATGAAGACTTAAGATGGAAAGAATCACTGTGTTACATGGACTGTGTTTAAAACAAAAAGTTCGTTGATATTTGTAGTCAAAAATAAATGAGTGTAGTTGGGCAAATTGTTCTCCCTTAAATGTTCTCAGGACAGCTGGTTTTTGTTTAAAGTTTTTTGCACTGGCAAATCATAACTTAAATTATAAGACAAAGTCCTGGCCAAAGAACTACTAGACTGAGAAACCTGCTTGATCTATTCCTCTTTTTGTCTTGTTTATACCTCTAGGGAGGATTTTTTTTGACAGGATTTGGGATACAACTGTCAGAAGTGTGTTCTCCCCAGAGCCACTTCTGAGTCACTTCCTCTATTTATGGAACAGCAACTGTGAAGAGTGGGATCATGTTTAGACTTTTTTTAAAACAACACATGATAAATGCCTTTAGGAGCTTATGTAATATATCCCAGATCCCTCAGCTTTTAGACAAGAACAGAGTAGTTTTTAAAGTTTGCACTTCTTAGAAGAGTGGTTCTTGGTGTTCGTCTTTGTAGAGTGGGCAACATGAAACAGCAGATTGTCGAGGTGGCCACTTCTAAGTCTTCAAAATTAGAGCTGTCCGTCTTGGATACTAGGACTGTGCCTTCTCTACTAAACATGAGGTTCCCATTTCAGCTTATCTGCTAATTGGCAAAAGGAGTCTTCCTTTTGTGCACCTTTCTTTGCTCATACTTAGGACTCCAGAACCTTTGTTTGGTGATCGTGTGTATGGCAAGGCAGTCCACACAGAAGTCTCTGTACCACGTGGACTGGCCAGTAGGGAAGCATGGAGCTTGAGGTGAAAGTACATTGGTTCCCTTCCCTGAAACATTTGTCTTCTTTCCCACATCCTATATTAAGCTCACTGCTGATCTACCATAGGCTTCTGCTTCATGCATTGAGGTGTCATTGTGAAGGCGGCCCAGGAGCAGCCTATGATGTCCTGCTCTTGGGACATGGCCCACCATTCTCCTGGACTCACAAGGGCTGTGCGCTTCTGGAGAGTGCACCACCACAGGGCTTTTCCCTATACCTGCTGCTGAATAGAAACAGCAAGTTTTGAGCTTCCACTGACACCTTTTTCCCCTAACAGGTGGTCTGAAATTCATATGCATGTGAATGCATCTGTGACTTCAGTTAAGGGCGTCGGCTTTTCTTCTGTTTGAGTTTCAATTAACAAAAAGTTAATGATATTTATAAAAGCAGTGCTTTTTCTTTTTGCCACAAACAGAAATGTTGTTATAAAGTTAAAAATACACTACCAAATATTCATAGCACAGACTCAGTCCTCCGTAAGAGAGTGCTTGATATGAAATTTGTCAAATATGTTGGTTTCATTTCTCAGGCAAAAGTAGTTGTTTTTCTCTGTGAGGAGCATAATGAAGACTGATTATGGGTAATAGGGAGAGCTTTTGAAAAGATAGATATTGAAATGGTTTGAAATATTATCGCTACTGATTTTTAAAATTTGGTAGCTTAAAGTCAGTCACATTTTTACTGAATACTATTTATGTGCTCAGACAACAAAACCTGTGACAACTGTAATAGATAAGGACTATTATTCTATCGGGGTTTCCCCCCTTTAATTTTCTGTCATTAAAGTTAGCTTGAAGAATTACTCCTAGAGGGCCCTTGAAGGCACTCAGAAATTGACCCCAATTTTTTCCCCCAGAAGCATAGATGGTACAACTTGTATCTCCTCTAATTACCATCTGCAAGCCTAGAACGCTTTCCTGTGCTGTCTCTTAGGTAGGATCGTTTGGTTTAAGGGTCATTTGTGCTGTACTGGTGGTGTTTACACAGTAAAGTCACGGCATTCATTCATATGTAAAAGGCCTTAATTTTTAAAAAGTAATTGCAAGCTAGAATCCAAATTTAGTTCTCATGAAAATGAATAAATTATCCTGTTTAACATTTAATAAGCTCTCTCCCTAAAAAAATTATAGGAATAGTTGCGCTGTCTTATTTCCGTTTGACTTTAAAGCGGTTAAGAGCCAAAAGTAAGTGGAGGTTCTAAAAAAATTACAAAATAATTTTTTATCACTGAAGACCTTCCTTTTAAAGTATAAACTTGACAAATACTTCAAAACACCCAGCACTGAAAACAACCGTTCATTATCCATATTCAGAATGGATTCCTTCCCTTTAGCATGCCAAAAGTTCTGAAATGGTCTTTGAGGCCTCGTTTTCTGAATAAGCACCAACCACGCAGCATTAGTGGGCAGGAAGGGTGATGCCGGAGGTTAGAAATGTTCAACTGCAACATTGATTTGTGTCTGTCTCCTTCCCTCTCCCTCGCTGGCCTTTTTCTCTTTAATGAGGACTAGAATGTTTCCACATCAGTTAACTGCCTTCATAAAGCACCAGAAGGTCACACCAGCCCCAGACTGATCCTTTTCTTTGTGCCTATAATATAATTGGCTGATTGTGCGGGTGCTGAGCCCGCCCCCTCCCCCAGCCCGGTCCGGCTCCCTGTTCCGAGCCTGCCTCACTGGTTTCCGAGGAGCCAAGCTGTTCGGTTGCTGCGCGCTCTCCGGCACAGGCAGTGCACTGCGCAGGTTGCTCAGCGAAACAGCATCCATTTTAATCTGCGGGGAGCCCCTGTCTAACCCGGGCGTTCTCTCCCTACCGGTGGATGCTTGCTCTCCCAACGCAGCCGCGCTCAGCAGTCCTGCCTTGGGGTCTGCACCCTAGGATGCTCTGAGATGGTGCATCAGGAGAACTGCTCGTACCAGGTAAGACCCGAAGCCTGGTCTTGCGGCCGGCATCCTCTGGGAGAGGCCTCTCCCAGAGCAGCAGGTTGCCTCTTTCCGGATTTTCAAGGGATTTTTGCCATCCCCAGCGCGGTTTCGGCCTTCACCGCGTACAGTATCTGAATTGTAATTAGGCTTTCTGGGGAGTAATGGGGCAGAAAAGAACAGCTTCCTTGGCCTTTAAAGCGTTTGTGGAATCCGTGGAGGTGATCTGTGCTTTGCACATTCTGTCTGTGCGATGAGAGGAGCTGCTTTGAACTGTAATTGAATTTAAGGGGATTCAGGGGAAAATCTGGTCAGAATTTCACATCGTTAGCGTTGAAAAATGGGGGTTTTGCTCATTGCGTTGGATGTTAATTACTTTCCCTCTGATTTTTAGGATAGTCTTTAAGGAAATTATGGAAATAGTCACAATTGTTGATCTTAGAAATTTTTAAATGTCAGCCCCGTACACTTGACATTTGAAGTTGCACTTGTATGTCTGCATGAACTTATTTTTAGCAGTCTGTTGTTTTAAACGCTTAATAAAAATATGCATTAAGGCACCACAGAGAAAAAATTTAATAAGACATATTCAACTTTGTGCTAATTTAGTATCTGGAGTTATGAATTAAACAGAGACAATTTGGAATGATCATTTCTAGAGTGTTTAATAACTACTTGGGCTGTTGAGGCAGCCCTGAAAGTGTCCTCATTGTAAACAGCTAGCAGGAATATTCTCAGAAATTGTTCTTTGCGGCAGCACTCATAGACTCGTCCAGGTGCTGGCTAGTTAGTGTTGGGATATTACTGGGCTGGCCAAGTTCAGAGGCTCTAAGGAACCAATTCTGTAATTAACAATGCCTCTTCCTGGGTGAGGTGGTTACCTGAGACAAGCAGGTGTTTCTCATAAGGTCAGATTTCAAGGTGCTAAGGATATGCAGGGCAGAATGGTACATTTCACCAGACTCAAGCCAGTGGTTTCTAGTTAAGTGCAACATGCCTGTAAAATACATTTATAGGCTTTTTCTCTGCTTAGTAATGGGAATTTTATAATTATAGGGGTGTTTTATAATATTCTCATTTTATAGGACATTTAGGTACATAGATCCTAGATATCAAGATTTGTGCTTCCATGGGGATTCTTTCCATGAGAAAGAGAGATACTGAGAAAACAACCCACATTACTCACATGTAATACAATGTTTAAGGGTGGGGAACGTCAGAGACCATGGGGACCCTAATCTACTACTACCCCTGCAGTTGATTAAATTACTATAATAATTAAAATAACTTCCTTCTCTTGTCAGGGAAGCTATCTAATTTATGTTGGAAGGGCAAGCTAATACAAGATTATTCCCTATATCTTTTCATCAGGCTGAACATGAAACTGTTTTCGGAGGGTAAAAAATGGGTCAAACATAAAAGTTAATCTGCAGAAGAAGGGTTAGGGTGGCCTACTGCTTCTTCCAAAGGCACATAAGTTGTTTTTACTTTATATAAACTGTAATATGTAACAGTGATATTATTTAATAGTTTTGAAGTACTTATTGCTTATTTCCACAATAAAATTGAGCGTTTTCAGTGGATAGTGATAGTTAACAGACTGGCTCACCGCGGAGCTTTGTAGCAGAACTGCCTTCGTGTCTGTGTTTGCTTGAAATGCTCTGCTTGTCCACAACTCAGCAAAACCAGAAACATTAACCTGAAGCCAATTTTAATCCTACTTAGAAATCTTAGTTTTAGAACCCACCTAGTAGCACATGTGATTGGATTCTGGAAAGGTGAAACCAAACTAAGTCCTTGGTTTGATGTTGTCTCAGTTGTTGATATGGACAATTTGATAATATTTTCTAAAAACTGCCCCCATTTTTGACAATGCCTTGTTCATTTTTAAGCA
Organism: Dinomys branickii; assembly: GCA_004027595.1. NCBI lineage: Eukaryota > Metazoa > Chordata > Mammalia > Rodentia > Dinomyidae > Dinomys > Dinomys branickii. The sequence goes on along the minus strand of PVLD010000256.1, from coordinate 61,913 downwards.
TAATAATACAGCAGTTAAGGCAAATTCCTTAGGTTAGCATTTTTAGTGATTGGACAGTTTATTTGCAGGACTGATTCTTCCTATGAATGATACGTACTAAGATCTCAGAGATACCTTTAATGAAGTGTCCATGAATGGGGTATTAAATACCATCTGCCCCCCCAAAAAATTATATGCACGTTTTGGTCAGTGTAGAGGTATATATTATTTACAACTATCATTATCACTATAGCCATAATGTCTTTCTAACTGGTTTACCTACCGTACTTTGGCCCCCTTCTCCGTTCCATAGTCTTTTACATGGTATCCAGAATACCATGGTTTTTTTCCCTCCAGCATTGGGAACTGAACTAGGGCCTTTGTACTGAGCTGCATCCCCAGCCATTTTTCAGTTTTGGGTTTTGAGATAAAGTCTTACTAAATCACTAAATTACCCAGGCTGGGCTCAGACTTGCAGTGGTCCTGCCACAGTCTCTGGACTTACGGGCCTGCACAAACAAGTCCACCCAGAACAGCTTTTAAAACGAAAATCAGACCATGCCCCATGTCTCCCTGCGCAGTGCGCAAACCTGGGTCTGTGCAGGGCCAGGACAGCTCACACCAGTTCGCCCGTTTCCCCCCAGACTTTTCTCCTACCTCTGCTTATTCCTTTCCCCACCGAGAGGACTGGGGTGGCCCTGCCTTTGTGGTTTCTTCTCCCTGGCATGGCTCCCCCAACCCGCATCCATGTCAGTTGCCAGACTTAATAAATAGCCCCATGTTTGGATCTGTTTCTGCTAAAAAACTGTTCAGAGTTTATCTGAAAATCACAGTCAACTGCTGTACCGCGAAGGTGTGTCCCCAGCCCTTTTTGTTTATTTTTTTACTTCAGACAGGGTCTCCCTAAGTGGCCCGGGCTGGCCTCAGAATTCTGATCCTCCTGCTTCAGCCTCCTGAGTAGCTGGGATTACAAGCATGCACCACCACACCTGCCTCCTAATTTATCTTTATACTTAGCGTTTATCACCATCTATCATAGTATATATTTTACTTAATTGTACCTCTCCCTTCTGCCTTCCTTGTTCCATGCTTCGCGAAGGCAGGAAGTTTTATCTTTGTTCTCTCTGATTTTCCAGTGGATGCATATACCTCTTAAATATGAACTCGACCAGGAAGAAAGGCGTAAATATGCAGTACTCGGGTGGCTTCTAAGGGCTTTCAGTCCTGCTTCTCTCCCCCACATTAATCTGCACTGTTTTCATGAAAAAGGCAGGCTATCCCCATGTTTCTTGTTAATTTTCTCACCTGTGAAGTAGGGGTTTTTCAAGTTAACATTGTGGCACGAGAGCTGGCAGGTCCACTGCCAGAGGCCATCTTTCTGCATAAACAAGCCAGTTACCATGAATCAAGAGTTATCGGCTTCCTCTCACCATTTCTTCTGAGCACATCAGGGGATCAGGGAGAATCTTTAAGCAGTACATCATTTCATTTCAGAGTTGTTGCTGGCTAATGTGTAGAAATACAATTGATTCTTCTATATTTCCTTTCCAAATAGATGATTGTGTTGGGAAAAAAAAAAAAGAGTTCTGCTCCTCCAAGAGCTTGAATGCCCCTGTTCGAGCAAGTGTTTGGATGCATTGTGCTTTGAACAAGTTAGTTCAGGGAGGGGTGCAGTTTTTTGCGGTGGTTTGTCTTCAGAGTTTCTCACCTTGTCATCTTTGTGTACTTTTCTCCCTTGAAGGAGTTAGATTAGCAAAGGTGGGGCTGGGGATATAGCTCAGTTGAATAAGCGCTTGCCTGGCAAGTGCAAGGTCCTGAGTTCGATCCCCGGTACCACAAAAAAAAAAAAAAAAGATTAGCAAAGGTTACGGAGGCATGTGCTATCATTTTTGGTCATAGCCCTATTAAGAGAGAGAGCTATTGACCTCCATTTTCCACTCTTGGGAGGAAGCCAATCTCTTCAGGAAAGAACCTTGCCCACAGCTTCAGGCCTGGCAGCCTTCAAAAGGCCTGATTCCTCTAAATGGTCTCTGATAGACAGCTTAGAAATATTGTTAGCTTGTAAGCACAAGTTTAGGTCAAAGGGCCATTTTGCTTAAAAACTCCCAAGATTTTCTCCCTTCTCCTGCAGTTTTGTTTTGGGACACATACACACATAAAAACAATGCACGCTTTTATGCCTGTTTTGCCATTGCTTAAATGACTGCCTCAGATATTGATCACACTCTCACATTCTTAGCTTCTGTGGGAATAGAGACTTGAAAGAGAAAAAGCAAAATGGTGTGTGATTAGCTCTCATCTTTTCCCTTCCTCAGGAGAATAAAGAGCCCCTTCTTTGCACATATCCCTCGTCAGGAGAAGCATGGTCAGAAGCCTGTAATGCTTCCCTGTGTTCCTTGGGATAAATCCCGGACACTTAGTATTAACAGTCAAGGCCTAACCAAGATCTGAACCCTGGGCGGAACATTCCTTCTTTGAGACCCTACACTCCTGCCCCCATGCTCCCATCAGTTCTTTTTCTTTTGCTGTGAAACTTCCAACTAGGATGCCTCCCACCCACACACCACCTGCTTCCACCTACTGCAGGCGAAGGCAGCTTTCAAAACTCAAATGTCAGTGTGCTGACTTGTGCTAGATGTCCCCCAAATGGCTCCTACAGTCATAGGCGGGGCTTTTTCAGAGGTGGCTGAATCGGGAATGTGTGACTGATTCATACTGCAATGCCAGGATTAAGGGTGCTAGGATCAAGGGTGGATGATTACTAAATCAGTTCACTGATGAGTGTGGCACCGCCCGCATCGCAGTAGCCTGGGTATAGTGTAAGGGACGGAAAGAGGCTTGTCTCAGCCCTTGCTTGCTTTGCTACGTTCTGCCCATCATCAACTGTTTTCTCCTCTTCGATGCTTTGAGAGACATGCTTTAGAGACAGCCAATTATCCACTGAAACCTCTACAAATTGTGAGCTTTAGCTTTGGGTGTTGGGTATTTTTCTCAGCAACAAGAGAAAAGTAACTAAGACGGCTGCCGTCTGCAGGAAACATCTGCCTCTTACCTCCCAGTTAAAACTCCTTTTCAACACGTATTGTTTTTCTTCCGTTAGAGTCCCTTTACACTACTTACATACAGTGATGTCTCTCCTATTAGACAAGGCTTCTTGAAGACAAGGCCATACCCATGGAGTATGTGCTCCATAAAGGTTCGTTGGATTGGATTGCATTTCCTGCAGCTGGTGCTGTTCTTAATCCCAGTGAGAATCTCAGATCTACACATGCAGCAGGGAGTTAGTGCAACTGACTCCAGAGTACAGCTACATGGCATCTGAGCCTCAGGTGCCAGCACTTGAGGCATTCTATGCCCAGAATGGGAAATGCTGTGCAAGCAAAAGAGATGCATATACATCCTACAGACAGTGCATTTAGAAAACACCTCGGGTCTTATGGTTTGTCCCCCAGAACTTTTCGAATCGGTGATTATCGAGGCACATACTCATCCCCAGGCTGCCTTTCTTAAAATATTTACATTTGTAAGGTTTTACTGCATCCTTTTGCCCTATCAAATGCTTTGTGGAACATTGAAGTTTTCTGGCCAAGTATGGTTCTGGTCCAGTTAAAGGGTCAGCTAAATAAAGATACCCTGTTGTAGTTTCACATTGAAAGTAGAGAGTATATCACTTTAAGTAGTACATCAAGATGTCCTAAAATTCTTGCTGAAGAAAGTAGTGAACAGCCTTTCATGCCCAAATTCTAGTGGATCATTTAATGGTTAACAAAGGAAAGGAAATTTATTCCATCCCTGTTGACACTAGGCCAAGTGAGAGCTCATTCCCCAGTCGCTTCTTCCTGTGAATGAGAAAGCAAGGTATCAAATTTGAGTTCATTTGAGATTCTATGCAGTGTAAGCCTGGTTTCTTCCACAGCAGGGAAAACGATGTCAGAATGAAAAGGGAATTTCAAAAGCATCTTGGTGCACTATTTTGAAGCAAACTTTTAAATATAAGTTCAATACAGTGATTTTCTGTACTTTCCTGTAGATTTTTTTGATTAGAAAAACATTTTTATAGTTAATAGTGATGAATTTTGAAAAGAACTTTGCCTTCATTGTTTTTCCTGCTTACAGTGTAGTTGTATTTTGTCCTGTTGAGATACAATTGTTTTTTTGAAGAGGTGGTAAATCCTAAAATCAAGAAAATAACTGCAGGTATAAATTCATCTATATCTGGTTTTTACCAAAACTATCTAAAAGCTTAATATATGTTTTCCCACAAAAGAAGCACAGTGATAGAAACTTCAACAGGGCTGCATTATGAGCTTGATCTGAAGTAGAGGTGTTATACCAGCACATCCTCCCTGTTTAAAGGACCACCATCTGCCTCAAACTCTGTGATTCAGACTTCAGGCGATTTTAAGAAGTTAAGCCAAGTGCCTACTAGTACTTTCTCTTGGAAAGGATGGTGGTCATGGGGATGGAAAGAAATTGGGGGCATTTCTATGATACGTATCACTGCATCAAAGAAAGCTTTGGGGAGAATGGAGACCCCCACAAAGAGAAAGAAAGTGTGTGTGTATGTGTGTGTGGTGTGATCTTGGATAACTAATCACAGTTTTATGGAGAGAAACATTAATAGAGTTATGTCCCATTATTTATTTATATTCTCTACACCAAAGGAAAATGTGAAATCTTGATGTACTTATTATTTCCCTGTGCACTGCACAGAAGCATCAGAAATCACTATACTCCCTCAGATAGAAAGCAATTTGACAAAATGGCTTGAATTCAGAAGAAAAAACCCCATCACACCAGCCTGGTGACAATCAATGTGGGGGAACATTCTGGGGAAAGAACATACAGAGAAACACAATGAGGGCATTAATACGGTCCCACCTGGAAGCCGCACCATGGTTGTCAAAGTGACTCAGATGGGTTTCTTACGCTCAGGTTTCTTGTTGGGCAGAAAGATTTTAACTATGACCCTGTCTTTTTAATGTGGGAAAGCGTTTGACACTGGCTACTTCCCACACTGTGACCTCCCCTACCCTGAGGTTTTAATGCCATCATTTTGATGTTTTAATCTACAATGAAAAGTTCTTTTAAAAATCACCTGCAAATTTTTCATGGGTTTTCAAGCTGTAAGGATACCCTAATTGAAAAGCAAACCAAATTTAGATGACTTGTATGTAAAAGAAGAAATGATTTGAAAAGAAATTAGAAATCTGGCATATGGAATAGGGATGCTAAGGCTGAAGGGAGAGAGTGGGAGACTAAAGAGTTAATCAGGATGAAACAGTTTTCATCTATGAATAGGAAAATCTTTGACAGCGCATAAGTAATTTCCCAGTTATGTGGTCCGTGTACTCAGAGTCAATTTCTACCAGCCGCCGATAATGATCATTTAAAAGCATTAGCTCACATGAGCAGTGCGCCTTGCACTTTGGAGCATGGCTTACCAGGAAACTGAAGCCTTCATTTCCAGTCCTTGAATCTCAGGGCAAGGGGGTTGGAAGAAGTCCTTTTCACTTCGGGGATTCCAAGGGGCCAGAGCACATTTTCTAAGGGACAGCATTAGCTTCTGGGCCCACCTTCTGCCTGGAGGGTTTATTTTCGAGAAGACAGCAGTGGAAGAAGCGTGGGAGTGGCCATTGGCCCTTGCTTGCGTAGCTACCTGAGAACCACCGCATGTGCAGGGCAGCTCTTTGTTCTGTTTCACCCGAACTTGTGTTCACGTGGGCCTCCTGGAGGTAAATGTAACTACAGTGTTGTTTCCAGATGTTTGACGCCCAGCCCTTGCCACCTCCTGGGAAATGCAGTCTGAAATAGATGGAGAGTGGCTTTTCGTGAATTTTTTTAATGTGCTAGAACATGTTGCTAATAAAGTGCACTTTAAAACACTAGAGATCTCTTTTTTTAAATTCACTTTCTGATTTGGAAGGTCCAAAGTGGGACCGAAGGGTCTGTTTTTCTAGAAAGTCCCAAAGCCTGCTAATGCTCTGGTCTGAGAGTATGCTTTGAGTAGGAAAATTCCAGAAAGCATCAAAGATTAATCATCATCACATCAACAGGGAAGTGCTGTATCCAATGTTTTAAGGGGGCAGAAGCCACCCTGACAGCAGTGTCACGTCTTCATCTGCAGAGGGCTGGGGCCGCGAACCCTCTTTGGGGAGGGTCCCTGTAGCTTCACCCCTGTTAGAGACTGCCCTGCGAGCCCTTGCTTCAGGGGGAGATGTTCTGCTGCTTGTCTCTAGCTCTTGCTAGGGAATCACTTCTGAGAAGCAGGCAGGAGCTCGAGGAGTGGGGTCATCCTTTCCTGTTTTCTCAGTGCTGATTCTTGTTGAAGTTGGTTGGGAATTTCCATCTTGGACTTGAGGCACGTATCTGCACAAGATAATATTATTAATGCACATCTGTGCCCATGGGTATGTATGTGCCTGGTTAACTTATAATTAATGCCCACACATATACATACACATTTATATTGTAGGTATACATTTACACAATTAAGAGAGTTCAGTTTTTCTCATTTTAATGATATACCTAAGTCAGCCCAGTTAACTTTAAAGTAAAAAGATGTTAGAATTCAGGCTTATAGCCTTATGTATCATACTGAATCTTATGTTCTCTAAATTTTTGTTAATTTCACCCGTGACAGTTCCTGGCTGTAGGTTGCTAAGTGGACTAGGGTGCCAACTCAGGTAAGAGAATGAAATGGACATTGTGAACTCAATCTGCAGTGAAATGGCTGCGAATCGGTAGAGCAGCTTGCAGCTTTGCTGCTGTGGTGGAAAAGCTGTTTGTCACACCCTTAGGGCTTCTCAGGCTCTGAGCTGCAGAAGTCTGCAGGCTCCTGGGGCTTCGGTTCACATCGCCTCCCTAAGAAGCGGGCCTGAGGGCTGGAGAAGCAGGTGGAGGCCGGCCCTCTTCTTCCACTAGGAGATGCTCGTTTTTCACCTTTCGAACATACATGGGGTCCACAAGATTTGGGTTGAAAAGCACTGATATAAACTGTTACTTGTTTCTCATTGTTGAGAGCATTCACAGGAAACGTTTTAAGCAACACATGCATTTCTCCTCTGTTCACATCCTTACCAGCTCGTCATTGTCCACTGTGTGCAAGGCAGTGTTCTAGAAGCGGTGGGGTAGATCAGATGAATACGTACTAATCCCTGTCCTCTTAGAGAAAACCCGGACACCGTAATGACTCTTGGAAAGAAGCCATAATGATGCTAAAAGCGCCATGGTAAGTGGAAAGGAAAATGCACCGTACAGCGTGCTGGGTCACGAGTGCCACAGCTTTCCTTTCATTTCTTGAGGCATCATCACAGGAGGTACGTGGCAGTACGTGCCGGCGTTCCAGATGTATGATTTATGAAATGCTTCAGCGTGTGATATTGTTATGTGGGAATGCTGCTGGATTTCTCTGTATCTCACTCTAGTTTTTTTTTTTAATTACCTTTGATTATTTTATTGTGTGTAGTTGTTTCTTTCGAGGCAGCCAGTGAGGCAGGGGCTGTCCAGCACACTCATCTATCGTGTGGCACTCAGGGGCAAAGGTCCAGGGTCACGTTCTGGCCTAACCATTGACTAACAGCCCTACTTTGGGCAAGGTGCCTTACCCCACTAAGCTCTTTCATTCAGCTACAAAACACAGCGGTTAAATATCTACTCCAAAAAGTTACTGAGAGGATTAAAGACATGCAGAAGGCACATATAAAGGGCACATAGCAACTCCTTCATAGAGGGCGGGTACTGTCGTTAGACTGTTGTATGTCATGTGAGAGGGTACTCACTTCCTTCGTTTTAACCCGTCTCCTTTGGCGGGATTTAAGATATGCAGGGATCTTCAAAGCCGAGCGTTTATTGTATCCCAGAGCTGTAGCCTTAGTGAACCCTTCTGCATTGAGAACACCTGCCATGGGTGCGCGTTCAGTGGCCAGCACTGCCCCACAGCCCTGGGAAGCGTTCCGGGACCCTTCCTGCCGGCGACACCTGGGGTAAATCTAGACATCTTGACTTCTCCTATCTAGACTGACAGTTCCAGGACCCGGAGGAGAGTACCACAGGGAGATCTCTGAGAGAGAGAAGCCGCACACAATCGCAAGCGCGGCTCTGACTGGCAGCTTGTCATTGCCATGGGCGACAGACGTGTGATTCGTCCCTGAGGGTGAGCTGAGGGGTGAGGAGCTAGCCTTACACTGAGACTGCAAAGGGAGGTATTTACTTTATAGAAGTAGGAATCCGATAAACTACACTGAGACTGCTTATACCATAAATCTTTCACAAATTGAATTTTTTAAAAGAAAGTTATAGAGAGAAATAGGTAGGCACCTGGAGGCCCTTCTGCAGAGGGCCAGGCCGCAGAGGCTGTCTTGAGCGGCAGTTTTGCCTTTGTTTTATTATGTTTGTGATGTGTAATGAATATGTTTATCACAGGGAGGGGGTGCATGTGCTTATCACGTCTTAATCCGCTCTACTTCTTCCCCTCCCGTCCTTCCTCCATCTCTAGGTGTTCTTCCCATCTGTGAAAGGGCTACTTCCCTATAATCTACCTTCCTGTAATCTACTATGATCTTCCTATAATCTACCTTTAAATGATTTATACTGTGGGTTTCTCATATAAGATAAACCATGAAATAGTTAACCTGTGTCTGGTTTATTTCATTAGCATTATCTCAATTAAATGCATCCATTTTTCTCCAAATGACTCAAATTTATCCTTTTTATGACTGAGTAGTACTCCGTTGTGTGTATGTATGTATGTATGTATATATAGAGAGAGAGATCATATTTTATTTATCTATTCATTTGTTGGTGGGCATATACACTAATGATATTGCAGTTGCTCAAAAATCTGTTGCAAACTTAGTAACTAGTATATTTGCTGCTTTCTATGTAAGCATGCCAACACCTTGAACAGTGTTCCTAAATGGAGGCCCAGCCTTTGAATTGTTTTCTGACCCATGTCTCCTGGAAACTTTATTTTCTTAAAATAAATAATTGGTCTTTTTCTTTTTGGTTTATGGCAGCAGTAATTTGATAATGATGACTGTGTGTGCATACACACTTCTGTTTGCCTCTTGCACCAAAACATCCTCCAGCTGTGGCCCTTTTTCCCCGCTGTATGTAAAGCCTATAAACAAAACCAGAAGCCATGGGAAAAGGGTAAAGAGGGCAACAGAAAAGAACTTTCGCTTTTGTCAAAAAGCCCGCCATTGGCTGAATTTTAAAGAAAAGTTGACGGATCTTTTTCTCTTGCCTGTATTAATAGAACAAAGCCGTGCTCCCGGGGCAGAGGGGTCCCCCTGTGAGTTGGAAAGCAACTTCAGTCCTGTGTCTGGACTCCTACCAGAAGATAAAATTTTTACACGTGCTTTTAACAAAGTTATGGGAATTTTTTTTTTAAATCTGTTTCACTGTTTTTCTTTTGTGGTGGGAAACTCACTCGTGAAATCTGCGAAGCTACAAGTTGTTGCTGCTATTTTTATACGGCAGTGTACCCGAGTCAGAAGAAGATGGCCAGTTTTCCTCACAGAGCTCCAGCTCACACTCAGCCCCAACTGGGGACTGGTCAGCCTGTGGAAGCCTACTTCCTCTCCTGCCTTTTACTGGGAACAGGAGAGGTGCTGCACAGAGGAATCCGGATGGGGTCTCTGGGGGAAGATGACAGCAGATGGTAGAAGGGCTGGACTCTGAACAAGCTGAGCGTCAGGAGCGGAGGGAGCCTCAGAAAGAGCAGCTGCCCGGGACCAGAGTGAGGAACGAGCCAGGGCGGCCACGTGGGGTCGTATCTCTGGGACGGGGGGGGGGGGGGGG